>VWYH01003186.1:23548-96402 GCA_013399365.1 Pampusana beccarii | reverse complement strand
AAAAAAAAAATTTAAAATCTTGGCTTTGACTTTAGGAGAGCTTTGTTTCATTTCTAGATTTGTCACAGACACATCCAATTGTAGTTATGTCTAATCTCTGTTCCTAGAACAAATGCTTTCCATAGATAATATAATTAGCCAGTCTTGTAATAGTATAATACTTTCTGTGACCTTTAAAGTGGCTATGAATTTAAAATCACCTTTTCTTATTCTTTATTTTGATTTTGTAATAAGAGCAAGAAGATGCAGTACCTTTGCTGGTCCCTGGGAGTCACAGTTTTAATACTTATTGGGGCTGCAGGAGCATCGTCAGCTGGATGTTGGGAAGACAGTGTTGGCTGGGACCCTTTCCCTGAGAAATTGTTCTGAAAAAAATGCTGCTTCTGCAAAATATCAAATTTCTGCACAAGTAAGCATTTTTTTCCTCCATCAAAAGCTTAAATTCTGCTAAATGTTGCAGATTTTTGACAAGATTTTAGATTTTTCATTTTGGGTTGGTTTTGATCTGAAATTGGTCTCTTTTCAACTCTACTATTGAACAGCTTCAAAACAAACCATCCAACTGCGTTTCCTTAGGAGCAGCTTCAGCTGAAGTAGCGTCTGAATGTTGATGCGTCTGAATGTAACAGATATTCAGTTACCTGACTCTCGTGAGCAGATGTGGTTGAAAATGTTTCTATCTGACTGTTTCTCCGCTTAATAATGCATTCTGTGGAGCTACACCAATATCAGCAAACAAGTTCTGATGTGAAAACTATAAACACTTTCTTCTTTTATTTTTTTTTTCCATTATATTATTATGCTTGTTTAGAAAACCTCAACCATTAAGTATTTTTGTATTATCAAAACGTTTTTGTCCCACAGTAATTTTCAGCTTCTCAGTTTGAATAGGGATTTGAATATTTTCATTGCTGAATTTTGGCATGGTGAGACTTGACAATTCTAGTTAAAGTAAGTTAGGAAGCTAATGAGTTTGTCATAGACTGTAACAGAAAAATATTGCTCCTGTTTTAGGAAAGATGAAATGAAATGTATTAATTTCAGTGTTTTGGTCACTATTACCTGCAAAGCTTTGATTATGGCAAAGAGTTAAGTGCGGCAATCCTGAATGCACATGTACTTTTTTGCTGGAAGACCATAACCCTCTTCTGGAGGCTTTAGCAGACTGAGGTAGAAGTTCTGAGTCTTGTTTCTTCTGTGGCCAAATGGCTGTTTGAGCAATGGGTCATAGTGTGAAAACAGTTAATCCTGGCTGGTTTGCATGATTGCTGCAGAAACCACAGTGTGTGTGAAGCGCATTTGATGACTTTTAGCAACAGTACGGAGAAACTTTGTGTAGTAATAAAGCTTCCTGGCATGGATAGTACAGTAAGTAATGATGAGTGTGCATTCTAAGGGATAAAGACTAAGTATCTGGAGGCTACATGTCACAAACGTTGTTTTTCTGTGAAAAACATGGATGCAGCTACAGTCATTCAGTATAACCCATTGAAGTCCTGGGGACGCCTAAAATGCCAGATGGCTCTGCTTATTTCTATGTAGAGTGTTTAAACATTTAAATTATCTTCTAGGATGTTCTTTTAATGTTTAAATTTAAAATGTTATACTTCAGATAATATATTTGATTTCATGTGAAAATTCTGCTTCTGCTGTCTGACAGTTGAATCCAAAATCTTCAACTTATATAGCTGATGTATATCAACTTATATAACTTGAGTGAAAGGGATTTGAAAAACTCTTTAGGCATTTAGATCCATAGAAATAAGTGCATCACTGAAATCAATAGGAATGAGAACTTTAAATGTATTATTTATTTCGTAGTAAGCAGAAAACGGAGCCTGTCAGTAGGCCTACATTTGCAAGACTCCAGGGTTCATATTCAAGGTGATTTTCTTTTTTTTTTTTTTTTTAAATTTTGGAAACAAAAAATAATACACATAGGTCAGTGCCTTTAAGAGTGACTCAAGTACAGCCAAACCAACATTCTGCTGTAAACAGATACACGTGTTCCCCTCACCTTCCCCCAGCAGAAGTCTGGGCAGATGGATGAGCTTTACGCCGTGCCCTGAGGGTGAACCAGCTTTGGGCTGTGTCTCAGCCCACGGTGCAGAGTGACTTGATTTAAGGGTCCTCCTCTGAAATTGCTTCTCACCAATCCCTGTTCCCAGCCAGGATCTGCTGCCGTCGGTCCTGGAGACTGGGCTGGTCCAGGGAGCTCCCGGTGGGTATTGGGCTATTAATGATCTGGGTTATGTCCCTCCACTCGTGAAAAGCTGATGCGGTCTGTGTGATGTTGTATCCCTGAAGCAAAGCAGGTGATGATTATAAATTTAGCGGTGAAAACAAGCAACAAACACTCTGCCAAAGCAGAGGTTTTGGTGTCATATACAGTGACCTTTAAAAAAAGCCGTCAGTCCAATTTTTTGCAATGCTTCCCAAGATACGGCTGCACATTTTTGTGTATAGGGTCTTTAATTCCTTAGGGGCAGATTTTGTATTAAAGGAAACAAACCATAGACAACTTGTAACACAACTACTGAATTAGCGTGCAAAACATACATCATGTGTACAGTCCAGTTTTAGGTATATCTATATGCAAGTGTGGTTATTTATATCACCTCTGAATGTGAATTTGAAGGGGTCGGCAGAGCCCGATGGGGCTCTACAAGTGTGGCCAGCACAGGGGCACATTTGTCACCTTTGTTTGTTCTGTTACTGTGGATAAAAAAAGAAAAATCAACTTGTTAGTGATAGAATTGTTAAATTTATTTCTGTTAAATAAATGATTTGTTAGACTTAAAGGTGAAGCATAGGGAAATTTTCCCAGAATAGGAGCCAGGAAGGTACATGGAGGTCTCCTTCAGTGCTGGATCTTTCCTAAGAATTTCTGGTGGAGATGTTGATTTCCTTTTTCATGTTTAATGGCATTTGTTCAGGTTTCTGGTGCTGGAAGCTATGGCAGAAATCCTTGATCCCATTTGGGATCACAGTAACCCGTGGCAGAGGGCCCAATAAGGCATTAAGTCGCTGCCAGGACTCTCTCTGTTATCTAAACAGTTGTACAGTTTCATCTCATTCAAGATGCAATGTCTAGGAAAGATTTTGCTAAATATTGCCAGGACAGGCAGTTTTATTTATTTTGTAGAAACGGGACTGATGGAAGGGTTTTGGGAGGACCTGAGCCAAGTGTTCAGATTACACATTCTGGAAGGCTAAGGAGGAACAGAGAGAGTTCTTCCATGCTGCAGGTTTTCCTATGGTGTTAGGTCATTTCCAGCCAGCTGCCTTCCCAGTTACTGCTGCTAGTCCGACCTTTTGGGGTTCCCTGTAGCAGAGAAGATGGCTTCCTCAAGAAAGCATAAATTAATTTGCAGATATACTTGTGCTGAAAGCAAAGTGTGGTATCTCCGAAAGAGAGCAATCCATGGGCAAACCCCTCTCTCCCTGCAGGAACACTGAGTTATGTGGGGTTGTACGTTGAAGTCTCTAAGAGGGTGGCTCTTTCAAATAAGTTTGTAATACCTGACCTTATGCCTTGCAGATCTGCTGGCCTCCACAGAATAACAGAGTGCCAGGGAATGTCAGGGACCTCGGAAGCTCATCCAGTGCAATCCCCCCGGAGCAGGAACACCCAGCTGAGGTTACACAGAAGGGGTCCAGGCGGGTTTGAATGGCTGCANTCCCATGAATGAGGTCACCCCTCAGTCTCCTCTTCTCCAAGCTCCAGAGCCCCAGCTCCCTCAGCCTTTCCTCACACGGCAGATGCTCCACTCCCTTCAGCATCTTGGTGGCTGCGCTGGACTCTCTGCAGCAGTTCCCTGTCCTTCTGGAACTGAGGGGCCCACAACTGGACACAATATTCCAGATGTGGTCCCAAATGTCTCCAGGATGGAAGTTTCCTGGGGACACAGGTGTCCTGCAGACATACATGTTACCGTGCACGCTAAGGACTGCGTGTCTCAGAGATTTTGGTAGGACAAGTGGTGCAGGCAGGTAGCACGGGGTCTGTGGTTGTGTGCACTGAGGAATAACTGCCCCAGATCTGGTTTTGGCTGCAGCTGCGTGGCTCTCCAGGGGCCAGGCACTGGGTGGACTTGGGTTTACTTTGTGTTTGGGAGGAAGCCTGTCAGAGGTACATTGCTCTATAGCCTTAATAACCTTTTACTTTTCAGATAAGCAAGTGAGTTATTTCTGGCAGAAAATAAGGGGATCTTTAAAATCTTGAAGAGGTACTGTATCTGGTACATTTTTGTGTGGTGGTAGTGGTGGAAATGCCTGTTGGGAGGAGCTTTGGCAAAGGAAACCTGTTCCCCTGTATTGCAGATAGACTATCTATTCATTGTGACACCATGGTCAAAGTAGACTGCTGTACCCTTCCCTTGGAAAGCAAAAGTAATTGTTTAATTGACTTTGCTGAGAATAAGATCAGGCTTCTGTAAATCACCGCTTAGGGCTGCCGGTTCTCTGTGATACACACCCTGTGGTTCCTTCGAGAACCGGCCACATCCCTGCCGTGGGGTAGGTGCTGGCTGTGTGGAGAGCTGGCACTGGTGGGGCAGCACAGGCTTCCCTGCAGAGGGCAGGGGGACCTTGGAGGAGCTTCCTGGTGTTCAAAGTGTAGGGAAGGGGGAATAATCCAGACCAGAGGAGCAGCCGGCATGTCCTGTTCTCTGTCACGGAATGAAGAGGAGGGAGGGACCAAGTAGTGTCCAACTTCTGCAAAGGCAAATGGTGATGTTCTGCCTCTAAATGAGCCTGGTTTGCAAGGTACCACTCAATTCTTATTAAAATGTCTGCATTTAACCGAAATGGCATGACCAATGTGGTATATCAGCTATTACCTCAAGCCTAGCTAGCAGCAAGTTAGTGATGAAAGTAATGTGGATTAAATAAGATCTCATTTGTAAAATGTCATTTAAATGTATTCAAAAGAAATCAAGCATCAATATGGTTTGTTTTGTTTTTCCGAATGAAATTGGCAGGTCACATCTGTGCTTTGTTAGGTGCCATGACTTTGCTATCATACAGTGACATTTGTCATGACAGCAAATGTCTTGGGTAGGGGACTGGAGTAAATCTGTAGCAAAACTAAGTGGCATATTTGTGTTTACAATTGGAGGCTGCTATGAGTTTTTAGGAACCACCTCAGGAGCAGCAGCTGCAGCTTCTTTGGGAGGATATTTGCTCTGATATTAAGGGGATGGCAAGTCGAGGAGAACAATGAGCTCATATTTGGCTAGGATTTACCAGGCTCTATTGCAGGCAGTATGATATATATTAAATAGACCCAACCTGCTGATATAATTTTGTCCCTATAGTAATAGAAAGGAGCCCACTTAATGCCTGTATTTATGGTCATTGCTCCATCCTCCTACGCCATGTGGAAAAAAAGCAGCTCTGATAATACATGTATGTATTAAGGATCTAATTTGAATTCTTCCACTGGTTGCAGTGGAACAGGCTTTTGGTGAAGCTGCTGTGGCTTCTCTTTGCTGCTTTTCGTTGTCACACAAGTCTAAGACGTTTAGATATATTCTGGGTTAATTACAGCCAGAGTGCTACCATTTGCTGGTAGGCTTATAAAGCCTGTGAAAGCTCTGGTGAGGATATCCCTGCAAAAAAAAAAAAAAAAGACCATTTCTCAATACCAGAAGCTTAGATTCTGCTTCATCAATTTCTGCCCAGTCCTAACACTAAAACAAGGTCTTGAGAATTGTAAAGCTTTCTGTTGTGAAGCATCTGAAGTTGGGTAGCCTGTTTGTCTGGGAGGTGATAAAGTCCGAGGCCCTTTAAATGCCACTGCATTGCCATTTTATTTATTATTCATTCAGTGAATGTATCGAATAGCTACAGGCATCCATCTGTCATTTTGAGGCCTGACCCATCAATTCGAACACGCAGCTGCACGAGGGGACGGCCTCTCAGAATACTCACCTCCGTCCCCAGCATCCTCAGCAGTCAGAAAAACAAAAATAAAGGCTGATGTATGAGTTACACACACCAGCAGCTATTCTGGTTCTTTCCTCTGGGTTTTGTGATGACGTTTTATCCTCTCCTTTCTCTAAGGGAGGTAAGAAACAACTGAGGAGTGTCTCCCAGGGCATTCAGTGCAATGAAGCTTTTGATGAATCCATAGATGCTTTATAACCTTTGAACTTGAAGTGCTTTGCTGTCTGTGCCCCAGCTCCTCTGCGCACGGTACCCAGGGGTTCTAGCTTGGCCGTGCTACCTGACCTCAAGTCTGGGCACTGGCTCTGGCAGAGTTTCACAGCCGTTGTCAGATGTTGCATTTGATTTTTGAGTCTGGAAAGGAGTGAAGTGGCCAGGCTTTTCCGGTGGTATTCAGAAGCTGCATCTTTATTTCTTTTTTTTTTTTTTCAAATTAGTGAAAAACACCCTAACTGGTCTCCGTCTCAGACAATTGTTTAGTTAACCTGGGAGAGTTCAATCCATTTGCATTTTTTCCCTCACATTGTTTTGTCATAGCAATGCTTTTAACTGAGGCTCTCAAGATTTTTTTTGCATTCAAAATGAGCAGAGTTCAAGGGAGAAGCCCTTAGTGTCACGTTTGTGCAATCTATTTAGGATATATTTTTTCTCAGGGCTCAAGATACAAAGTTAAAGGTACAGTCCTTTCAGTCTGTCTCTTTCCCTCGTGTTTATGTGTGGTGCAAACGCAGATGAGAATAGCTCCACTTAAATCTGCCAGCAGTTAAAATCTTCAAGCTCTAAAATGATTCATCCAGATTTCAGTCTTGTTGAGCTCATTCTAGGGCGCTGGAGAAATGTATGAACTGCAGACAAGGATACAATTTAATGTGCTTTTTAAGTGCATATTCACAGTTAAAATTGACTTTGTGATTCTCCTTGCCTTTCTAATCTTTGCCTAAAGAAATAGGTTTGCAAATACATACAGTCTAACCAATATCTCTGTTTAAATCTGAAAGCTTATTTTAGGGAGAATCTTTTCCAGTTGCTTGGTCCTGTTACCCAGAATCATGGCTCTTATAGAGTACCCTATTATTTATGACAACAAGCTGGATGATGATTAGCATAAAACCGTAGAACCAATACAAATGCCTCTTACCAAATGCACGCTGAATGTATCCTGAGGCGCTGAAGAAGTCAAGTGGATCAAGAAGTAGCTACTACTTTGCAGACATCTGGTAAAAGCACAGATTGATTCTGAATGTCCCCCAGCAATGAAGTAGTGCTGGAGATAAAGAAATAACTACTGTTGTGAAAACATCTGCTAACTTTAGGTTCACTGGGAAATTTACATTACAAAAAATGTTGCTCCCTCGTTTGCAGTTACCTGGATTTATTTTTAATTACGGCTAGGCGGTGCAAGTTGGATAATGGCAAAATTGCTGCAGATTGACAGTTATAAAAAATATTGAGCTAATTTTGTTTATTATGCGAACCAGTGTGAAACGGCTGACTCTTCTTCCTGATGGCAGCCCACTGAGGGTCTGTGAGTCACTCTCCCCTTCCTCCCGCAGTTCTGGTTTGCTCAGTGAACAGCCTGTTTCTGCAGGGTTAGGTCAGCCTGCGTTAACAGGAGCAAAGTCCCCAACTCTCCTGCTGTTCTCATCTTCAAAGATGAGGGTGAAAATTCTAGCAATACATGATGGTTCAGGGTATGGAAACTTTCCAAAGAGATTGCTCTGCCAGTGGCTGGAGCCCTGTCCTCAAGCATTGAGAAAGAGGTTGCCCACGAGGGACTGCTCTCCTGTGCTCTTAACTCCCTTTCCCCAAATTCATCATTCGTCCTTAGGCAGCTCCTCTCTAAGTTCTGCATTGTGGCTCCTCCTAAACTTCACTGAGCAGCAAAAGACAAATTATGCTGCTTATCCTCAGTATGAAATGTAAATATAGAACAACTCAGTCCCGAGTGTCTTCACTGGGGGTTTGTGCACCTTGGATGTGCTTTGGCCTGTGCACACCTGGGGCTCGTTGTAGGTGATGAGGAACCAAGCTGGTTCAGCTGCTGAGGGCTCTGTCCTCTCTGCCATTTCTGCTTTGTTCCCAGCGGTGAAGGGAGCATGGAGCCCATCGTTTCCTGTGGCTGCTTCAGTGGGCCTACTCAGCATGACCCGCTCTCCCGCTTTTTGTTGGAGGCTGCGACTTTGCAGAGGATGCAGGAATACGAAAGCAACTGGAGAGTGCAGAAAAGTTAAGGTTTGTACTGCTGGGTGGTGGCACCTTCTGTGAATAACAATGCATTCATGAAAGATTTGAGGTTTTCAGTGGGGAACTGCTTTTTTGTTTCAAATGGAAGTTAGCTTTCAGCTAATATAGATTTATCCACTTTGGGATACAAAATCCTGCTTTCTGCTCTGTGCTATTTTTCCTGAATGCCGCGGGAGGCTTTGTTTTTCCATGACAGTTAGCTAAAGGGCATGTTTATTTGACAGCTCCTTCATCAGTGAAAAAGTAGAAAGGACATTAATCTCAGGTTATATGCAGCATTGTAGCACCACGGAGCTCAACTAAGTACTTCAGAAAACAAGAGGAAAAGCTTCTTTCAGTGCTGTGGGGTTAACTGGGAAATCAAACTTCTGTAAGTCAGTTCTAATGTATGATCTGTGTATGGAAAGAACAGCTTTTCAGGAATAAATTTGGTGTAAATGGTAGGGGGTGGGTAGAAGGAGGGTGGAGAAACCCCAGATGTGGAAGAGGTGTGAGAAGTCAGGGTGTTCTCGATCACACAAGGTTGGCTCCAGCTGCTGGCGGTAACAGCGTTGCGAGTCCTGCCCCCAGGATGCTGCCTAATTAGCTCAGCCTGGATTTTTAAATTATTTATATTGTAGCATCATGTGGAGGCCTGGGTCAGGGAATTATGTACACACTGTTCAAAGGCAGTCCTTGCACTGAGGATCTTTACAGAGAACGGAAACTACATCGGTATTTTTTACGCGTGCGATTTGTTATTGGCCCTGCGGGACTTTTCGCGGTCTCGGTGGGACATTGTATGAACGTGTGGTAAAACATGTGCCTTGAAGGGACAGCAGTCTGCAAGCGAGCAAAATACATATGTACCTGCTGTAGTTAAACAGGTGAACAGCCCCTGGAAGGGAAAAAAGCTGTGTAAGTGTAGGTACGTGGCTTATGCTACTGTGAAACGGGAAAATAAGCAATGCGAAGGGAAGCGGTGCGAGCAGAGGATTGTGAACCTCTTGTGTACACCAGCTCAGGGCACAGCCCTGAGTACCAGGAATGAAATCCTGGCTCCTCTGGGAGTTTTGTAGTTCTGTTATTACTTCAGTTGAGTCAAGGTTTCCCAAGTCTTTATTCCTTTTTTTATAGCCTTTTATTATGATCTTGAGCAACTGAAAAGGTTTGGGCTTCTGCGGATAAATCCTTTTCAAGCATTGACTTTTCTTGACAGTTTTAAATGTCAATCTGTTCTTAGCTGGTGGATTAGTGAGGCTTATTATAGACTATGTTAATGTAGTCTGCATATGTAGATCTGCATTTGTAAGTAGCATGGAAACATGTGTTAACAGTTTTACGTAACGACAGGTAAAACACTCATCAATGTTTCAGCTGTTGACGAGAGGAACCTGAAAGCTTGTCCTCAGATTCCTTGCTGGGCTGGCAGAGCTCTCCTGCTTTGCCAGGTGATGAAGAAAGACCTTTCCTTGTGGACAGAGGAAGGAAACTTGCTTAGGTAAATTGTCACCACAGCCAGCGGGCATTCTGTGTGTAATGTTGCTAAGTCCTGCCTAAGATAGGGCCAATCTAATTTGGTTTCCATTAAAATGCAGTATTTGAGGTTTTATTAATTCTTGTCTGCACCCAAGGCTGATGTTACTACAAGAAGCTGCTTTAGTGTTTTTAAAAAAAACAAACCCACAACACAACCCGATCCCCAGACTTTAATTACATGGGATGCTAGAAATGAAGCTTGAGCAAGAGAAATCTGTGCTAGTTATGGGGAAAAAATGAAGCAAAGTGATAAATCCCTTAGTGACATATTTTTTTAAAAATGGATTCTTTTGTCGGAGTTATTTTTACACCAGGAAGAAACTGTGCCTTTTACAGATGATGAGCTTGTACTATTCTTTGTAAGACAGAATTTCTGGTATTCACAAGAAAGCAGACTAAACGGAAAATGTGAGTTAGTAGTTTCTGCAAGTTAAAGTGGAACAATCCCTTTTAACACTTGATTAGATTAGGTGGAACCTTTACAATTTGGAATGCTTATTTGCAATATGTGTGAGGTGGAAAGTGTATCTTAATTTGTATTTATATGTTTGCATTGTGTATTTGTCTCATAGGGCAACTTGCATGCAAATAGATATATATTAATTTTGGAAAATAAAAAGACCGTCAGTCAGGTAAACTGGGTGCTGAGGCCTCTCTTGCAAGTCATTTGGAATAGTAAAATTTCGCATTGTTAGGTGAGTGCAATAAAGAGCTGCGCGTCTATTGCTGATGGAAGAGCCAGAGCAGAATCCAGATTTCACTCCTGTGTCTCTGAGATAACAGACATGAAATGCAGAAATATTTGTTTAAGTTTAAATGCATGAAGAGAACAAATGTGAGTAATGCAGTGCATGTGTTTATGTGTGGGGGTTTTTTTGTTTGTTTTTTTCGTAGTCACATTGACAATGACATTCTTCCTTGCAGGCTGGAGTTAAAGGAAAAATATTCGTGCACAGAGGCTCTGTTTTGGATGGGATAGGAAGCTGAAATCTGCACCACTTTGTGTGTGACAGTGCCAAGGAATGAGTCATTTTGGTGTAACACCGAACAGCTAATTCCAATCAGGCACATTATTACCTTTTAAAGTCACTCCCTGTGCTCCACTTGAGGATTCCAGCATTGTTTTTTCTGCTGCTGTAGGAGTTTGTGTTAGAGTTTTAAGGAAACAATCCCCATGGATTGGACTGAGAGCGTAGATGGATGAAGAGCAGCCCTGAGGAGAAAGACTTGGGTGCGTTGGTTGATGGGAAGCTCAATGCCACCCGGCAATGTTCACTTTAAAGAGGTCCAATGATAGTTGTTTTGTCTGTTTAGGCCCTGCCCTGCACCTTGCAGTGATGGTTAACAAAGTGAAGGTATTGAAGCCAGTACCTTGTTTTCTTTATAGCCCGTTGTAAAAGCGTGGTACTTGTGGGTTAGGTGAGGGCCTGGTTTGTTTTTAATAAAAGGCTTGAATTATTTCTGCAACTTTGCCTTCACATTAGGGCAGCATCTATGTGTTAAACACCTTTGGCTTGCCCTTACAAGACAGAAAGATGCGATGGGCAAAAATGGCATGTTTGAAGTGCTGTAGGGTCAAACATTTCTGTGGCCCCTGCATTGGTGGCAGCGGAAAGTGGAGCCGAGTGTCTTCACAGAGGCCCTCAGTGACACCAGTTCCACAGGGCCGTGTGGGGCTCTGCGTGGGACTACTGGGCCTTGTACTTTTTTGTCAAGGACAGGTAGCAGAGGACGCCAGGCAGACGGTGTTGCTGTGCTCGGGTAGTTACACAGCCATTCCCGGACACCCTGCAGCTCTGTCAGTGTGGCCTTGTGCCAGAGATGGTGCTCTGCAGGTCACAGAGGCCAAGGAGTTGATCTCGGATGCTGCGATGCTTAGCAGGAGTTTGACTATTCAGGTGTGCTCTTTCAAATACGATCATCAGCTCGAAGCAGTGAGCAGGTCTCTGGAGTTCAGTGGTGCTGAGTCTTGCCCTCTCTTAAATGTGGTTTCCACTGTGCGTTACTTTTGGTGTCAGGACTGTGCTGGTAACAGAATCTGGTTGTAGGTCCGGTCAGTGCTGCCTTCACTGCTAAGGACAATGACATCCTCTGTTCCTACTGAGACTGAACTGATCTAACCTTATTGTCCTTGATTGATCTGCTAGTATGCAGTTTGTTTTGGTGTTTCTTTTTATGACAGTCGCTTCCAACCGTGTTACTCTAGTGCTAATGATGCATCCTTGTGTCTACATGGTGCCAGTGGAGCAGCACGTTAAATGCAAGCCTTTAGAAAATAGGTCTTTGTAGCCATCTAACCTTTGTATTCACCACCTATCAGTACACAAATGGACCTGGGGTCGTGTGGTGCTGTCATGGGATGCAGCACTAAACACATACAGTCTATGAAGTGAGTAGATGAGCTGGAAAAATAGCAGCTGAATTTAAGCTGCCAAATTAGTTTAGTGGGGGGAGACTGTAAAGCATTTTTCATAGATTGAAATTAATTGCTGTAGGTTGTGATGCTCATGACCTTTAGATTTTTTGGTAGTAAAGCGTAACTTGTTCTCCTGAGAAGAAAATCCCCATCACAAAAGACACCTCTTACATTATTCAGTCCTTTGGTGTGTGTGGCTAAGTCATTTTATTTGGAAAAGTTGGTATGATTTCAGCATGAGGATGTCCTCTGCTTTAATTCAATCTCCCTGACCTAAGTTCAAACCCATCACACGTTGTAGCAACTGCAAATAATTCCCTTGTAAAGATTGTCAGAAGTGAAATGAGGTTAAGTCAAAACCCCACAGCTCTGCAGAACGCATGACTAGCGCATATGAAGGGGTGATTGGCAATTGTTGGTCAAAGTGTCAGTTTTAAATTGTCCTTGGAAGAGTTGTCATCCTCAGAGGTTCAGCTCAATGACAAGGAAATTAGAGAAGTGCCTGTAAAAGCTGATCTTAACTTAAAAATGCTCAATGAGAGAGTAAAAGTTTGAGAAGATAATTTAAGGCAGGCAAGAAATCTAACTTTGTCTTCACACAAATGTTAACAGCTAATACTACAAGCTACTTCCACACTCACTTTTATCTTCTGACTTAGCCTTACCACATCAAATTAAAAAAAAAAATAAAATTCAGGGATTAGGTGTGTAGGTGACACGTAGGATTTTCAAAGCATGGGAGAGACTAAACGACTAAGTCTGTCTAGCCATCAATAGGACTTGGATCTTCAGCCTGACCGGATGCTAGGCCTTGTCAGCGGAAAGCAGGTTCTTAGCTTGTACCTTTGAGATCCCAAAGTACTTGTGAAGGTAAAAGGTCAGTCATCTCTGAGCCTGTACAGTCCTTTTGTAAAAGCATTTTTGGTGTGGAGTTTGGTGGGTTTTTAGAACGAGATGCATTCAGTGTTTCATTGGAATGTAGATTTTACGTTGTAGTAGAGTTTTGAAACTTGGTGGGTTAAAATAAGGTGTCTTTACGTTAGCAAACGCACAGCCAGTATGGAGGAGTTGTGTACTCCAAGTGGAGATCTTAATGGGACTTTGCATCGGTGATGTTCTTACTCTGAGCAGACTCAACGGATGAATTTACACTAAACAGCTTCTTCCTGACTTTAAGTCAAAGGTTAATATTTACAAATCTAGATCCTGCCTATATTAGGAAGGGGCAAAAGTGCATCTGTGTAATTGTATCACTATAGTTGCACTGGTGCTGGCTTTTTGAAGTTGTCACCTTTCTTGCCTTGTTTTTGCTCCATATAATCTCCCACCTTATCACCAGAACTGCAGAAGACACCAGCCATGATGAGTTACCAGTGAGCTGAATTTCAGCAGCCACTGGGATGGGGCCAATGGGGGGGCAGGGGGGGGGGAAGGTAGTCTTTTTCCTTAAAAAACAGAACAGCAAACAAACAGAAAAACCCCATTTATAGAGCTCAGTTTTATTGATGTAATCACTGTGAAAACTTTATTCTTAAAAGACAAGGGAAGCTAAGGGGTAGGAAATACTAAGATGGACTGTATCTCTCTCTTTCTCTTTTTTGAATAATAATACGTAACAGTTGCCATACTTTTTCTGCGTGTGTGTAGAATAATTAGAAATGTCTCTTTGTGCAGTATATTCAGCTACATTTGCGAGCTTCTCAGCAATGTATCTTTCAAAGTTAAATTTAACTTGACACCTTTCTCAGTGACCATTAATTCAGTTTGTAAGAGAGTCTGGAAACCTTTGATATTGATAGTGTGTTGCTGCAATTACTGCCCACGGTCCTGAGGCCATACTGAAATAAAAAGGCCTGCATACTTTGCTTTTAAGTCAATCCCTTAGAGGCTCAATCAGCTTGATTTCTGAAACCTGTGCTTGGCAGTGAAGCTGATTAAATTCTGCTGGTATCAAGGCTGCGTACAGCGGGTTCAAAACCTAGGTGCAATGTCATGTTCTTATAGTGGAGGTTATTATACCAAATTTCGATGTTTTAGAATCCACGACTTAAAAAGAAAAAAAAAAAAAAAGACACGTTTTTCAAAGGGTATGAAAAGATATGTGTGGAGCTGGGCAGCAAATGAGCTCAAAACCAGTAGATTAAGAGCTATAGGACACAGGCATTTTGCTCCTGTTGAGTTACTTATTTAAGCGTGTTTCTTGCACAAGTAACGGGTTGCAGCCGGGAGAACACGATCCAAGCAACAGGTGGACATCAAGCTGAGGCAGAGGCAGGATGCATTAGCAAATTAACACCCACGCTTTGCAAATTTCTGCTGGATTTTGCAGTATAAGGAAATGCAGTAAATTGCCCCAGAACTAATTCCTTGTAATTAGAACCCAAGCAAAGTATTGCCGAGTGTCCTGTAGGTTACCGATGTGCAGTACTTAGAGCCTAACATTGCGTCCAGTTTTCAGGCTGAATGATGGAAAAGGCTGCAGATCTTGCTTATTGATTCAATGTGAGTTTATAGGGCTGTCATGGATCTTTCTGGCTTTGAAATCATCTGCATTAGCTGAAGAATTTATGTTGGAGAAGAACCAATTCCTCCGTTTCCAGTGCCACAGAATTGCATGCTCTACCCTCCCATTACGTTAGACTGTCTAAAAGTGTCCTAGATTACTGCTATTATTTTGGTTAGAAAAGCAACACTCCTTTTTACCCCCAATTGCTCTCATAAATTATACTAGGAAATGTCTGTCAAGTAATAGGAAGCAATGTGTCCTTGGAAATGGATGGAACTGTTAAAAACAACCCGCTCCTCATGAATTGCAGCATACTTCTCCAGGCTTTGTAGTCGGGATGTGGAGCTGGGTAAACAGGAGAGAGGGGTTTTTACTACTTCATTAGTTAAGTTAATATTCGTGGAAAATGGTAAACCCATAGCAACTTACCCCAAAGAGTTCTAACAGAGCCTTTCCTTAAGAGAGATTTTAATGATTGTTGGTAATTCCTGAGTAAAACTTTGTCCAGTGCTTGATCATGGAAGTCAGGACACTTCATCTCGTTGAGGGGTTGCTCGGTAGCGCAGCAGTTTTACTTGCCTCAAGGCAGACATACTGAACGAACCCCCAAAGATCTTGTTGAGTGAAGCAGGAACAGCTCTGGGAATGAAGAGCGCTGAGCTCTCTGTCCTGACTATTGGCTGGTGTAAATCCTTCGACTTGTAACTGTCTATATGGTTTCTGGTTTTTTGTTGACTTTCTAACAGAACACTTCTTGGTGAAAGCTTTTTATCACCAACGTGTCTTTTTAAACATATATGAATGGTTATCTTTAGAAAAATGAATGGCAGTCTTAAACGTAATCACATACCTGAGGATATCTGGTTGTGAGCCTTTTATTGCTGACGGTAGGAAAGACAAAGGGCTTTTTTGTATTTTTGTATTCAGTATTTGTGTGAATAGAATTAATTCATATCCTCATTCATTTCTCCACTCAGATAATTGAAGAAAACGTGGATTGGATAGACTGTTAGAAAAGGTGGCGGAATTACAAGTTATTGCTATAAATTTACTGCCTTGGGTGACAAAACCTGCCCAAGTAGCTGTGCACTGCTGTAGAGGTAACTAATGCTCCTGGTTTTCTGCAGTGTAAAACGGTGGCCAGATTTATGCAGAATACTTGTCATTTTTCAGCTCTGAGCTCTGTTATGGAAATCATTGTTCTCCATCTAAGCCTACAACTTCTTTCTGTGAGATTAGTAAAGCATCCTCACTGATGCTACAGTTGAGAATATGTGAAATAGGTAGTGAGATCCTGAAACTCTTGGGGGAAAGAGTATTCCTCCACTAGAGAAACTTTATTTAGGTGTCTGTAGTTATTCAAATTCTTTTCTTAGGATTGCAACCAAAGGCAACATTGCTCTTTTTGAGTGCAAGTGATGTAGATCCTAACTAAACAGCAAGCTAACGTGAAACAAACCTTCCCTGCATGACTGCATGCAACCGATGAGAGAGGCACCCTTGATTTCCCTGAATTAATCTCAAAGATGGAATAAAAATGTATGAGGAGCTGCTCTAAGCATGAGCAAATGCATCAGTGAAATGATTTCATCATGGAAAAACAGACTCGCATTTCATGCTCTTGCTTTACAGAAATGAAATGAAAAGGCAGTTCTTGTGCAGCTATGTGTTTACGTTCTGAACAAACCAGATCCCATTCAGTCTCAGTCTTCTTGTAATCCTCTCTTGCTGATTCAGGTTGACCTTTTGCACCAAGATTTAAAAGTGTAATGTAACTCGTCTCTGTGGACACAGATATAGGCCAGAATGAATGATAAGGTACTTGGAAATAATAGCATAGTTTACGTGCAATTGTACATAAGAGATATAAGGTCACAGCAGCATCTGAATTCAGTTCTTGGTGCAGAGGACGGCTGCGCTTTTTCGTATGTCGGACAAATACAGCACTGGGAGTTGATTTTTCAGGTCGCTTCATTTTTTTTTTTTCATTCCCCAAAATAAAAAGATTTTGAAACAACGTAACTAAAGAGACAGCAAGTAAATTTTGAGTGGATCGTAGTATGTCTGGGCTTCTAAGGGCAGGCGACCAGAAGCCGTGTTCGCAAAGTGCAGCATGAAGCTCTTTGAGTAGGTGTCTACGATACATCTAAAACCCCCCGATCTCTTTTGATTCCAAGTACTGACTCACACTGATGCCAGGGCTAAACAGATACAAAAACGTTTTCAAGGCTGTGGGGCTATGGGAGGGTTTTAGCATCTTTTACTCATGTTTTTGACAGCTCTGACAATTGCTTACGCCTCTTTCATAACTGTGTTTGTTGGTTGGAGTACAGCACTGCAGTAATACTCTTGTCGATTATAGACCACAACCAGAGCCACTCAGCTTTAGAGATTTGTCTGATTTAATGTTTCTGCACTCTTCAAATGTGAAATATAATATTGGACTCTAAACCTGGAACTCCTACTCTTTGAATTCCATGCATCTCCGGATGTGTAGATGAAAAGATTGCTGCCCCTGAGCTGATTAATATCCTTCCATCTGTTTACTTTTTCCTGAAAGAATACACTGGATTTTTTCTGCATCAAACATTTTAGTTTCACTTTTATTAAAGCAGAAGTAAATAAATACTCTTTGCTAACATTAATCTGAATGTTGGGCTCCTATGTTGCCTTATATAAGTGTACTTCATGCGTCTTTTATCCTTTCTACCACTAGAGCTAGATGGTGTGGACAGGTGAGCCTGGTGGATGGCCGGAATGATTCCTCTCTGGTTTTGCTGCCACAGAGCATTGGGGGAATGTGTAGGCTTGTGTCAGCACTGACATAGCAGGTAGTGAGCCAAGGAATAAACCAGATCTGCAACAACTACTGAATGGATGTGGGAGGAACCTTTCAGCCTGTGAAAAGTGTCTGAACTTTTTTAGTTTGCGGGGTGGTTTTTTTCTGTCTCCGTCTTTCATTCCAGTAGCAAATATTAAAAGCGTTGTGGTGTGCGTATGAATTTTTGGGGAGGTTTTTTTGTAAACACAATTTTTGCGTTTGACTGGTTGTATTTAATGACTTTAAGCTGTAGGAGTTGGCTGCTGACTCTGTGCAACTTACTTGGATACTGTTTTCCTCTGTGCTTAACGTTCATTGCTGAGTTGACATATTGACCAGTCCAGCAAGAGGACTGTAGTTGAGCAGTGTCCTCAGCTATTGCTGGCTGTCATGTTCTGCTTGGTCTTTCATGCTCTTCCTGGGAGTCCTTCAGACTGACTCTGCAAACTGAACATAGGGGATGTGCATGAAGTACTTTGGATTAGCATAAAACCAATTAAGATAAGCTGAGGAGTCTGGTGAGGATCCAAGCTGTACTGCTGGCACTGGGCAACAGGAAATACCTTCTAGTTCAGACACATAAAATGGGATCTGGAGATCAAATACAAACAGAAATGACTATTATCTTTAACTGATAATTGATCTATAGGTTGATCTATAGGCCACATGAGAAGCAGCTTAGGAATTTCTTATGGTAGACAGAATTGGCCTGTGCAATGGATTATGAACTATGGTCTTCTCCAGAAGCTATGTCACTTAATGGAAGTCATTTACCCCTTGGCATGATGTTGAAGACATCCTCAGTTGTGCTGAATTAAGATGTTTTCACATCTGGTGATAGGACAGAAAGGTAGTGAACCAATTGTATAAAAGCTTTTTAGGTATAGCCTTCATTAAAATGGTACCCTGGATTACACTTCTAAATTCAGGAGGGGAAAAAAGTATGAGAGAATATATTACAAAAGCAAATGCTTACTGTAAGCATTAAGTATTTCAGGTCCCCATCAGGACTGGAGACATGTTTTTAAGGTGTTTTATGAGCTCTTAAGAGAACAAAGTCCTTCCTGTGGACATATACGTCTTTCCAATGATATCTTTGCTTTAAGTTTTACAGTGTTGGGGTTTTTTTTTCTCTATTTACTGTATTGTTCAGAATTATGTTTCTAAAGTCAGTCCTTAAAAGAGTACATTTGTAGAAGTACCACATGAAAACTTTCACACTGAATTTGTCTCAGCGTGTTTGGTTCAAGTTGATTACCAAGTTATTTTCTGGATGATCTGCTTGGAGTGAAGGTGTTAGCACTGTACTTTTTCAGAAGTACTGGTTTGGGTTGTATAACAATGCAGATTTTTATTTGGTGTAACAACAGTGTCTCGCAGAGTATGGTAAAGCAATTTTTAGCACTTGGAAAGCATTTGAGGTCTTCTAAGCAAAGTAAAACCTTAAACTAATCCTTCTAAGCGATCCTGCGATAATCACCCGTGTTTGCATTTTGCAGTAATGCAGAATGAGAATGGCGTGTGACTTGCCACAGGCTGGGCAGCGAGCGAGTGGGAAAGGGGGGAATAAAATTTGAAAGCTGCTGGCTCTCCAGCCTGCACTCAACCCACTAGATATCACTGACTCTTCTAATCAAACCCCTGAAAACTGCAATATCTTGCCATCTGTTGTGCTAATTTCCTTGGGGAACTTCAAGACACTCTCTTTTACGTTTCAGGCTCTCTGAAAACTGCGTTTAAAAGAGAGGAAAAAAAAAAAAAGAAAATGTGAACCAAAAATGCATACAAATCATGCATTTGTTCTTGTGGTGTGTTGGTTTGGGGGTTGGCATCAGCTCGTTCTTGAGGAAAACAAAAGGTGTCTCCTACAGAACGTTTCAAATTTTCATCTGGTAGGCAAAATGTTTTTTTCATGATGAAAACAAAAGGGAAGAAAACCCAGCTTAATGATTTCCATCTTCCAATTCCCTCTGTCATACTCCTTTTGATTCAGTGACTTGCCAGAATTTACCCATTGGCACAACAGTTATTTTTAGACATGTTGCTTGATTTCAAATAAAGCTCACTGGTGCATACAAATGATTCATTTAAGCATTGATTTGAAAATAATAATAATAATAATAATATATCTCTCTAACAGTGTGTCAGGAAAGCATTAAATGTAGTTGTTCTGGAAGCAGCAATTGTAAGCAAGAGTTTATTGGAAGATCATTCAGATTTGAATGACAACAGAAAATGCAAGTAGCAAATAAAGAAAAGCAGGAATTCAAGTGCCTGTTCTGCCCTGGCATCAGAGCTTCCCTCTGAACACCAGCTTTACCCCTCTTAGCTCATTGCCGAGACACGGGTGATCTCACTTTGCCCTGATCTGGACCCTGTCCTGTAAGCTGCTGATACTTAAAAGGAGATGCCCAGATGCATAAACACCCTTGACTGTGCAGCATCGAATGATATGGATTTGATTAACTCTTCATAGCTTTAGCACTGGCCAAAGCTCCTGTATGTCGTGCTGTTCCTACACCTGTGCAATGGTGATGTCTTCACATTTTGGATAAAGTTTTGCATCCACCCCTGTTGATAAGTAACTTAATTTTCCTGCATCTCACATTCTTTATCGTCTCCTTACCCATCACAGCAGCTAAAAGCTGCTTGCTATGTCACACCTGACAAGATGTGGTTTTTATCCCGTCTCATTTATCAGCGTTCACGTGTCCTGAAGATACTGTCCTTCCCTTGCTTCTTTTGAATTGTCCCTCATGCATGCAACATTCTCTTTGGTCTCCTTTGGAGTTGCTTCTCTCCTCCAGCAGCCCCCTGTGCAGAGGCTGCTGGCTTGGAGGAGCTGCGTGAGACCACGTCTGATGGGTTGGGACTGCAGAGGACAGCTGGGGTGGTGAGAGCCGTGTGACACCTGGTGCCTGTGACACTGCACAGATCCACGGCAAAAAGCAGGTGGTGCCCATTGCTTCTCTGATCTCTCTGGCTGATGTGCTTTACTTAGCCTCACCATGCGTTTGCAGTTTGGGGAGCACTGGAAGCTCTTTGGCCTTGTAAAGTGGCACTGCATGAAGCTAATACACCGTGTTTCTCTTCAGGGCAATGTTGAACAAAGATGTTTCCCAAGGACCGTAATCTTGGTTAGAAACCATGCACTCCGTCTATGTAGTATCTAGGACAAGAGGGACCTGGTCTGTGTTTGGAGTTTGACTTCTGCTCTACGTGTGCAGATTATGACCTGCATGAGGTACCTACAACTCTGCATTGCAAGAATTTGTTAGTATTTTTCAACTCTGCTGAGGAAAACCTGCTCTGAATGTATTTGACACCCAAACATCACCCAGTCTTTGGGGACTGCTAGATACTGACTGTTTACATATTGTTTGGACAATGTGCTACGTAACAAACAAACTAAAGAATTATCGGTGTTCAATAGAATCCACAAGGCAGGGCAGATGGATTTTTAAAGGGGTTGGTCTGTACATCTGTGTGTCTGTTTCTGCTGTCAGTAACTGTTCTATTTGTGTCACTTACTGGGTGGCCTCTGATAAAATATCTACTGGCTAACATTCATCCAGGTTTATTTTTGTCTAGAATGGTGGGTTTTATGTCAAAAAAGATGTAAACCAAAACACTTTCCCAGCCAAGCAAAATAATTTGGGAGGCTCCGCTGGGACGTGCCCCTCTAAAGCCAGGCTCTTCCTTGCTGTCTTCTGTAGTTCTCAAATTAAAAAAAAGGGAGTAGGGGTAGGAGTTGGAGATGGGTAATGCCTCTCTCTTAAGAATTAATAATCTATGAATTCTGTGATAAAAGCTGTAACTCAAACAGGTACAAATGACCAATAAAGAGATGCAGTAGAATAGCTAAAAAGTGAGAGGGGCTTTTTGTGAAGGGGATGAGATGCCAGCAACTTGTTCCTGGCCGTCAAAAGAAGACGACCATGAGTTGTTAATTTGTTCGTGTGGCTGGTCTACAGGCTGTGTATCCACACACCCATTACTGTTGTATGGAGATGCTCTCTTTTTGTTTGTTTGTTTGTTTGTTGTTTTCAAATGTGGTTATCAGTTCTGACTGAGAATTATAACACACATCTGCCTTTCATTATTATTGTTTTATTTGGGAAGGTATTTTGGATATGAAATAGCTTGCTGGCAAATTGTAGCTGACTTGAGGGGTTAGTGTGTACCAAAAGAAGAGGTGTACTTTGTTCATTCTGTTGCCTTCTGTGAACACTCCTTGGGAGGAAGTAGTTTTGCTGTAAATACCAGAATCTTGTATTCTGTGAAAGGCAAGAAAAAAGAAAAAGCACGTTCTGCGTGGGAGCACAGAGTGGGCACCTCCCTTTGACGTGTTCTGTGCGTGCTCAGCCTTGAGGAAATGATGTTGTCTCTTGCCTAAAGGAAGGCGCCTTACAAGTGTGGTCTGGGTAAAAACAAAATAAACCAAACAAAAATCAAATTGTGATCCTCGGACTCCTGTGTAGTGCATGGTAGGAGGAATAATTGCTTTTGTTGTCTGGGGTTGCCTGTGTCTGAGCCCTGCCGTCTTTCTCTCGTTTTGGACTCAAAATCTTTTCTTCAGTGAAACCATGAGCTGGAGGTGTTGATTGAGTGTAGCAATTCCTGGCATTTCTAGAAAAAAATGCAGTTAATTTGGCTAGCTGGAAGTGATATAGCCTCCCCCTTCAAATTAATTAAATCCAATGCGTTTTTAGAATGGGGTTTCAAAAACAAAGCTGAAACCTGAGTATTGTTATGTGGGAGCTTGGGTTCCCATGCCTATACATGTATGACAGCAACACTTAAGCCCATTTGAAATGGCACAAATGCCACACAGAGCTGGAACAACTCTGCCGTACTGAGTTCCATTGCTGCCTAAGTTTTAGTCGGCAGGAAAATACAGGAGTGTTGGTATAGGAAATATTTTCCTAAGTCATGTTAACAATGAAAGTATTCTTACTTATTAGTATTTAAGAGACGTGGCTTTGCACCAGCTCTCTGTTTCCACAGTAGTGGCTCCACTGTCCTATTAAAGGCCTGTCGGTAATTCTTACTCTCCCACTTTATCAAGTTAGTCCTTCTAGGACAGAGAGGAAATTTTCTTGGTTTTGTAGAGAGGCAAAACAATGGCTTCCAGGTTGAAATTTGACTAAAATTGCACTGTGTAATTATGATAGAAGTGCTGTTTCACTTCATAGCTTTGCATTGGAGATATTTCAACCAATAAATGGACAGTATTTAAACAGGGAAATATTTTGCAGAAAAATTCTTTGAAAAATCCTGTTAAATATGTTATTTGGCAACCATTCTTAGAATACTGGAAGACCTGGAGGGAACCAAATATTCATTATGCATTGGGTTACTTGCATTTACTGACAAATGCTGCCTAATACAGTTTTTACAGAAAAAATTCAAATGTAACTTTAAACTACATTAAAGAAACATTATTAAGGTTGCAAAATTAAGCAATCAAACACAAGGTTGTCAGTGCAACCCTGATTCAGGCCCCTTGTGTGTATGCATTATGATACAGTCTTTAATTATGCGATCATATACTGTTTTTCTTCCTACTGCCTCGTTCAGTGAGCAGGACGAAGAGCGCTCACTAAATGAGCAGCTATTCAGTATTATGTTGTCCCCATTGTTCAGTGTGTGGTCCCATGCTTTATTTATGGCACGCTATTCAAACTCTGCTCTGAAAAGGAAATCTAAATCTCCTCGTGGCTGCTTTAACAGCAGTTGCCACTGCAGTGTCCCAGAGCTTCCCAAGCACTAACGATGGCTTTATCTTCACAACAAACCTGTGAGATGAAGCGGTGACAGCAACTCGGGGAAGCTGGAGCAAAAGAGATAAAGGTTAAAAGTCTCCTACCAGCTTGAGGTGCTCAATTTAAGACCTTTAGCATCTGATTCTTTAGTGTCAATATTGCACTCTGTTTAAGAGTATCTTCTGTAAACTGAGTACCTGTGTCTGTATCCCTGCCGTTCTCTCGGTTTGATAGCATTGTTCAGTTGCATTGGTTATGAGACCGTTCTTTCTCTTCCCGTTCTTTGGGTCTAATTTAGCGTGGACCTCTCCACTGCTCTCTCAGAAGAGCTTCAGTGCTGGCACACGTGTGGTAGTTCTGTACAGCTGCGTATGTCACGGTTACACGGAGGAAAAGATGGAGCACGTTCAGTGGGAATGAGATTATGCAGTATTTTAAAGACTAAAATAGAGTGCTTTTGTTGAATGCGTTCCATTTATAGTTCTTCAAGACTCTGTCCAACTTGGGTAGACTTTCATGAGGATAATATAGGGAATATCTCTCCCTATTGCATGTCTATTCCAGATGTTCAGCATCTCTAGGGCTTGGAAAGAAACTTTAGCTATTAAGAAGTTGATGGTGCGATAGACAGCATTTGGCCTTTTTGGTCACATTGTGATGTTTTCCTTTAAAAATATTGGGTTAGGTGCAACTACGGATGAGAGGGAGACAGAGCTGGAATTACTCGTGTCTTAGACAGCTAGTTAGTATGCTCAGGAAGAGAAGGTTCAAGACATCGGAGGGCATGGGCAAGGGTATGGAAAGTCCCAGCATCTCTTGGACAGAGGCTGATAATTCCAAGATTTGCCAGTTGGGCCACTGGGCTCAGGGGAAAACCCTCCCAGGGACCAGGTGGGACTGGGCAGAGTTGGCTTCCACTCTGTCTTTGAGTTACCTGCCTCCACGCTCAGGCTGATGTAATTCTTTACTGTGATGTGGTGGATGGGAATGTGGTGTATACAACTCATTTCCATTCTGTTTTCTGTAGTCTTTTTGAGTTTTTATCTGTTTAAGTGAAGTATTCTCACTTTTTTTCTAATAAAAATCTGACTTTTGGTCATTCTTGGGGGAGCTTATAGAGAAAAATACCTAGAGAGACCACAAAACTCTGAGGGTAACAGAAGAAAATCAATCCACATGTACTTTATTTACTATGCTGTTAAGAATGACTGAATTATTTTGGCTGAACTTTTGTATGTGCTTCAAATCAGCTAGAGGCCAAGAATCATAGAATCATAGGTTAGTTTGGGTTGAAGGGACCTTCAGAGCCCATCCAGTGCCACCCCCACCATGACAGGGACATCTTCACCAGCTCAGGTTGCTCAGAGCCCCGTCCAGCCTGGCCTGGGATGTCTCCAGGGATGGTTCATCCACCACCTCTCTGGCCAACCTGGGCCAGGCTCTCACCACCCTCAGTGTACAAAATTTCTTCCTCATGTCCAGCCTGAATCTTCCCTCTTTTAGTTTAAAACCGTAACAGATCTGCCCTCTCTGGAAAACAGTCTGATGCCTTGAATATGTGACCAGACAGGTTGGCAAACATCAGCTATTCTCCCTATTGTACATAAAGCTGAAGCTGCATTTATGGATCCTCCGGTGTTTCTTACCAAATTCTTCTGTTGCAGTGATTACCAGTGACACCCAATGGGTGACAGTGAGTTGGATTGGCACAAGGACAGTCAGATTATTCATTGTCTGGGCACTATGTAGTTGGTTTTGAAATGGACTTCTACCTGCTTGAAGCAAACTTTTCTAGTGGTAAAAACCACCATATCAAATAATACCAAATCAAATGCATTTGGATTAGCCAAACATTAGGGGTTAGATTTTCAAAGAAAGAGGCTGATACGGACTTTTTAATGTCATAGTTACATGTCTTAGGTAAAGGTGCACACAAAGCCATTTAATGGTGGCATGCTTGTTAAAAAAATCAGCCTTATTTAAGCCTTGAAGCTTTTTTTTAATACGTGCTTCATTAAATCCACTTGTAGTTAGCTACTGCAGCATAAGCACATAGCAAAGGGTTCAGCTGACCCTGGCCCGCAGGTTCGTGTGTTTGTCTTTGGGGTGGACCTGCTGGTCCTCCTGTGCCTGTCTAGCTATGCGCTTTGAAAAATCCTGCCAGGAATCCGCTCTGCAAAGCCAGTGATAGCCAAGCAACTTGGGCAGGGCTTTCCTTAAACTCCTTCTCCATCTGCTGACATATTGCACGCAGTTTAACTTGCACGTTGCAGAAGCACCTGTTATAGCAGGCACTGAAAACTCATTATAATCTGGCGGTTGTAGCCTGCTGTTCCATCCTGCATCCCGATCGCACGTCCTGATGGGCTGTGTTACGATGGGCTGCCTGTCATGCTTTGCGCAGGCAAAGGCGCCACATCTTGCTGAGAATTACAGGGTTCAATGTATGATATGAGAAGCCTGTTACAACAAGCCTTGTGTGTGCTGCTGGCAAGAGGGGACAGCGAAGCCTTTTGTGCTAAAATAAATGACTAACAAAGAATCTCATTTTTCAGAAAGTAGTTTGGGCGCTGTCTGATGTGTGCTCTGGCTTCCTTGCCAAGCGCTTTTTGCACTTATTTAGTACCTGCTTGGAGAATGGGAAAAGAAAACAGTAGCAAATCATTCTGAAGTTTGGAGCAGGGCTTTGGGCTGTCTCCTCTCTGTGTAGCCATGCGTTCAGAAGCAGAGTAATTCACTCGCTGTGGTGCTTGTGCAATAGAGAAAGCAGACAGTCCTGCTTACACTGGCCTGCTCCCTAGCACAGCCAAGTTTTCTGTCTGCAGGATGTGGTGGCAGACTTCCTAAGTGTCTTAGAAGCTTAGATGTTGGACACTTGTAATGGTATCTATCCAGAGGCTGTGAGGTGGGGTCCTTTCATCCCAGTCACCCTATTCCCAGGTTTGTCCCATTATTTTCACAGCCAGGCATTTTCCAGCCTCCCTAACTTGTATTTCTTCAGGAAGGAAAAATATCCAACTATCCCTTACCTGTTACTGGAGTCCCTCTGTAGTGGAAAGGCCATCCCGTTGCTCACTGGGATGGGGGGATTTTGGTAGCGGTTTGATTTTTAGCACCTGTCTCTAGGGACTGCCATCTAGCCACAAATGCAAAACACCTCTTGCAGCCAGCTTAGTTTTAGTCAGTGCTGGTACATTTAAAAAATTGGCGACAAGTAAGGAAGAGTTGCCTTTGATAGAAGCAGTCTTTGAATTTAGGTGGCCAGAAAAGAAATAGTAGAGCAGAGCTGTTCCCCTCAAAATGTCACTGCCTGCCCCATGAACAATACAGTCGGAAACATCTCTGAGCTGTGGAAGACTGGTGGGTTGGCTGACCTTGAGGTAATATTCCATGCAGTTAGAATCTTTTCTTCTTAGCAGCTAGCGAGGTCTCTTGTTTTGGATTTAGTGTAAGAATAACTCACTGATATCTTGGCTGCTGTCAGGGAAACCAAGGACTTCTTCAACTGTCCAGCTGCAGATGCAAATTGGTAGGATGGGGGCACAGATGGGACAGCGCCTAGATTGGCACCCAGGTCGATATTCCCTACCATGAACTCCATATATAAACGGAAGTTGCTGGGGCTGGCTGTTATTCTTTGATGACCACCCTCCGTGTTCCTCCTCCTGCTCCCGTTGCAAGTCTCCTGTGGCTTCCCTGTGACCTCTGCGTTCTGCTGGACTCGCTGTGCTCGCAGCGCCCGCCCTTTAGTGTTCATTGCTGGGCGCGCGAGTTCCAGATGCTCAGTATTGCTCTGTATCACTCTTCTTTTATTATTATTCAATTAAGTCTCTTTCTATTTCAACCCATGAGCCTTTCCACCTTCTCTCTTCTTTCTCCCAGGGAAGGAAAGGTGAGAGCGAGGGGCTGTCTACTGTTAAACGGTGACAAAAACTAACAGCAGCGCTGGCAAAATGAATGACTGTGCTAGTAGCAGCAGCAGAGAAGGCTGGAGTACTGTGGAGTTTGTCTCCTGAAGTGCAGCAAGGTATTTTTCAGTAGGCAACCAGAAATCCTTGGCTTGACTGAAGAGGGCTTTCTGCCGTGGATCTGCCGCAGGGCCTCTCTGCGCCCTCCTTTAGCAGTGGCGGTGGTGGCAGGACCGGGACAGAGCTGAGATGTGATGGTGCTGAGCAGCCTCCTCTAAACCTTCGCAGCGACTGCTCCATTTCTGGCTGTAGCCTCAGCCCTTCTGCTTAAATCCTTTCTTTTGGGGTTCCCCGGAGTCTAAAATTGCGTGCGAGTCACCTTCAAAAGGCAAAGAAGGGTGAAAAATGTTTTAAGTGTGTATGTGTGTGGTGTTTCAAAATCTCCTTAACAGAGGAATGTATTCAGAAGGTGGCTCCAAATAGAGTCTGTCAAAGACGGTGGTTTTTGTCAAATGTTTGTTGGAGTTTTTTAAGATTTATGAAAAGAGCAGACTTCTGTAGGAACCACACTGGGACAGCTCTTCATAAGCCTTTTGAAATAACTTATTTTATTAGCTTTTGAGTTAGTCCTGCTGGGATTATAATGGGTTAAACAACTTTAAAGCACTCTATTATTTTTTAAATGTAATTGAGAACACTTGAGAGGCGATTAGTAAAAGAGGTTGCTGCAATGTTTTGCTCTGAACACTTGAGGAAGGTGAAGGAAGATGAGTTTCTTGCATCTTGCTTCCTGCGTGGCTGGCCCTCGGTTTGGGACAGCTGGCTGAGTTTTGAGTACAGCTGACTTCTTTTGTGTGGGATAAACTTCGTTCACCTGCTGACTTCTACTGTGGAGGAACAAGGTGTAGAAGGAAGCTGATGTAGTTGAAAGCTGAGTGTTGGAGCAGTGTTCTGGTGAGAGGTGAGGGTGCATGGTTTTCAGGAGCATACGTGAACCGTGTCTGGCGTTTGCCACTTCTGAGTTGGGGCCGTGGTTTCTGCAGCATCAAGTTTGGAGTCCTGGAAGGGAGCATATCTGAGCTCCCTTTCAAGCTGCGCGCTTCAGGTTTCCTCGTCATGGAAAACAGGGGTCCTGCAGGTGGGGTGAAGGAACTGAACATGCAGGTTTTGCCCTAAAATGGAGGAAACACAAGATGTGTTGTTTTTTCAGACCCTGGCTGATCAAAACCACTTCCGGTCTCTTGAGTTACACATTACTATGGACACCTGAAATGTGTCTCCTCTTTCCAGGAGTTGGAACCATAAAGCTTAGAAGTGGTTAGCATCACTCAGTCTCTCCCTCACTGGAAATGTGTGCTACCTCAAGGAGGATTTTCTTTGTGCAATATGCTCCTCACTGAACAGATAACATGTATTTTCTGTGATTATATCCCAGGTCACTGCCTAGTGATTTTAAGGAAGGTAACGCTGGGTTATTCAATGTTCTGCTTTCCCCTGATGCAGTTGTAACTTTATTTTGCTCATGGTAGTTACTGTATATCACTTTTTTTCTCAGTGAGATACTTACTGATTTTTAAAATCTTTTTTATTTTTTTCACCATTGTTGTTAAATCTGACAAGAATATTGTAAACAGAAGACTAGGGAAGCCAAGCACTAACTGCATTCAGATGAACATGTAAATCCTTAGCGCAAATCTGCATCATATCCTGTCTTAACAGTAGAATTATCTGTCTGCATTGGTGGATACAATGAGCTAATCCCCAGAGCCAAAGGTCACAATTCTCTCAAATTTTCTTGTATTGGGTATCACCTACTAGCTACTTTCTGGGGAAAAATTCTTCCTGTGCATAAATATGACGTGTTCACCTTGAAAAATAATTAATGCTCACGACAGTGAAGCCAATAGAGAAGCTGTATTCAATATAGGATTAGCTGCCAGAACTGCACAGTTCAGTGCCGACTGTTGTTTGGTCAAATATCTCTCCAGACCACATGTCAACTTCCCCCACTCTGCGCCCTGTTGTTACACATGCTTTAGTATGGCTTTCTTTGGAATCTTGGGGAAAAAATATATATATATTTTAAGCAATATCAGGTAATGGTATTTCACAAGGATAATCACACTTTGAAGACACTAAAGGAACTTGTTTACAGTTTCTACTCGGTTAAACCTTGGAGGAATTCTAAGTATGTGGTAAAAGTTGGCCTGGCCACGCAGGCTGGCGGGCTGGGCTGGAAAACTGAGAAGGCGAACACAGAGACTGATTGCAAAGGGAAAAGCAGCAGGGGAGTCCTTCAGGAAAACGTGTCGATGCAGAAAGATGAAATGCCAGAATGTGTGTTCTCATCCCATCCTGGAGCAGGTGACAGCCCCTGGGAAGGCTTCAGGCTGCTCTAATGTGGGACAGCAACACCCTCCAGCCAGAAGCTGTTAATGTAGTTTGAGCTCTAGCCGAGGTTTGGGCCAAATGGGGCTGTTTAACGCAGCTCTGAGAACTTGCTGAATCTGTCTGCTGCAAGGGTTTAGGGTTTATCCACCTGGATTTTTGCTTTGGAATGTGAGTGCTAAGGAAGGGCTTTTGCATCTGTCCTGTTCAGGTCTGAGCCTTGCAGGATACCATGATCTTTTGATGGAGAGAGAGACAGGATAAAAGAGATGAGGTATCCACTGTCTAGTACTGCATAACTACGTTGGACTGTCACTAGGGTTTCTTTCATGTCCTGTGTCAGCTTGTGACTGGGCTCTAATGTGACATTGAAAAGCCTGAAGCTTTTTATGGCTTTATTACTAATGATTTTATGAATGCAGACCACAAAGACTACCGATATTGTGTTTGTATTGAGCTTAAACCTTATTTCCACTGAACTCTATGTATTATCATGAAGTAATTGACATTTTCTTGGGTGGGGGAAAGGATCAACCGCGTGAAAAGTAAAGGACAGTATTGTGGGGATCATTTTAGGGAAATTTGATACCCATTAGTATATCACATTTTAATCTCGTATACCTCTGTATTCAACTGCAATAAATTTAAGCTTACTATTTAAAGAGTTACTTAACAATCAATATGTTTTAACATGGTTTTGTCTTTGCTGTTTTAATCAATTCATAAAAGTCTGTGTAGGTGCAACTGGAGTGAACTACGATCAAAGTTCTTTCTTAAAGAATCAGCACTGCAGAAAATTCATTCATCTGCAAATGAAGGAAAAGCTTTTGTTCCTGCAGTTAAGGTAGACTGAAATAAATTCTGTCTGGAATTTGAAGGTGAAGCATGGGACCATTTTCCATTGTAAGACTTCAGGAGCTCATCCCTGGTTCTGCGCACTAATCCTCATGGAAATGATCCTTCTGTAATTGCTGCAAGCTGCAGCTCCTCAGGACTGCTTAGAATTTCTGGAAAGTCAACAGTTCTTATTTCATTAGAAGAAGGTCACTGAATGATATTATGAAAAAAAATCACTATGATATAATCACAGAAAAATTCTGTCCGTAGTCCCTTCTTTGCAGTTTTGTTCAAAAATAATTCGTATAGCTCATAATTTATTTTTTTTTCTCTGTAGGATATACAAATAATAGGATAGTAGGATGTAGAAGTAATCATCCTTTGGGGGCATGCATCAACTTCTTATGCGTTCAAGACTGATAAAATGAAGCGTGTTCTCTAATTGCGTAATTATTGTTGTAGATGAGGATAAGTGACTGAAAATGTTTCTCATCTTCCAGAGTAATGATTTATCTGTACCACAATTCATTACGCCATCAAGAATACGAACTGGGCAGTTTTAAGCAAATGTTTATATTGATCTTCTGTTTATTTGCAGATAGAGGGATGTTTCTGAAAGATAATGTTGGAATTATCACTTGAAACTATATTTTCAGAAGTTGAAAGCATTTGATTTAGCTACACTTCTGTATTTCAAATATTTCTAAATCAGCTTTACTGTTGTCTTTCAGCTGTCAAATGACAAACATTTATGAAAATCGTATCAATGCTTCCAGGATTTGAAGTATGAGTAGTCACAGAGGGGAAAAAAGTTTACTTCTCAGCCAAGTCTATAATTGTTTTCTCATTTAAAAGAGGAACGAGTGTATTGTTGGCAGTACACAAAGATTTTTGTCTTACTGCAATGTATCATTTTTGTTCTCTAGGGGAGAGGGGGCCTATTTAATTTTCTGTCTCAGTTAAGTGATGTGTATGAATAGCTGTGGATGATGCTGTGATACACTCTGGCTGTTTCTGTAGCAACCACCTATGTTTTTTTTGTCTGTATTTTCACGTTTCTTTCCAAGAAATGTCTAGTGGTGTGTGTCTGTGTGTGTTGGTGGTGGTTTTTGTTGGTTGGGTGGTGGTGGGAGTTCTTTTGTGCTTGGAAGCGTTGCTTGAATTATTTTCCTGTTTTGCATTTGCACGCTGTCTTATATGTGACAGTCCACCACGAACAACTGAGACATTTTTGTATAAATTACCGAAAGCACTGCGGCAGTTATAGCGATCTGTAGTGATCCTTACACTTTCTGTAATGAGTAGAAAATTGATTTTCATAATTCATCTTCTTCCTTTTGAAGACGTTAGACTTACTGATGAAATGTTACTTTTGCAGTCACTATGACAATCATGATTTGTGCGGTGGTGGAACTCAGCCAACTCCACATAGAAGTTAAACTGAAATTGAACTTTAAATTGTGATTGCTGTTTGCTTTGCATTGTTTATGTGCACTGGGATAATACTTCCCAGATATTTTTAGTGCTTGATAAATACATGGCATCATAGCTTTTTGCTTTTCCCCAGTGGCAATGGCTGAAGAATTCAGTATGAATTTCAGCCTGTTGCCTGTATACAGTGTGGGTGGTTGTTTTTCTAAAAACCAAAGATCCTGGTTTACCAGAGTGTGCCTGTGTGAGTGGTTTTGTGTTGTTTCTGAACTTGTAGTTTCCTTTTATCAAACCTTGTAAATAGTTTCAGAAGTCCCTCTTTGAAGGGTGGCAAACAATCAGAACGTGCTTCCCCTCATCCCAGTTCTCTCTCATTTTCAGATTCTCCATCCTCAAGCAGTAACCATGGGGATTTTTACAAGACAGTTGTGGTGGGCTGACCTTGTCTGGCTGCCAGACACCCACCCAGCCACTTTCTGTCGTCTCCTCCCACCCCCAATAGGATGGGGGACAAAATAAACTGAAAAAAGCTGGTAGGTTGAGATAAAGGCAGGGAGATCACTTATCGATTACATGGGCAAAACAGACTCGACTGGGGGCAAATCTGTTTAATTTATTGCCATTTAAAACTAGTGTAGGGTGCTAGAAACAAGGACAAAAAATACAGAGGAGCTTCCCTCCCCGGTTCATCCCAGGCTCAGCTTCACCCCGTCACTCCTGGCCCCAAGCAGTGCAGGGTGTTGGCATGGGGGCTGCGGTCCCTCCATCACGTCTTAATTGCTCTTAATAATATCTACCTATCTATAAAAGTTTTCTATAAAATTATCTATGTATTTATAAAAATGGAGATACTAAAAAAACCCACAGATTGCAGGCTTGTGAGCTGTGACACTTCCAGCTTTCCACAAAGGGCAGGTGTATCGTATGTTCCAAATCTGGGGATGCTGAGACTTACTGACTAAATGACAAAGCAAGTATGTAGCCAGAGTGGCTGCTATCCTTAATTAGACTTGATCTGCTTAGTACTTTCATGTTAATAGAGTTAGGAGCTTTTTGATATTCTCCTGTAATCTAACAAAGCATCAATGTTTTCAGTGACAAATGGGTGTTGATTACCTGGTGAAGATTGATTACAGGCTTTAAATTTGCTAGACTGAAGCTTGTGTTAATGTCTCCCCTCTAATAATCATTCCATTTACTCAAATCTACTCTAATTTTAGGCCTACGATGCCAGTGCTTCCACTTCCTGGTGACAGTGAAATCCTCATTGATATTGGTTAAGCCATTTGGACAATGTGGTGCAACGAGCATGATGGATGGCTTTAATTTGATATTCTTAGACTGTCTTCGATGTCACTTCTGCACCAGTGAAAACTTGCTACGGAATTAAATTAACACTGTGTCTGCTTTTGTGTTTGTATTCCAATAGCCAGAGGGCATGTGAGTCTGCATTAGAAAAAAATAAACAGAAACTTATTTCTGCTGTCGTATTAGGGGCAGGAGGTGGGTCTGAAACTCTCAACGGGAGTGGTGATGCTAATATCCAAGATCTCGTTTTTTCTCTTATAGATGCATCAGTTGTATCTTTTGCTAGGAGGTAAGTATTATATTTCTACACATAGACATATTTGTGTTGCTGAAAATGCAAACAATCTTTTGAGAGAAATGTTTTGGTTTTGTGCAAAGGGTTCTAAAATGTCCCATATTATGAGAAAGTGATGAAATAAAAGTGGGAGAAAAATATACACATAACTAAATGGGTTTTATCTCATGTTGGTTTTGTGTTTCATACTAACAACCTGAACTTAATCAGTCCTGAATTCTGAGTTCTTCTTAATCAATGTCTTTATGGGTGTGAAAGAATGCATTAACTTTTGTTTTGCATGGCCACTCCTATGGACAAGGGCTGTGTGCCTGTGCCAGCAAACACGGCAGGATCTTCGCATCTGTTGGGGCTTTTTGGCCCAGTCCAGGGGACTGTTAACAAGTCCAATGAGAAGTTCCGGTAATTTATTTAAAAAACCTCTCGTTGCTAAAGTTGTTGGTTCGTAATTACAGCAGGTTGGAATTGACTGTTTAGTGATGATTTCAGAATGGGCTTTTCTAGGATTTTTTCTGACACGGTGCTGACTGGGTCTGTGTTTGTTTCGGCACAATCTGGTGTTGTGCAGGAGCGGCAGGCAAAGGGCAGGGAATAACCAGTGCTGCTCTGCCAGTAACCGTGGGAAGCATTTTTCTCCTTTTCCTTTCTTTTCCCTTGCGTCCTCTTCTGCTTTCAACACTAAGCTGCTTTTCGCTGTACGCTGCAGCTTTATCCATCAGTGTGCAGAGACCTTCCCAGGCAGGAGAGAAGACGGTTCTGGTTCCTTCTTGCGGGGCTGATGGAGCCATCGGTTGGCCAGTGAATCTACCTAACCCACGGGTGGTCTGGATGGTACACTGATCTCATCTCGCCTACTTGGTAAACTCTGTGTCTTTACTAGTGGTCTCCTGAAAGGCGAAGGGCTTTGAGTAGTGGTATTGTTTAACGTGCAAGCATTTATGCATTCCTTTTGATACTCTTGGTAATCACTTAATCACCTCACCTGCCCTCTTTGTTAATATCTAACCCCTCAGATGTGTAATATAAACCAAAAATGTTTTCTCTAGGCTCTAACAGGGAGAATTTCACATTAAAGTATCTTAATCAACCTCCTCATTTTTGTGAAACTTCAGTCAGCTGGTATTGGCTAAGATGAAAATGTTTGCTGTGTTACACACAGAAATGAACAAAACTGTTTCCAGCCTCTGATGTTTGAAACACCTTAATTCTGTTTTTGAGTAAAGATGAGACTAATGGTAGAGGTGCATATTTAGGGGATAAAGATGCTGTTTGCTGCTCTGGAAGAAAAATCAAAATGAATAAAACCAATTACTAACTAATCCGAAGTCCTCTCAGATCAATGGGAGCATATCCAATGAATTGAATGGTCTTGGATCAAGTCCTAGTGCACAAATTTTAAATAATGTAGCTAGGTCATTTTATTCAAGAAATACACTGAGCTAGAGACAGTTCAATTTTCCACTAGCGCATGCCCTTTTAAGATAGTTCCTCAAGCAGTGACATAGTCACTGACCTAACTCCAGGCTATTTTACTCTGTAAAGGCCACAAGATCTTGATGGACCTATCAGCACCTCCACCGATTCTGTTTGCTTAGTTTGTATGGCTCGACTTCAATCTGTTCAATAGCCTCAATAGATCCGTATCAGTAGAGAAGAGAAAATGAGGTTTACGTTATTGAGGTGAAGTAGTATTTACAAGATTCAGTAAGATTTTTCTGAAGCTTAACCTTTCTTTTGGGTGCTAAAATACACAGGAGTGGAACTGTGTGCTGTCTGAGCTGCTTTTTCGTTGCTCGCTTTGTCCTTTACTACCAGCGTAAGTCTGTAGGTTTAGTTTAATGTGTTCCGGTATCCCATAAGAGTATTTATTTTAAAATATTCTAGTTAGGCAAGTTATTGAAGTAGTCACTTTGCATTTCAGAGTGCGTGTGGTCTCACACTGATAACCTTGCAGGGGTTAGACTCTCACTGGAGCTCTACGAGATAGGTTTTTCTAATTTCATTATGTATCTGAGAAGGTTGCTTGTAGGAGTAAATCACTGAGTATATGTTGAGGTATCTGCACGGGAGCAAGTTGAACTCCTCTCCCCCCACCAGGGCTAAGCTACCCTAGCGCTGAGGCACAGAGAAAGCCTGGAAGTGGCTGTTCAGCATCCGTGAAAATTAAATCCCTCTGACTTGGACACCTAAGGATTTTGGAAGCAAATTGCAGTCACCTGGCATTCATTTTCACTGTTCTTGCTGGTTTTAATCACTATGAACCAAACAATCCTCATTCTAAACTTGAGATTCAAGCGACTTGGTTTCAGGAAGGAAACCATAAAAGAAATGTACATTTCATGGAAATATTCACAGCTGTAAGTTGAATGAGATTTTTTTAAGACAGGATAAGTCCATATAGGTTTAGACACCCAGCGTATCTTTTGGTACATGAATTCCAAAGAAGAAAAGAAAACACAAAAGTAATTTTCTTAATAGTTTTGGGATTTGCACAGATGTTTTCCAAAGAAGTGTGTGTTCCAGCATTTCCTCTGAAGACTGAGAACAGAACAGTGTTAAACCCAAGATAAAGTTCTGCCCAATAGGCATGGCGTCCTTTCAGTTATTTCTGCATGTTTTTAGTTGCCTGTTTTAGTTACATATTTAAATTAGCACTCCCCCCAGCTCTGCCCCCCATTTTAGCACAGCGTGGAGAATACCCACCCTTACTTTGCAGTCTGAGTGGAGAAAAGTCCTACCTGCCCTCGGTTTGGGGTTTGTTGGATTTTTTTGTGGTTTTTGGTCTTCATTACTGTTATCAGTAGCACATCTCAGCAACTATCAATCTATCAGCACAGCTTATGTCAATATTCCTTTTTTTGATTCCTGTAAGTCTTATGGCTTTATTTCCTGTGACCTTTTAAACAAATAATGCCTTATATACCTCTACAGCATCATAGAATCATAGGATTCTGTTATCATAGGATACTATCATAATAGTATTCATAGAATACTAGGAACGTTGTGAACCTAGACTTGCATTCCTTGGCCTGTATACATTTGGTCATGTTGAATATTGAAATACCTCTGCCTTGGAGAAAAGGTGAATCAGTTTCTTAGAAATGTTTTAAACATGGTTCTCTCCAAAAAAAGGCATTAGTATCTTGGGTCAGCAAGGAGCTAAATTTGAACTTCATCAGTATGTCGCCACTCTCCCATCAATCTTTACATTAAATACACTGCACTTTCCTATATGTACCATGATAGCAATCACATTTGATGGGTGGAATAATGCACTTGTATTGTATGTGAACATCCCAAGTGCTGGGTTCTCTGACATTGAACCACCAGAGCATTTGAGCATCTGCTTAACTTCAGGAGAAATGGACTTGGATTTCTTTTTGTGAAATCAATATTCATGGTGTGAATTCAGAGCTGGTTTGAATTATCCCAGTAGAGCAGCAGGGAAGGTTTTTTGCAAAGTTTAAAGGCTAAAATCAGTGGGCAAGGCTACTCATATCTCTAACGCACACAGAAAGCCTTTATTTGTTAATGCCAGAGTTCTCAGTACCTTGCATGACTGAACCTATTGTGAAGATCAGAAAAAGAGAGAGCCAAAATGTCTGCTATTTATGGGTACTCTGGCTGGATTAATATGCTATTGCATGCTTTAGTTATACATTTATTAAAAATGTTTTATGAACTTGAAATAATGTACTCATTCCTGGCATCAATATGATGTGCCCTACTTAATCTATTTTGCTTCTTTTCCTTTCTCCTTATCTATTTTCAGATTGACTTTGTCCAATTTTGGTAACTATTTTTAGAGGTGGATGTCCTTTGTGCTGTATTTTTAATCATGCCGAGTTGCTATATTATGTTAAAGTCTTATTAACAACTGACATGAACTGAGAATAGTTCATTGTACTGGGCAGTAGAGTGCAGTAAGTTATGACTTCTTAAAATAACTTTGGCTTTTCGATTTCTCATTTTCTACTTCTGAGAGAGATTGGAATAAAAAAAATCAGGGCCTTTAAGTCCCTTCTGTTACAACATCATAAATCCTTTGCTTATCTGAATTGCATAATTAGCATGGAGTGACAAAGGAGAGGGAGGGGAAAATTTCTAGTGCTTGTCCTGTGTTAGTCCCCTTTCATTTGTGAGTCAGGCTGAATCTTTTGGGAATCTGCATGGTTACTTGGTGGATACGAGGTGCCCTGTAGCAGATGCTGTACCTTTCTTCAGAAAAGAAACTGGTATCTATAGCACAGGAGGCTGTAGCAGGTTTTCCCTACTGGTTGCTGGGCAGGAGAAATGCTAAAGTTGACCTTTTTGGGGAAAGAGTGCTTCCCGTAAGCTGCTGGCTGACCTCAGTGTATGCAGGGACAGACTGGAAACAGGGATCTCACTACTGCATTATGTCACTCTGAATACTTCATGCTTTCTAGGACAAATGTCAGTGAGAAGAAAAACTACCCCCCCCCATTTCAAGACTGTATCCAGGGATTTATGTCTGCGAGAAAGCCTTGGGGGTAGGGGACTCCTCAGAGGTGCTGGTAGCAGGCGATAATGGAATAAAGGTGCCATTGCTCAGCGAAATGCCGAAGAAAAGTGCACCACCTTCAAAGCTAACCATAATTAGCTGATGGCACTCATGTTGGCTACTTGTACATGAGCAGAGAAACGTGGTTCTTGAAACAGCTTCCCTCACAAACCACACTGGGAACTTGGGAGCAAACTTTGTCCTCGCGGTCATGAATCCAGGGAGCTGATTTCGCTGGCCAAGGGGAGTTATGGTGAAGCCGCTTAGGCAGAGCGAACCTGCTGTGAGCGGTGGTGCTAAGGTAAGGCCTTAGGGATGTCTGTGTCAGTGCTGCTTGGGGCCTTTGCCGCCCAGCTGTGACAGGTGGAGTGCTGTGGTGTGTGGTCTGGTGGCTCAGGCTGTGCAGACCAACATTCCTACCCCTGTTGGCATTATCCCTGAGCTTCCTTTCCCAGAGATTTTGAAAATAACCTGTCTAAAGACAAGGATCAGGTGAAAAACTTTCTTCATTCCTTTTTTCTTTCTGTTCCTGTACCAGAGAGGCTGGTTTTATCTTTCTCTCTAGTTGTGCTATTAGCTTGGTCTAATCTCTTTCTGTTATCAAGCAACCCTTCTGTGCACAGATCGTCCCCTTGATTAGTTTTCCGCTCAAGAAGTATTAGAGGCATTTGTGTGACAGAAAATTGGGGGCTGTGAGAAGGGTTAAGGAACTGAGGCGTCTGTCTCCTCCTCATCAGTCCCAGAGTGATGGCGAGGAGAGATGCTCTGCTCGCTGGGTCTTTGCAGCAAACTTCACTGTTACTTTCACTAAGACAAAATGTAAAGATTTTATAATCCTCTTATAAAAGTTTATCTACCACACCGCATGCTTACTCGTGGTGTGGCGAGATAAGTGCCATGTGTGAGGGAAGGTGGGTAGAATTTGGATTTGGAACCTGGGGAACTGTGCTGTGATATGAGGTTGGACAGAGTTTATTTGCATAACTTCATGCTTCGTTTTTTTATTGCCTCGTGGTTTGAGTGAAGAAATAAGAAGTTGATAGGTTGTGGCCCGGAGGCTAAATATTGGAAATCGGCTAGTGAATTAATACTCAAAGTGTAGGGAAAGTGTTTCAGTTGAACTACTTAGATATGATTTGCTGTTCTTATCAAAGAATGTCCAGTATGATTAATTTGCATTTAGTGATGGAAAAAAGCTTAAACTGAGCTATCTACAAGTGTGCTTAATCTTTTTAACACCTTAATCTTCCACTATATTTTAAACATACAATAAGTTGTATTTAGTTTTCTTGGTATAGTTTTAGCTTTAAACTTACTTGTGCTGAGATAAATTAAAAGCTTCAGGGAAGTTCGAGGGCAAGTATAGCATCCTGTTCAGAGCTGGAAGTTGTTCCACATGTCATTATCACTTTGCAGGGAGCTCAAGAAGCTCCTCACTCTGGACCCTGATGTGCTTGAGGTCTGTACTCCGGGGCACCAGCTGGTTGCCACACTGGAGCTGCAACCGAGTTGGATCTGTAAGTTTTGGGCAAAGGTGTTCCACGACACTCCAGTTTGTTATTGGCATTTGGCGCTTCTCAGCTGTTTCTAACCCAGGAGCTGTGTGATAGAAGTCTGACTGCTTCAGTGATCCTTGAACTTTGCATTGGTTTTCATAATGCAGCACAGTGGTAAAAGTGGCCAGAATTGTCTAATCGAAGACCTCTCGGATTGTTGCAGTATTGGATAGAGGAGTTGCTGAGGTTGTATTCCTGAACGACCTCTCCAAGCATTGCTTAGAAAATCGTTGTTTTACAAGCCCCAGGAAAATGTCTGGTATGGGCTGTGTGCGTGCATGTTTGTAAAACTGTGTTCTCTGTTTTCCTGGCTTCTGAGACTTGAGTGTGTGACTCTTCTCATCTTTAGTCCCCATGGGATCTCTGAATTCAAGTAGCACCTTGCCAGTGAGCATTGGTCATGGCTCCTCTTACAGGACTTTGACTTCAGCAGTAGTAATAAATGCTGCTGTTTTCCAGCGTCAGAGAAAAGAAAGCAAGCTCTGAAGTGACCTTTCCTTGGTCCTCATCCAAACCCAAGGTCTTTGCCCTTGAGAGCTGGGCTCTGCCATAGCATGCTTCTTAGGAAAGTCATTCTTTGACCAGATCTCCCCATCATAAGTTGAGGGTCATGGACTGAAGTGAAATTCCTGATTCCAACAGAATGTCACGAGAGAGAGGGGGAAGAATGTTTTCCCTTTCCTGGATATTGGACCTTCATGCTCTGTACGAAGCACAAGACCTGAGCATAGGCTGGCAACTTGCTGTTGTCTTCGTGTAATTTCCTTAGAAACAAAATCCAAGTGCAGGGGCCATGTAAGAGCCGTGATGTGCTTCGAGAAATCAAGATTTGGGCTATAACACTAAAGCAAGCAAGTTAAGTATATCAATGCAGCATGGTTTGTGTGTTATAATCCAGTCTTTGCCTGGAAAACCTGAGGCAAATTTAGGTATCGGTGCTTGTTTTACTGCAGACACTCGTACATGAGAGTCAATCCCTTTGCTGAGCTCTCTGATAGAGCAATAAGACCTTCACACCTTTGGTGAGAGGAGCTTGCTGTGCAATGGCTTCATTAGGGTACGGACGTTCTCTTGGATGGCTCTGGTGATTAGGCCTATTCACTCATCTTCAGGTAAGTATGTGGTTTTCTCCAGGTCAGTTCAGAATGAGTGTACAGATCAAGCCAGTTAATTAGGTCTGTATGGTTAGGCACACTGGTTGGCTTTCAGTTTTGGCTTCCTTGGCTAATTTTTAGCACCATGAATGCAAAGCATTTGGAGCCTACTGGTGAATATCTACTAAAATGTGCCTGTGCTATTTCAATACATTCGGTTGAAAACTTTACCAAGAGCTTTCTTTGCCAGACTCAATTGTTCTTTCCCAGTAACTCTTCCAAAGAGTGCCATCACTTTGCAGATCTGGAATAAAATAGCTGAGCTTTCAGTTCCGCCGTAGAATGTTTGCAGAAGACAGAGTTGGAGTAACTCGGTGCAAAAACCTGGCAAAGCCGAGTCCAGGAATGACCACTGTCGGGTTCTTTAACTGCCTTCTGCTGTGTGCTGCTGCACTTTAATTATTCACCAGCTTACACTTATGAATAAAATACATGCCTCGTGAAATCCAGATGGTATTGTGCCCTTTTCATGCCTTCTCCTGTCCTTTTTCTTCTCCCTTCCCCACCCCCAAAGTCTACATTCATGTTTTCTGTGTTTCCAGGCTAGGACAAGCTTTGTGATTTAATCATAAGATTCCAGGGAATATCTGCTACATTTGAGCCCATTCAGAAGGAAGTCTAGCAGGGCTTATTCAGCTTTTCAGTAATAACTCTGTGTTTTCCAAGTGGGATTTTCTGCACTTGCTTGCTGTGTGTTACAGAGCACAACTCACATAAGCTGCCTGTGCTCTTTCACCACAATGGCAGGTGTGCTAGCGGGAGATGTGAACCTTTTGGGTTTTAATGCATTGTAAACATACTTCCACCCTCAATGCGCGGTGTATTTTGGAAATCTTTCTGTAATCTGTTAAAATACTGTTAGTTCTCTTAAAATGTTGTATGAAACACGATGCTCACTTAAAACAAACACTACCAGCCTCTCCCAAAACCGTAACCCTCCCAAGTTAAGTTCAAATAAAAAGTGCACCACCATACCTCCTTCCCCCCGTGTTCAAAAGACTTGAGGTACGGTTGGGGCTGGAGAAGCTCTCCCTGCCTTTCATCTGCCCTTGGATTGAAATGCAACTGGTTTGCTACTGGACCTTTACTGAACAGAGATTGCCAGATTTGACTGAAATATTTTGGTTACTTGTTTAGGCTGTAAAGGATCAGCACTAAATCACAAAACTCCTCCCCTTCCCCCCGCCCCCCATAAAGTGATTTAATTGTTATAGAAGGGGGAAAAAACAGTGTGTTAACCTGTTACTGAAACCTGTAATCCTCTTTCATTTCTTCCTCCCCAACAAGAAATATGGCTGGTTTATTTAATAAAACATTCAGCAGATTTTACAAATCTGCTGATCAATAGACTCTGAAGAAATGCTGGTTCAGTTGTTGTGTTTGCTGCTGCATTCATTTGGCTCTGCAGGAGTCGAATATGGAGGGGTTGCAACAGCCTCAAAACAAATGTGGCCCTTTAATGTGCTGTTGAGTCTTGGTGAAGGGTCTTGGGTGATCCAAGTTGCAGGGCTGGGCTCTGTAAGTGTTCTGTGGCACTAATTATCATAATTACAATAAAGGTACTAATGACCTAATCAAAGGGTAATTCTGACAGATGCTTAAGTTCCAGATTACATAAGAGGATTTGTCATGTAATGTAGTACCTGGCAGTACATTTTAATGCAGCCTTTCATCTCAGAGGGTTATGAAGTACAGGACAAAACCCGGAGTGTTGGGAGGAGCTACTGACCTGGCAAGAGACTTCTCGAGAGTATCTTTCCCAAAGTCATTGCCAGGCAGCAGAAGTGCTTTTGGCACTTCTGTCCGTGTAATTGCCCGTCTGGACTGGCTGAAGGACGCTAGGGAGCGGTGGCATCGGTTTGTGGATCTGCAGGGGGATCCCTGCTCCCTGTGCCTCCTGTGCTGGGCTTTGCTGACCATCGCCATCCCTGCTCAGGGTGGCCAGAGCAGAACTACGGTCACCGGGTTCATGGAAGGGCTCAAACTGGTCACCTGCTGGGTGACTGCTCTGGGGTGGAGCAGAACAAAAGTGGAGAAGAAAGTCCAAAGCAAATTTCAAAGAAACTTTTCTTCATCCTTTGCCCAGTTTGAATTTGGTTTTTCATGTGCTTTCTATGTTAAGCGTAGTAAGGACTTTATCAATAATGGAATGATGGTGGAGAAGAAGCCTTTCATTATTAAGGGATCCCATAACATTGCAGTGTGCCCTTCACATATTGTCTAACAGTAGAAAAGAGTGCAATGGCAGGCTTTCCTGGTCGAAAAGAGAAACTTGAATGATCAGCAATATTTTTTTTTTTTCTTAAAATGGTTCCCTCTTCTTTGTATCCATAGAGAGAGCTTTTTCAATCAAATATTACTGACAGCAAAAACATTATCTAGTGTACAGGCAGATGGCAGGACGATAATTGTTTAGAGGGACAGATGGTAGTTTCTTGTACCCGCTTTCTAGTTTCTGTGTTTTTAAAGCTCAGCAGTTGCATTGTGCAGCAGTCGTCGTGCCATAAAATACCAACCACTTTAAATAACTCTGAACCAGGCTTTCGAGTGATTTGTTTAAAAGGAGCCAGTCCTATTTAAAACACGATCAGCTGAGGATGCCTCGATGTTTGACAAAGCAGATTGTAATTTAGAAAAATAGTGCCTAACTTGAAGCTTATATTCTCAGCAAATGCAGAGCCCTTCTGCCTCCTTTCTGTTGGGAATAATATGGCTGAAATTACAGAAAAGGAGTATTCCTTTTTTAAATAAAAGAAAAAAAAATAGATAACTAACTTAGCACTAAAGAGAGGGCACCATAGGAGTAAAAATAATGTATGAGTTGGAGTGAGCTGCCACAGATATTGTTTGCAGAGGCATGCCTGGAATCCCAAGTTGGTTTCTCCCACGGACTACAGTAAATGCAATTAGATCCAGAGGATAACATGAAACACGTTTATCCTTCTTGACAAAAACTAAGAACTTTTCAGGAGTAATTCTGTGAAAGAAGCAGAGATGCTTGAGGATGAATCCTGCATGGTTTAGCAAAGCTTTTGCATGTTGAAATCTTCTGGTGCACCTCTCCCCCCACAACCCCTGCCCTGCTCCCCCTTTTTTTTGCATCTCATTCTTAGTAACGTAAGCAAAAGGAAAGAAGAGATACCTGTTGAACAGGGTAGTTTTGCAAATTTGGGTTGATGGGGGCAGCTTTCAGTATGGCTGATGAAGCCTCCGTCTCACAGGGGATCAAGGGGCTACATCAACTTATAAAGGGGCTACATCAGCTTATATAGTGTGTTGAAATATTTGCAGGCTTTCTGAGGTGGTGAACTTTCATTTGGAGCTGAACTACGTGGATTCTTGTATTTGCTGTGATACTTACTGTTTGAATAGCTATGATTTATCAGATATGAAATTTCTACTGAAACAGGTACATGGAACTGGGAGACTACGAAGTTATCAATACAGTGATTTTCAAAGTAGCAATAGCCATAGGCAAGGTGGCTGCGTTGCTGGTAATGATTATGTGACTTCAGGAGTGGTGCTCTGCTTGGGAGAGGAGGAAAATAAAGCACCTGTGCTTTCAGTACTCAACCTTCAGGATGCTGTGCTATGTGAAACTGGCCAGTCCGAGAGTTAGTTGTGAATAGATATAAACAATAGTTTCAATGTTTATAAAGAAGCCTTTGCTATGTACGTTTGTTGTCAGCAACCAATTAAATCATTTTAGGGAGGATGTATGGAGAAAAATAAAAATTTTTAATTAACATTTAGAGAAATGCATCAAGACTAAACTTTCAGCCAGCAAACATAGACCTCTGCAGTTCTGAGACTAAGGGCTATTCAATCTGGGAAATGAAAGTATGCCATGCAACACTAGGTGAATGAGGTAGCCCAACTTCTTTTTGTTTGTTTTTTAATCTTGCATAATCACAATGAACTGTTAGTGAGCAATCTGAAATCTCAGAACTATTTGTAAAAGATATTTTGCAAATAATTCCAAAAAGGAGCGTGTGTGAAAAATGCCAAGTGTTCTTGGACAATTTTCAAACAAGAGAGGGCTAAATTCCTTAAGTAAATGATTCACTACATATTAGCTCAGTTTTCCTCCTGAGCTTGGAGCCTGCTGGAGCTGAAAATCAGTTTTGTTGTTTTTTATTAAACTTTTTTGTCTTGTTTTCCACACTGTGATTCTGTTGTCTGAGTCATTAGTGTCAGAATAAAGGCGGAGGCAATAGGAGTGTTAAGAGACTCTTTTTAAAGTCAAGCCTCTTGAGGAGCATCACTGTTTGCATGAACACACGCGGAACACCCAGCAACTGTTAAGAGGCTGAATTGTGTGGAATTTTCCCTTTTCAAGTTGTACTGTTCTGATCAACGTGAATCTTGCCCACTTGGGTGTTTGTATACGTGATCGAACTAACTGAAGGTGGTGGGAGTTGTTTTGTGGCGTGTGGTTGTTTTTCTGTTTGTCGGTTTTGTTTTGTTGTTGCATATATTTGTATTTTTAAGGGGGACTGCTGAATTTAGGACGTGCTATAACTTTGCTGTCAGTTCTTGGGGGGCTCAGGCCTCCCTTTGCTCTGAGCTCAGCGGGCCGCGCGGTGCCAGCACTGGGCACCGTCTCTCATGCTGAGTCTGTATCTGTTCAATGCATCGATGCAGCCGGCGAGTTCCATCTGAGAGCGCTTGGGCTGCCCAACAGCAGTCCCGCCACTGGGGCTCTCCAGTGGTCTTGTCCTTCATTTCCACTGCTCCACTTAGCTTAATGCTTTTCCTTAACTGCTTCTGAACTTTTTCATGATAGCAGATATATAGCCAGTGTCATCTGACGGGTTTTTAGGCGTCTCTGTTGTAAACATGTAAGTATTCATTTAATGCTTGAATTGCTTTACCATCCTCTGTGGCTGTATTTCTCATTCCTTTCTGAAATGATCTTTCTTCATCCTTGGCTGGGTCCCCTTCTATGCTTTGAGAAAAAGCTTCTTGATATCTAACACTGCCAGCTATACTTCTTCCAAATTTATTTCAGATTTATTTCCTGATTCGTGTGTCTTTTTCATGAACTCTTTCATCTTGCTCTCTGCTGTCTTGATTCACTCTTTTGTACGGCATGTTTATTTTAAACTTTGTTGGAACTTGCAGGTATTCATAAAAGCTTAAAAAGATTTCTTGAGAAAATACAAATGGCTTTATAGGTTGGTTGTTCTGCTGACCTAGGGAGGAGATCCGAGCTGAAAATACCTCAGTCACCTCTGGTGTCTGGGACAAAGGCTCCTTCCCCAGTATCTCCCCTGAATGCAAAGCAAGCACCAGCACCAAGAAAAGCGTTTCTTTGGTGGTTGGCCAGTGCTGGGTCCTGGCCGTGTCTGTCTGACCCCCGCAGCTTGGTCCTGGTGCTCAAGGTGGGATCTGGGCCGTGGGGACCCTTCCTGATGGCAGCGTGTTTGGTGTGCGCTGTTCAACGGCCTCGCTGTAACCAACCAGGAGTAGAATTATTCTTGTTAATAGGCAAACAGGCAGTTTCTCATGGCAGCAGAGTCGTGGAGGGGTTGTTGCGATGAGTCTGAGTCTTATGAGGGGAGGCGATGAGACATAATAATAGTGGTAAGGTTTGGAAACTGCTATGAATAGGAAAACCTGGTCCTTTGAACTCGGTGATGAATCCCTACCCTTCTCAGATTCTGATCCTGAAAAACATGCATGATTATTTCCTTGTTCATAGAAACAGTACTCTTTATCAGGCTATTCAGAAATATATTACACCCTTATCGAACTATTTCTAATTTAAAAAAATATTCTACTCTTGCCCTGCAAACGTCTCAATTCACATCCCTCTGCCTAAACCAGCTGCCTGCAAGAAGGTAGTGATCTCTGTTAGCTTTCAAAAGTCACACAAAGCGCACTTCAGAAACAAGGGCAGTTGAGTGTGTTAGATTATCAGAAAATATTTGCTGCTTCATGAACCTTTGATTTTTTTTTTTCTTTTTTCCCCCCTCCACTTTCCTACAATTAATCTATTCTACTCTTAAACAAATGTTAATTTTGCCAACTTTTAAATTAGCAATATATGANTATGTTTCTGGGCTTGAAGAAATCTCAATGACTTTGAGAAGGGCTGCCTGTTCTGCTAGTAGCTCGCTTCACTTTGGATTGACTTGTGTTTGGAGGTGGAATCAGGCCAAATGCAGCAAAGGAACTGGCGCCTGGTAAACTGTTGTTGACTCCTCAGCGTGTTCAGTGCTGTGCTGCTCTNATCACATATTTATCTTTTTTTTTTCTAATAAACAGCTTTTTTTTTCTGTATGAAATAGGACATATCTACAGGCTCTCTGCTTGAAGCTGCAGAGAGACANCGGCATGAATGATTAATCTTTCTAGCAGAGCGCCTCGAAAACTAAAACCAAGTGTGTAGTATAGAATTGGATCACTTTGAGAGATTTTCCAGGTCTTGTGTGAACTGAGTCTTCTCTGTGTGCCAGGTTGTGGTTGTTTTCTGTGTGGTTTTTTCTTCTTTTTTTTTTTTCTTTCCTTCCCCCCAGCACTTCATCAGTCACATTGTTTGGCAATAGAATGTTTATTAAACAAATTATTTCCATCAATTATCTATCTGTATTTCATGTATCGTAAAACCTAGTGGCTTTTCTGCTGCATGTTGTGATGAAACAAGTGACGTTCAGGTGAACGGAATCTGTCCTGTTTCTGTTCCTAGCAAAAGAGCTGGATGAGGCTTGTACTGAAAGCTGCAGCAGTAAATAATTGTTAGTCACTTTGCAGTCAATACGATTTTTCTGTTTCAAGTTAAAGTGAAGGCATACCCTGTTAGCTGTAAGGACAGCCTGTCTTTCCAGAGTTGTTTTTATGAAGAAGTAGAAACATTTAGCGTTGATGTCAAGGTGTTACATGGAACCAGCAATACATTCAGTGTAAATGCAGTTCTGCATCTACATTTACCTCATGCACATGTATTTAATAATGAAAACAAAATTAAATATTACAAAAAAAGTGTAAGGTCTTCCTTGCCCAGGAGAGCTCAGGTTCCAAAGTCAAGGCATCTCTGTTGGTGAAGACCTCTTTAAAGGCAGAGATCCTGTTTTAAAGCAATAAATTACTCAGAGACTTAAATATTTTGCACTTAGCTAACCATCTGACATTTTCAAAGCTTTTGCATAACAGCTTTTTGGCGAGGGTCATGACATTTAAGCTACTTGTGCTTTGCTGATTATCAGCCATTATGTAATTATGTTCAACACAGCTCCTGGTTGTTCAACCAGGTAAGAAAGGTTGTTCTCTGAGTAGGTCAATGTGTTGATGTAGACTTGAGAGGTGACGCTTGGTCTTGTGTCAGCTGCTGACCAGCGTGGTAGGCCAGGCATTAAATGCTTAATAGTCTTGGCACAGGAGAGTTCAACCAGCAAGTGTTTATCTGGTAACTACAACTGAAAAAGGCTTGTCATAAACTGATCACTGCATTACCTTAAAGCTTAAACTAAACTGTGGGTAGAAATTAAAGTTTATAGCAGAAATTCACAAGATGACAACAAAAAAATAAATCAGTGGGAGAGAAGGGAAGTAGCTACACATATTCTGAACTGCACATACGGTGGCTAATGCCCAGAAGATGATGTAGAGGGGGTTGATGAAGCAATAGTCACTCAGAAGAGCATATTCTGTGCTAAGCACCACGATGGAGGTTGTTAAAGAAGATCTTGAAGGATGGACAGAGCTGTGGTGGGAGAACGCATCACTGCCAGGAGCCTGCGGCCTGGTGGGGCCTGAGGAGAGCTCAGGGCTTGTCCCCACATCCAGCTGCTTCCAGAGGAGGGTGCCCTGGGGCCAGGCCAAGCCAGCTAGAAGCTAGAAAGCTCAGGGTGAGACTAGAAAGCAAGGGGGAAAGAGAGCAGATGGTGTTTGGAGAATCAGGGAAAGGATTTTCTGGATCAGCTGCATGCTGGTGGGTGCCTTTTTACTGGATAAGCGCAGCAGGGTCTCACACAGCTGGAGATATCTGATAAACCATTATTTCAGCACAATTTCCTCTGCAAATAGTCATGATTGAATGGGGAAGGGTCCATTCATTCTCCTTCCTCTGTAACAGATTCAATGAGCCATGATTTTTGAGTTATTCTTCCTTTACAGCTGGATGAAATTGCAGAAGGCTGAGATAAAATAGTATAGTGTGAGCAGATGCAACTTTGTTCTCATTAGTTCTCACCTTTCTAGATGTTTTCTTTTTTTTTTTCTGCAGCAACATTGATGTGACATAAAAATATTTGAGTTAGCTTAGGTGCTACTAAGAGGTATAATTTTAGTATTGCTATTTTGTTATAGTCACATCTTTGAGTCAGAAGGTTTTAGCTATTAATGTTGTGTGTCATTGATGTTAATCCTCTACTTCTGTTACATGGTAAGGTATGGTACTGCTTGTACTACACACCGGTGAGGAGGCTCTGCTCATTTGTTCATTCCTGTAAACATTTTCTGCTCTTGATGAGGATGTAAAAGCGCTCTTTACTCTCCACAAGAAGAGAAAAAAGACTTTTATGGACTTAATGTTTTGGAAATCATTAGGAGGTAGCCCCCGGGGTCTGAGATCTGACTGAAACTACGAGTGCGTCTCTTCTGGTGTGTATTTTCGTCAGATAACCGCAGTAATGGTCCGGTGGGTGGGAGGGGGTCTGTCCTCATCGGTGCAGGGAACTTCACCCGCGAGCTGCTCTGGTGGGATGTGCAGCCCCTGCTGCCCAAGCGTGAAGTGTGAACCGAGGCTGGAGCTGGGGCATTTCCCCTGGAAAGCTGATGCTCTTCTCACCAGAGCAGAGCTTCACAAGGGCCAGCAGCACCTCTGCTGCCTCTTCCCAGTCTGGAAAGCCAGGGTGGTTGTTCTGCCTCTTCGGTGCTTGCTCACGCTGATCTGGCTTTAGATCTTATTTAGTAGCAATTTTATTCCAGCCAACTTTTCCTGGCTGGGCACCGTAAGTGTCAGTGAGTCACTGAGCACATCTTTTTTTTTTTTTTTTTTCCTGAATAATACTATCTTTCCAGTGATTAATCAGTTCTCTGCCTCACATTTTATGTTGGAATGTAACTTCGAGTGTCTCTTCTCTTGTTTAAGAGCAGGCAAACTCATCACATAAACAATACACAGTTCTGTTTGCTTGAGTGTATAACCATTAAAAGAAAGAACTAAGCTCTGCAAGACTATGGGCAGCAGAAAGTTAATCACTATTTCCTCATGCTTTGTGTATCTCTCTCTTCTGGTGCTCATTAAAAAAGGACATCAGTCCCCTGCTAAGTACCACACCAGATGCTACTTATTCTGAATGAGAACTGAAGGGACCATCATGAAGGGAAAATTCTCGTCATTTAAGTGTGCAATGAAAACCGTTTGCAGTCATGTAGGGAAATACTGGTTTAGAATTGCTGTTAGTGAAGTTTCACAGGGATGCAGAATACGCTGGTGACCTCCAAACATGAATATGTTTGTTTTCCAGAAGGTAAGGAATTAATAGCTTAGGGCAGAATAATCTAATTCAAACTGGTGCTAAATGATGAGTCACTCCCTATCTTCTCTTCGCTTGAGAAGGTTAAGCTCCTTGCAGTGCTGTTAAATCATTTTGACCCAAGTGCTGTATGAGTTTCAAGGAGATACTCTGCTCAAAATCATCACCTTCTTAAAAATTGTTACCTTATAATGTTACATCTCTTTGCTTTCACCTCTGACCGTATGCAGTTTCTGTTTGTTTGAATGTATTCTGTTTCTGAGCTTGGGGAAAAAACATACTCATGAAATGTTGTGTATCTAAAGATCAGGTTCATGTAGAAATTTAAACTTAGGTATGTCTAAGGTGAATTCCCCTCTGAAGCCCCCTGTTTCTGCCTCTTGTTTATAAAGGTAGCCTAAGCTGACTAGTTTATACATAGACAGCAAACTTCCACATGCCTATGTGAGTCCTGCCCAAAGAGACTGACAGCTTGTTTGTCATGTAGATTGAAGGTAGAGTTTCCATGGAATAATCTGATATTTTGATGAATTGACATGCAGGATTTCCCTAATATCAAATTGAAAAAGAAATTAAGACTTAGGCATGTTTAAAATGTATCATACTGAAAGCACTATAGGCCTGTTCCATTGAGCAGAAATAGATACTTTTGCCTGCTGGGGCTCCTATTCTGGGTGGTGCTCAGGGTGCTGGATCTTCTGTGGCTCTTGAGTCTGCAGGGTCATTGTGCATCCTTGCTGAACCCTGCAAAAGGGAACCTTATAGCGACTGCATGGCCTGCAATCCCGTTTCTAAATTAAGGAAAGTTTTCTTAGCTTTCTTTTTTTTGTTTACTTCAGGTATTCTGGTAGTTCTGTATGTATAAACTCGAGAAAAATCAGAGAACTATTTGTACTCTTGTTGTTCAGAGATTCGCTGCAGAGCAGCGCTCTAGCACATAAATGATGACTAATAGCTTTATTACAAAGTGGGGTTCTTTTTGCTTGTTTTTAAGCATATAATTCATTTGTCCAACATTAAAAAGTGTCTGTGAAATATATAGGCACGGATAATACTGGATTTCTGAAGCTAACTTGAGTGCTAGAACGACTTGCTTATATCTAGTGGAGAGATGTGGTTTGGAATAACATTCTCCTTTTCTGAGCCACTGGGAAGGAAGAAAATGTGACAAAATGTTTGTAGATCTGAAGACACCTGCAACAGACATTGGAGGAACACTGAGCATAATGCGTTCTACCAGCCAGTACCTATTTACCAGAACGCTATATAGTACATTTCAAGCTGGAAGTTCTCTTTCTCCTTCCCCGGTGAGCCTAGGAAATAAATTCAGTTTAAGCAAACAAACATTTCCCTGCTGAGAAGCCTGTGCAGTGGCTGTCAGGAAGGACATTTTAATTTACTGGTTACCGAGAAGCTGGCTGGCCCTAGCACACCAGCAAAGTGTTCTCTGCTGCAGTTGCTCACCATACAAAGTATACTCAAATCATCTTCAGTGCTGCTGGTAGTGTTTTTATAGTTCTGGCTTCTGAGAGCAGTCAGTGCTGAGTAGTCCCCGCTTTGCCTCTTTAATGAAAATTTCCCAGTCTATATGTCTGTCTCTGATTTATAATTCTGAAGACTGACCAGTGAAGCTACTGCAGAACTACGTTGAGTTACGGAACGTGGCGTGCTCTTTCTCGTTATTTCTGTAAAACAGGCGATGCTGACTAGACGTGAACCGCTGTCCCTGGGTAGCGGGCGATGACCCGGCTGCGTGCACTGGGTGCTGCTGGGGGGTGCTGGGTAGAGAGGGGTCAGCGGCACCCCGAGATCTGCTCTGCCATCCTCTTCCCTCTCATCCTTATCTGCTGCACTTATGTTCTATTGCCCAGCAAATCCCTTGGTTTTTTTTTTTTGGTGATTCTTTTGCCAAAACGAGCGAAACTCACTGCAGTAATGGTAGTGCCTTGTGACACACTAGATGAAACTACTAGTTTCATGGATATTTTACTTGATCTCTCTTTAGAGCTCTGGGTTATGCTCCCTTTCTGATATAAAAGGTTAAGAGGAATGCTAACACTATGTCAGTGTTGGAAAACCTCTGGAGAGACGTGATGCAATTAGTGCAGACTCTCTAGTAAGTGTTGTTTTATAAAATCGCACTGCTTTGAAAATACTGTCCTTTGTAAATAAGGAGACTGAGGGGTAAAAGGGAAGGTCCACGTAGATACGCCTGTCTTTCCCTCTGCTGTCTGTCCCTCCATGTGAATTATTTATTGTTGATTTTGTTGCTGGGTTTGGACTGAAGATGCTAGTGGCCTTCTCTTTGGCTTTCCAAGATGTAGAAGGGGCAGAGCATGCTGCTTGCAGACAAAGGAGGACTCCTGATCCTTTTCAGGTAGGTTCCCAGGATCTGCTGCTTTGTCTCAAATTCAGAACAGGACTCGAGGTCTTTCAGTGTTTGTTGTTGTTGTGACTTAGTCTCACTCCACCTCGGGAGGTTCAGAAGCTTCCAGGCCTTACTTCTCTGGACTGCCAGGTCTATATATAAGCCTTGCATGTTTTGGCCTCCATCTCGTCATCTGTAGCTTTGGCATCTCGCACATTTGGAGCGTGGAGCTGAGGTGGCTCCCCCGGCTCGAGAGAACGGGCAGCATGAGAGGTGCTGTGCCTTTGGGACTCCTGTCCCAACACACGGACAAGAACCCGTTTGCACCTGAGCAGCAGCACTGAGGGCACTTTGTGGTTATCTGTGTGTGTGCTTGGAGCATGAAGCCCTGGTCTGATGTCCTCTTGCTTGCTGCAGACAAGCGAGAAGAAGGGTTAGCAAAGCAGTAGCAAACAATTGGTATTTAGTTGGCTTCTGTAATTTAATCCTTTCACCCTGGTTCGCCATGTGGATCACTACCAAAATCAGGCAGAGCTTTTAGCACAGACAGCCGTTTAACTTAGAAAACAAACCTTTTTTTCCTTCTGTGTGGGAGGAGGTTTTCACCAACCAAGGTTGGTTTGAGAAACGTGGTGAAACGTGGTGGCAGGTGGTGTAGTCCACTCTGAGCTGCTGTGTTGCCCCTCCAGCTCAGCTGGCCCCTGGCTGTTGCTCATGTGGAATGGCCACGCCAGGTGCAGCAGAGTCCCAGAGCCATTGGAGACACCAGGTCCAGCTTGTCTGAGGCTGTTTGCTCCATCGGAGGGCTCCTGCAGGCCGTGCACTGGGAGCTCAATGACACCTGGGGCCTCCTCTGCTTGGGCAGAAGCAGCTGGGAGCTGAGCTGTGCACAAGTACCCCGGCTTTTCTAACGCAAACTGCTTCCTGAGGGTTTCCTGCATGGCGGTGGTTTTTCCTTGTGCATTTGGAGCAGGTGGGGAAGGTGCTGGCTTCAAGGTTATCCCCCGGAAGGAAAAGGAGAGCGGCTCCTGGGGAGGCCCATGAGCACAACAGGTCTGGTGCATGTTTGCGAAATTGCATGTTTTCAGTGAAATGAATGGCATGGCTTAACTCACTCTTTCTATTTCTTCTGTTTCTACCTTATGGTGTGCTTTTCTGGTAAAGCTTAGTAATACTCTTTTTATTAATGTGTTTCCCTTAGCCCATATTTCAGCTTTGCCACTTCTGAGATCAGCAGTTCCAAGAGTTGTGTTTGTGTTAACTGCAAGGCTGTGTAGTGCTGCAGTTTTGGTGGCGGTGTGTTTGTGCCTGTTTGTTTTGGTTTGCTTTTGAAATGCTGCATGACTCTATTCCCCTTTATGCCAAGTAATTACAAGTGAGCTCTGCAAACTTCTCTCTTTGCACTGATACCTCAAGGACCTGGAGACAGCTGTCTGCCCCTGCCCCTCTTTCTTTCTTGGCACCATGGAGGTAGCTCTATGAGATGATTACCAAAGGGGTTCTAAGTAAAGCCTGCTGACCCCCCACACACCAGCCCCCGACAACCACAGCAGAGCCCTCACAGTGTTTTCTGGGAACACACAAACCGTGTCATCACTATCCTTAAGGGAGAACATCTGCTGGTGTCCTATCGCTAGTTATCTCCTCCTTATAGCTTTGCTTTCCTCTTGGGTATGCTATCACATAGATGCCTTGTTTTCTTATGTTCTGTGTGATACATCCTCAGGGTTTTGCAAGAACTGTACATTCGCTGACCTGTTTTTTATTACTGTGTCTCTGTATCCGTTTACCCTTTCTTATGTTCTGTTTTGCTTTGTGATCTTGCTTTTTCCTCTCTGCTACATGGCCATCCTATTTTGTGCTGTCTCATAGTTCAGATATGAGATCTGATGATCCTTCTCTCATCTCCTTATCTCCCTGCTCCTTTTTATTTCCCATGCAGACTTCTGCAGATTCACTTTGGTTAATTGTGCTTGTGTTTGGCAAGAGCTCCTGGCATAAGCTCTAACACAGCTTCTTGAAGAATCTTACATCTTTCAGTTTGCTGGCTGCTTTGAGCTTTTAACTAATTTATCACCCTCATCTTAGAGGCATAGAGCTTGTCACGAAGAACAGAAATCCATGCTTTCTTCAGATATCCGTCTGTATGCATTCTGTGAAGCAGTATTATGAAAAGCTTTGCTTGATCTTTGCTCATACTAAGCTAGTTTTTGGATGGAGCCTGGTATTTATTGACTATTCAAATCCTAATGCTTACCTGTTGTGTGAGCTTGCTGAGCATCTCTCTGAGTCGACATACATTTCTGAACAACAGTAATAGTTTCTTCTTTTTACAGAATGGTTTAAACAAGTATTTTCTACTGATTTTCATCCCAATGCATTTTGCCAGCTTTTTTGTTTTACTTTCTGAATCTTTGTTGTTTGTTTTAAATAAATAAATGCAAAGAGGCTCTTTCCAGGGTGAAAACCTTGGAGGTGAGGTTAGTCCTTCCAGGATTAAGCTCTTATATACCAACTCGGTTATGGAAGGAGAGGTATCGCCATCTGTTCTTGCAAAGAGCAATGTAAGATGTAGAGGATTCGCTTGTGCCTGGAAGGCTTTTTGAGGCAAGTATTTTAAAGCAAACAAAATCCACACTTGATATTTGCTTCCAATGTAAGCAGTACAATTTTTGTGGACTTCAGTGAGAAGTAGGCCCACTCCCGGTGCTATCAAAAATGCTGTAAATTAAACCTCTTAGAGAACAACCTGCTATAATAAAATAGTTAATGTTGCATAATATTATATTTTGTATATAATTTGGGTCAAATTCCCACTTAAAAATATTTTACTAATTACTTTCCCACTTTTTCTCGGAGAATACCATCAGACTTTAAGTTTTCGTTAAATACTGTTGTAACACTAGAATTCTTCTGCTTTCTTTCGCAATGTCACTGAGAGCCTCAGAAGTCATGTCCTCCAAACTACATCTATATGGGGTTACTTAAAACATTTGGCTTAATTTTCTGAAAAATGTGTGAGGCAGTTCAGGGACATAGTAATTAGTGGAGTCATTTAGTGTGCTTTGTTACGCTAGTCTTTTTGTGTGTATGTGCTGTAGGATATCCAGCATTCATAGTTTTGAGTTCCTTGGGCAGTAGTAAAATCCAAGTGATTTTGTGTCACTGTCCTTTGTGTTCATCTGTGTCCGTGGTGAATGTGAGGCTGATTTAGTCTAAACCTTTCAATCGAACTGGAAGTTTTGTAAGAGGTTTAAATGCAGATGGATTCAGGCCCTATTACAACTTGACTCTTTCCCGCTTCCTTGAAATGACAGCATGTTCTCCGTTTTCTCTCAGTTATTTGCCACATGCACATGACATGAGTATTCAGAATACAAAACTACTTAGAAAAGCTTATTTAAGCAATTGCGCTAAGCAAAAGTTTTCTGTGGTTCCCTGCAGGGAGTATTGGATCACATCTAGTTCGAATTTGGAAAATGGGGTGTTGGATGGAGAGCTTTCACCTGGCAAACATCCGAGCTGAGCACAAGTTGAGTTACTGCCTAGCTAGTCTTAATGTTTGAAAGTTTGTCAGACTATTAAGGAATATTTTAGAAATTAATCTCTTGTGCTTGTCACTTAGTACTGCTATCTTCCTAGACCTTCCTTTGCAAACAAGTTTATCTTGGTTATATAATAATAGAAGTGTGATTAAGTAGATGAGTTTACTAATTAGCATTATAAAACTTTTAAATGTAATGGTGAAGGGCCTCCCGAGGTCTAGCCATGCTGATGATTGTTGTGGTTTTTTACATCATTCTAAACAGATGAGAGGATGTAAAAAGATTAACCTGACTGGTGACTCTCTATTTCACTGCTTTATGCTCCTATGATTTGAGTCATCAGCTTTATCTGCATTAACAGGTGGATTTAATCCTGGATTTTACCCTTTAGCTCTGAGTTCTTGTAGGTTTGGGAAGGCAGTGCTATATGGCCCAAATCCTTAGTCTTCATCAGACTGAATGTACGTTCCGAATTGTACATCACATTTCAGAGAACTCCATGTGTGCCTGTGGTGCTGCAGGAGCCTTCTGCTCTCCCTGTGTTTTGTTTCGTTTCTGGTCTTTCTTTCCCTGGGCTCCATTTGCCGCTGCTCGATCTCTGACTGATGGGGAGCGGGTGGTGAAGCTCTGCTGGCGTGTTTCCCAATCCATTAAAACAAGTTGCTCACTCAAAGGACCATCTGGACTGAACCCCTCAGCTCCCCAACCTCTAGGCTTCTGCAGTGCCCTGTGCTTACACGGACATGCCAGAACATCAGAGCACCTGCTGTTTAGGCTTGGCTTTAGGCCTGCTCTCAATCTACCTTATTCTACCTGTATAGATCCTGTTTGGATATTTCCTCCCTTGGAATGGCCTTAGTTTGACTGAGAAAATACAATTTCTACACAGAGAAGTGGCATCAGGTCAGCTGGGATCGTTACTCCACATGTTCTTAACAGAACCGGCCAGAATTTATGTGAGGCCTCAAGGGAAGAATGTGAAGTTTGATGAGCTCCCAGTGTGATGGGCCTGGCCTATGTCCTCCCTCTCCATCTTTTTCATTTCCTGCTTTGGTTTAAATTTGATCAACAACTGTCCTGCAGACACTTTTAACCTTCCATTGAATTGGGAAATTAGAAAAAAGGGAGGGTATCTTGGGTTATCTGCCGGCATAGTCCAATCTGTGAGGAAAAAAGCTTAAACTCTCTTTTCCTGCTTCATTTGAGGAGTCATATTTTGTTAAATGGAACAACTGTTCCTAGAAGTAGTGGTTACTCATATCTGGTTATTTGGGATGTAATGCTCACCTGTGCCAAAAAGGTCTTGTTTTCGTCTGGAAATGGCAGTGAAAAAGGACAGTACGTGACACTGCTGAAAATGGCTTTAAAAAGGTAAATGGTCTCAATTGCTGCCTGGCAATCACAGTAGTACAAGTTGTAGGGAAGTGTTGGCGCAGCAGGGGTTCAGACCAGCAGTGCAGGCAAAGTGTATTTGTAGCAGGCAGCAGAAGCTGGCGTGCAGGCGTCCACACAAACAAACTCAAGCACAGCCCATCGCCATCAAAGATACCAGCACAGGTCTACTCCCACATTCGCAGCTGGGCTCTGTTATTTTTAGCGTGGTGGGGTCCTACCACACTATCAACCCTGCCTCTCCTTTGCCAGCTTCGTGTTTGAGAGCTGCTTGCAGTCCTAACAGCAGAAATAACAAGAAACACTAGTTATGAATAAGAGACCTTCTGCTGGTGTGGGTGAGGCTGCGGGTTGTGGAAGGGTGGGAGCAGAGCCACCATGTCCCCTGCCTGGGTCACTCTGTACCCCCTCTCTCTGCAGTCACCCCTGAACTCACAGCTTCCCCTCGAGTTGCAAATTGTGCTTGGGCTGTTGTGGGGAGATATCGGTGGTGGATGTTGTATGGATCTCAGCAGTGAATGTTCCTGTAAGCAGCTGCCCACCTCTCCCTAAAGTACGTTGCCTACGCAGTGAGAACATCTTGCCTAAAGAACAAGGCAAGCACGTAGGTTTTTCCTTCAATAAAACAATGTAAAAACACATTCATAATGCTTGCTGGGAGGTGGTTTTCATATGTTCTCTTCTTCTTGATGTGTTTTCATTTTGCTGCTACTTTATGGCTGTGGGAAAAATACATTTTTGCCTCACCCATCAATGCAGTAGCAATATAGAAAATGATTTAAAGTTCTAATATATATTGGAAATCTAGCCATGCAGTCTGTGCTGCAGGAAAGAAATCCAGACAATTATTCATGGAAGCTGATCTGAACTTAAACCCACCACTATTGATATTTTAAACTGGAGTTTCAAGAATAAAGCAGTTAGCGAGTCTCACGTGCCCTGTGTCTTCAGGCATCTCGATTAGAGCAGCCCCTGTGAGCAGTCCTTTTTCTGTGCCTATCTCTGTTCGAGGTTTGCATTCCCACAGGGGATGGATCTATGCAGCGCGCCATAGGAAATAATTTCATGCACCACTGCAGTCTCTTGAAACTAATTTAACATCCTATTTTGTTGCAGTACTTTGTGGTAATGGGCACAGCTTACAGCCCACCTCACATGCTGGCCACCTTCCTCCTTTTTTGTTTGCTTTTTTGTTTTGGTTTTAGCACTTAGCATTTGACTGTATATATTAGCAGTGCTGCTAATTAATGAAGTCTAGTCTAAACAGGTAGTCGTTCTCTTTTTCCAGGTGGTTAATGGGGACTCCTATTCATATCACCAAGGACTATCCAAGAGTGTTTACACGAATTTAAACGAATGCAAACTGACATATTTTCCTGTACCTAACCAAAGCCTGTTTTGTATAGGTTAGTCTTCAAATAATGCAAAGTAATTCAAAGGGTCAGTACCCACGTTTTCTTAAAAATTTCTGGGACACAGTTTCTTTGTATTGTGTGAATTAACTAATATCATCAGGAATGAGATATCTATCTAAATTTAATCTTAATTGTTACTTCTGTATTAGTTGAGTTGCTACTAGCAATGTTTGCTGGGCCAAAAGTTGTTGTGGGGTTTCCCCCCCACCTCTTTATCTCAAATATTTATGTCTTGGCTCTTTCTGAGGACTCACATAGGGATTTGCAGAAGTCTCTGCAGCTGGAGTCCGCTGGCTTCTATTCATGTGTGCTGCTTGTCACTTTGGGGTGGATTAAAAGCAATGCTGAAGTGAGACTCCAGCAGTAGGTGCTTAACTCCAAAACTGAGTTGCTGAAAAACCTTCAGCTAATATGTCTTTCCTACAGACCGGAATTTACCGTATGTTGATATTATATGAGATGATGATACAGAGGCAGAGAGATAGAAGCTTGTAGGGGGAGGGTTGTTTTGCTCAAAAACATTCGAAAGGCAGCTGATCTACTACTTTTTCACTGGGGTCAATAATACGAACATGATGTCAATAATACGACCTCAAAAAAACAGGGTGAGAAGAAAATAGCTGTTTGTTAATCTGTGTGTTAACAGTGTTTAAAAGCCTGTGTGGCTAGCTCCCATCTTCAGTTATTTTGTTCCTTTCATAAAACTTCAGTCATGTGAGAAGACATGGAATATCATTGGAAAAGAGCTAGAGATTAATAAACAATTACTGGATTCAAATAATTATTGCAGTAATAGAGTCATAACACTTCCCGGAAAGGAAACATAGTCTAAAGTCGAAATAAAATAGGGAAAAAAAAATCGACACTATTCATGTATGAATTGGCTGTATTGTTAGTTTAGGTTTTAGTGTATGGAAAAATGCAAGGATGTAACTTGCTCAAGGAGTCAGCAAAGTGTCATCATCGCTTCATCTTTAAGTGTAAAGAGAAACATTTTCTTACTCAAAGGAGCAGAGGGGACAGTTCACTAATTTTCTCCATCACTAGAGGGCTCAGATCACTTTCAGAACATTGTGCGTCTGAGCCAACGTGGCTGTTTAAATCGTCTTTCATCTGTGTGTAATGCCTGTGTGTTTGTGTACAGGGAGGGAGAGGCCTGTTTTGTTCTTCATGAACTGAGGCCTTGCTACTCTTCTGATTTTCTCTTGCGATTAGGAAGTTCTATACAAGCAGCTAATGTCACGGCTGTGTTCTGCACCATGGAATTTCTGGGGTTTTGGTGGTTTTTTTTTGTATTTTTCTATGATCTGCTTACATCTCTTGGATTTTGAGGATGTTTTTGAGGTGTATCTTTCAAAATACATTTTAAAGCTGGTAGATGTGTCAGCAGATCAGTGTGTTTAAATCTCTGTGGCAGTACCAAGTTTGTACAGTTCAGTCAAAATTAGGAAGCATTTCTTTACCGAGAGGGTGGTGAAGAAGTACAACAGGCTTCCTAGAGAGATGGTTGATGCCCCAAGCCTGTCAGTGTTTAAGAGGAATTTGGACAATGCCTTTCATAACGTTTGGTGCTTTCATAACGTGGATCACGTTTGGTCAGGCCTGAAGAGGTCAGCCAGTTGGGCTGGGTGGTCGCTGTAGGTTCCTTCCAGCTGAAACTATCTACCCTATTCTACAGTACCCCTTTGGTATGTGATGGAGTGAACCATTAATGACTAGACAGGCTTCCAGAGCTGCTGATAAGATGGGAATTCTGGCATAGCTGGATAACCCTTTAATTTGACCCTCCTAAGATGCTCTTTTTGGGGAGTAACCTCTGTGCGAGTAAGCAACAGCACTGCAGTATTGCTGTCAAGGGCTTTGCACCGTGTCACTCATGCATTCACCAGAATGCATTTCCATCTTGTGGAGATGTTTTCTCTGGTCTGTTCCTGGATTAACTTTGTCTCTGGGATATTTGTGAGACAGAGAACTCGTGATTACACCCTGAGTAGGCTTGTGGCTACCTCTAGGAATGTCAGAGGTCCGTGTTTCTTGTCTTAATGGTGCATACAGCCCAGCGATGAGATATTTAAGGAATCCAAGAGGTGTCTTCCTCACAGCTTTTTACAGTGTAGTCACTGGGGTGTCGTGTTTAGAGACCTGCACTCAGAAATGCAGCGTTACCCTGGGGTGTGTGCTGGGGGCTTCGGGGAGGTTCAGGTGGGCTGCCAGCAAGGGAGAGAGGAAGGTGAGAGCGGACTGAATCAGCTAGAAGTGTCTTACGCTTGAGATGGGAATAGGAGTGAGTTCTCAGCAAGTGCCGCAGATAGGGCTCAAGTCCTTTCACTGAAGAGGTCATCCCTCTTGGAGTCCTAGTGCTGGAAAGAGAAGGGATGTTTGACACAAATTCCTTAAGCGTCTTCTTCGTATGAATTCTTAGACTGTGGCTATGATGCTCATGAAGTAATGGATGCCGTTCAGCACAGGGGAGCATGGCAGTCTGGGTGAGAGCTCCAGACTCTATTCATGCTTTGTTAAAGTACCCCATTCAGAGTCTGCGTGCAAGCTTTCCTTGTGGGGCTTTCTATGGAATGTGTGGGCTTATATAGCTCTGAACTCTAGCAAAACAAATTCCTAAACAAGCCTAAAATCTCGATGGTAGCATCACTTTCAAGCCTCTCATGTTCTTAGGCGTTGAATCTAAAATAAATTGAATGAATCAGTGATTGTTATATCTTTAGTGCTTCATATAATCTGAATAACAATTAGATGTGTCATAAATATTACCAAGATACTGTGTTGTGTGGCTGAATTAAATCAGTAGTTTGTTTTTTTAAGTTGTCTCATGTAAGTTCCTGGCTTATTTCATATCTGGAGTATTGTTGAACCCAAGCCAAAGTTGTTCTTATTTTTCATAATATTCACATTGGCAAGAAAACATGGAATATTTTGGGTAGATCTTGTAGAGAAATGAAGATGTGCTGTTAATTGGATAGACACACTTGCTTACTTTGTTAGGTGGGAAGTGGGCCAAAAGCTTGGTTCTGCTTTGATATTCATCAAGGCAGAAAAAGTATTGCAGACTCAAAGCTCTGCTCAGTCTCTGGCTACATTTTGTGTTCTCAGCACACAGACCCAAATTGCACTTTGTTGAATATGAGCGTGAGGCTCCTGCCTCGGCAGAGATCAGTCCTTTTTCCCTTTTCCTTCACTGAGCAGCTATCTGGAAAGGTGTGCTCAACTTTTGTAAGCGGGACCTTGATCTCATTCTTTGTTATGCGGCTGGGAAAGTGTCTGTTAGATCTGATGACCAAAACGCAAGCAAGAGTTCTCTTGGGTCAGTGGTGAAGTTGGTCTGAATTTGCGATTCATTCCCAGTGAGGAATGTTTCTAGGTTTGAAGGGGACTGCCATTTCTAGTGCTAGCGGGTGAAAAGATACATCAACAAATTATTTCTTCGTCATTGCCTTTGTTTTGTTGTGAGCATTTAAGCAGCTAAGAGCAGCACCTCTGAGTTGAGCTGCGTGACTGTCAGTGTTTAGTCTCCTGAAGAGGCTTGTTCTGAAAAGGTGTCATCCCCGCAGTACCCACTGTGTTTCAGGTCAAATTGCAAAGGAGCATCTGCCCCCGGATCGCGGTTTAAAGGTGCATGTTTTGCAGTGCTGTACTTACCTTGCATCACGTCTGTTGGAGAAACTGAATGACCGTTTCGTTTCGCTGTACAAACGAAGGAGATGGGTGTTGCTTTTGTCTTATATGCTGAACTCTGGAAAGCCCTGTGAAGAACAATTTTCCCAGTGACAGCTGGCAAGTACCTTCCTGTAAATTAATTCATTATTACAACTTGCTTTTTTTGGGAATATTACCCTACACTTCCAGACTTTGTAGTTGTTCTTGGTGCTTCCTAGAACATTTAGTGATGGAGTTTCACTAACCCATTTGATAAGCTCAGTAAGTGGATGATAAGGTTTTTCTGTCACTGTATATCTTGGTAGCTTCACAAAATGTTTTTCGTGTTGTTTTGATACTGGAGAGCTGAACAAAAGTACAGATATCTGTATTTTCAGCTAAGTCTAATTAAGAGAACCTTCTGTGCTTTGCAGAGTCAGAGATTTTTCCATCACTCCATGCTTGTTAGATAGGGGTGAGACAATGATTTTGTGGCCTCATCCCCCAGAACTGATGGGTTCTGTTCTAGGTGAGGATGAGACACTTATTGTAGGAGATTTCGTAGCCTGAACAGTTTTTAACTCTGTTGTGATCCTTTTATGCCTTTTCAGTTAAAGCCACTGAAAGATATTTTTTTCTGTTTGGTGATCTTAAAACTTGCCTTGTTTTCTGCAGAAATGAAGAAGGTTGTTTTTTCTGAAGTTGTGCTTTGTATTGAAGCGACAGTAAAGTAGGGAAGATTTTGTTCAATGATTTTACATTATGATGCACAGCAAATGTACATTGAAACACTCGTTCATTTTGTCTACTGTTAAGACTAGGTTTGAAATGTTAACTAGTTGGGAATAGTCCTTCCTTGCACCCTCCTACTAGCTGTTATTCATAGCAGGAGCAGCACTCAAAATATTTTTTTTTAATTTGGTTATCACTCAGGTGTTGATTCACACTGTCTATTCCATCAACAAGGTCTTTTTGGTATTTTTGTAATTCCGGTAAAGTTACTAGTGTACCGTCTATCTATAGTTGAGAGCTTTGTTTTGTGTATCTGGTTATAATCATGCTGTGCTGATTTGAAGAAATTATGCCAGAGTGTTCAGACAAGAGAATCAAAGTTGGGCAAAGACTTCTGAATACATATAAATTTCTTTTGTTGAACCAAAGAGCGGAGGAGTGGATCTCTGACTCATCTCCCCTCTCTATCTGCTGACAAACTAGGAGCTTGCAGCTGGGAAAGTGCAATGGGAGGAAAAAATGAAGGCCAAAATCATTGTGTCTATGGAGTCATGCCAGAATCTGTGGTTGAGGAAAATCTACCCAAGATAACGTCAGAGCCCTACCCGACAAAGTGAGAGGAGGAGGAGGATTGAGAAAAGACTGCATCTCAAGAGTATTAGCATGGTCATGTATGATGGAAGTATTGGACAGGGCAGTGGGAAGAGAGTGGTGTTTCTGAGAGCTGAGTAAAATGAAGTCATTCGTCTTGGTTTAAACAAATTCAAGGAAATGCCAAGTGAGGGACAGAAATAGTAACCAAGAGGTATATTAGAGAGGAGTTGAAACTGGAAGACCAAAGTGTAGTTGAAGGTTAGGCGCCTTAAAATGGGAATGGCTGAATCATGCTTGTGTTCTGAGAGCAGAGAGTAGAAAAGGCCGAAAACATCTGAAAGGAACTGCAAGGAAAGAGTGAAGAAGGGATAGAAAATAGAAGCTGCAGTGGGATAAGCAAACACCATGGGCAGCCTCAGAAGCCGGGAGTGAGTCTGCACCTCTCTGCATGGGGCTGGGGAGCAGAAGGGTCAGGCTACGAGGTGAGACCACGCGGATGCTGTTCAACCCATAGGGACAGATAGGAGGTTCTGTGTGAGGAAATGGCCCCACAGGTACCTTACCTGCATTGCTGGCACTTGTGCTTCTGTCTTACACTCCTCTACCACACGCCCCGTCTTTCCCCAAAATCTCACTGCCTTGTAACGCTGCCTGTCTGATGTTATGTTGTTTTAAAGCCACTTTTTATTGATGTAATGGATTGTCTCTGCAATTTTCTTTCTCTTGGCTCTGTTTGATGAACAAACAAAACTCCAGTTCTGCTGTCATTTGATAAAGAAGAGGCAGGAGGGGAGGTGTCTTGTCCTGGTGACATTTCTGTACTCAGTAGACTTTGTCCTTTATAATGATGCATCAGAGTGTCATGCCCCAGTCTGCTCTGGTGAGGCAGACACAGACGAGTGCCAGGAACAGGGCAGGATGTCATAGTACATAAGAAGAATGAAAATTATGCATTTTTCCTTGTTTTATATTTGATGGTGCTCTTGCATGAAAAGTAAGGGAGGTATTTTGGGTTTGAGTAAGACAGCCTTCCTGTACAGCAGTGTCTGCTGGTGAAGGTGCTGCCTCCTTTTTCCTGCTGCCATCTCTTCTGCCTCTAGCACTGCCTGCTGTGCTCCCACTTGAGCCTCTTTCCACTGCTGACAACACGTAGTGGCAGCGGGTTCCTGCTTCTATTTCTACCTTCTATTACTATATATTTTTTTCTGTTTTCTACTAGAATGAATGAGAAGAGTTTTGGTCTGGTTTGGCTTTGAGTTTCTTACTCTGTTGTACCTTGAGCTATCTGTAGGTTCTCAGTGTTTGCTCACAAATTCAGCCTGTGGTCCTGTCAGCGTTTGGATGTTACCTCCCCTCAGATCAGGAGGATTTAGTGGGTTTGTGGACGGACTCTCTTGCTTAGCTGCGGCACAGTCTAATTAAACACCTTGCCTTGACTGAGGGGGCAGTAAGCACAGACTGAAGGCAACAACATTGCAAATGATGGTGTGAATAGGCTCTTAGTCTCCTCTCCCACCTTGCAGGTGACTGAAACATTTCTAAGTACCATTTTGGTGGAAAGCATTGACTTTTAGGTTAACAACAATTTTTTTTTCATACAGAAATAGGTGGAGGAATTACATTTTTATATATATACGTATATATATATATGGCAGTATGTGGGTTCAGAAACTCTGCTCAGAAGAGCTGTAGTGTGTACCTGCCCAATGTTTTAATTTCCTCACAGGCTGAGTTCTCTGCAGTAGTTGATTCTTTGCCATGTACCACAAGGTACCACACACATATAAGATGAGGTTGTATCAAGAAGCATCTATCAGTAGGAAGGGGGAGCATCAGGCACCAAGAAGCGTTTTTGTACTATCCCATTTTGTCTCTGACATTGGTGTATTTCTAATCTTGTCCCAAGTACGGACCGTTGCTTCTGGTTCCTGCTCCAAGCAGAATGTATAATGTTAATGTCATATTCAACACAGCCTTCTGTCCAGGTAGAACAGGAGTATTTTTGGTGTTCGTTGGCAACCTTATGTAGTTATGGCAGCGTAGTTTGATCTCCTCCCAAAGACAAGTGCAAAGATGTCTCCTGTTTTTTTCTGACGTGAGAAGAGCAAATTTGTCTAATGAACCCCTTATACCACTTCCAGGAGCATTTTTCCTTAAACAGCTAACATCCAAATTTATTTATTTATTCATTTAGCTTGTGAGGTCCAGCGAAGCTTGGAGCTGTGCGTGGGGAGTTCCGCTGACGAAGCTGCCATTGCAATATGTCCCCTGAGCTGCCTGCAGCCCTTCTTCCTGGAGCGTGGCTGTCAAGAGGATGGATGAGCAGCATGGTAAGGTTGCAGTTTATCTTTAGTTTAAGGAAGAAAACAGCTCTTTGTTTGTGGTCAATCTAGAATTGAAAATGTTCATCCATGGTTTCCCAGTCACGGTACGCTCTGATTAGGATAGCTGTGGAACAGGCTTCCGAAGTGAATCCCAGGGCACTTCTGTGATTTTAAAACTAAAGCCTTAGGAATCTATGGTTTAACTACTCACTCTGAGCTGTACTGTGTAAACTGGTGTGTGTCCTGTATGGCTTAAAGGGCATTAATTTTAATGACAAAAATTATCTGTGTCTAACAAATATCTCTTTTCCCAAGGTTTTTCCAAGTTGCAAAATCCTCGGGTCAAACCATGCTTGATCTCATTAGTGCTTGAAAATGCTGTTCAGGCCAGTAAAGGTAGCAAAGCAGTCTTCCAAGTGAGCACACATTGCTACCAAGTTTCAGTGTAGTTCAGTTTAGCTAAACTGAATGTCCATTATGATACAGAATTGTGTGCGCTGCTGTTTCATTTCAACTGAGAAATGAATATATGCTGTTACTGATTATATTAATATGTAATTTTTACCATGAGAGTCTAATCCCCTGAAACGATTGGTCACTTGGTGTATGTTCATTTAGCTACAAATGCTTTTCATTTCGCATTCATATTTTATCATTTAATTGCTTTACTCTATTCAACATCACCCTTTTTTGATCTTCTGTTAATCATTATTTGGAAAGAGCATTAGCCCTTAAGCAAACAGTGCCCCAAATCTATCTTCCTTCTTTGTGTGTAGTGATGACCTTGTGTTGGACAGAAAGAAAAAAAACAATTAGCTATCACTTCAGATTTATAATAAAAGTTCTCTTAATTATATTTGAAAATTGAAGTTAAAACAATCTTAACACTTATTCATGTTGTAAATCAACAGTTATATTTTTTAAGGACCTCAGATTCTAGAGAGTCCTGATCTTCTGGAAGCATCGTGGAAACCTTTCCTTAAAAATAAAATAAATTCTACATCCGTTTTTCTAAAGGAGGTCTAGGCACTTGAAATTTCTACAGCCTTTGAAGGCAATCAAGTTTGTAAGCATCACTTTTCAAACTGGGAGTCAATGCCCAGGGCAGTGATATATCTCAAAAATTCGTCACCCAAAATTGTGTGACGAAGATTGGTGTCCTCCCTGGAGCTGTTTGAGTTGGCCTGCAGAACGGCAGCAGCAATAAAAAGCCGGGGATCAAGGAGCTTGCCTGTGAAAGGCTTGAGGTGCCAGGGTAGCTCTGCAGTTCCCTCCTGGCCTGTGCATTTGTTTTTGTTCCAGAGGAGTCCTGGCTGTGAGGGCGAGGAGGTGTCAGGGTTGTCTGGAGTCCTTTGGAGAGGTCAGCACATGCACCTGGGCAGTGGGTTTGCAGCTGCACAGCTGTGCTGACCCTCCGTGACAGCAGCCACTGCTAGGTGCCTGCTTCAGAGAGACAATCCTCTTCATCTTAGTCAGCAGAATGGCATTTTCTTCACTGCGCTGAACTGGATTTGTAAGCCCTTAATGTTTACGCGTTTTGTCATAAAATTAATGAGCATCCGCCCCCTTAAAAATCTCATTAAAGTTTGTCTTTGGCAGGTTGCCTCCCAAAGTCTTGACAGCACTTTGGGTGCTGATGATCTGATCGGAGTGTCTTCTCATTCCCTCCTCCTTCCCCATCTGCTTGTCTCCACCTCTTGCATTATAAAAATAAACCTTTTGGGGTAGGAACTGTTTTTTTTTCTGGTTTTACTTGGTGCAGTGCTGTCTGGTGCACAACTTCTCTGCGGTGTGAGTTGGCCTCTGCTGCTCACTGCTGCACCATCTCCTCTACCCAGACGTGCTGCAGCGTACATGTGGCATACGCTAATACAAATAACTGCCGTGCTTTGCTGTATATAACCTGCATCTCAGACCATCCATTTATACTAATAACTCTGCCAACTTGCTTGAAATCAGAGGTCGAAGCAGAGGGAGTGTTGAGGAGGCGAGCAAAGCTATGGAAGATCAGGTACTCTGGAACTTGTAGGGAAAAATTGGGTTCTAGTCCCTCCTCTTCATTATAATCTGCACTGCTGCCAAATCTTGAAGCGGGGAGTAATGGGAAGCTTGTGCACTATAAATATAAAGATGTAGCTGTATTTTAAGAATTTTTAAGATACTTCATAAAATGCTGCTCTTTGTTTATTGATTTACCATGATCTGAGATGATATGAGGAACAAAGAAAGGCAACTGGAGGCTCAAACAACCTACAGGAGCAAATTCTTTACTTGCGTGCATTTGAATGTGTTGAAGTCCAGATTCATTAAACAGTGCTTTAGGAGTTACAGCCATCATTTAAAAATGCCTCCTTTAAACAAACGAGAAATAGTATATTCAAATGCAAGTATGATAAAATAAAAATCAGTGGTTCTCTGGTAGCCTTTTATTAAGGATTTGTCTGTAAGCAATTTTACAGCAGATTGCACAGTCATGTCTATTCAGTGGGCTTTTAGAAATTGGGGAGATTGTTGTGGTTAGGAATATCAAAGGACTTTTGTACTTATTATATAGTTCTGGTGAACAATCATTAATCGTCTTAAAAATAACTGGGGATAGATAACATAATAAACTGCCCCTGGGATGTATTTCTGTTTTATCAGCCAGCAGTTATAAGTAAAAGGCAGAAATGGTGCTTCTAGCTAGTTTCGTTTAAAACAGCAAGAATGAAGAAAGAATTATCAGGATGTGAAACACATTAAATCATGGCAAGAAAATTCCTTTCATCTTGAGTATGGCTGCTGACTGTCAATAACAGAGATCAATGCTACAGGAAACAAAGCAGAAATGTTAAACATAATGACATTTAAAGAGGAGCAATAACCAGTTTATTAAAGGAAAGTGGTTTGAACTCTGTGAGGTTGGCAAATGGAGTTTCAGAAGCATTTTAAGATACTTTCGCCTCATCTAAATCATCACAGGAGTAAATTAAAATATATCCTGTAAATGAAATCCAGTCTCTCTTTGTATTATCTCCTCTAAGGGATGTGCATACTCCTAATTTTTAAAACGAGCTCAAATGTCCTGATTGTGAGCCTAGAATTCTGCACACCAAAAAATTGCCACTTCAACAACTTTCTGGTGGGAATACACTGAAACAGAGGCTGCTTTAGCACTGCATGTTCCATTAAGAATGAAATTGAGCTTTTCCTTTTTTTTTTTTTGAGCTTTCTTTCCTGTCCCGTAGCTTTCTCCCTTTCCCAAATTTAAGTGCTCTGTGCTGCTGCTCAGAGAGGAGTCCAGAGCCAGGCTGGTGAGAGCAGCTCTGTGCCGGCAGCCGGAGGGTACGTAACAGTTCAGTTCAGTCGCTGGTTCCATCAGCGCTATGGCCTTAACGTGGCTGTGGCTCCTCTCCAGTGAATTAACTTCTTACAAGTTCTGCAAAAATTATCTTTAGGACTTCTAAGCCTTATTGCCTTGGGAACCCTGGCCAAAAATGTCTCATGGTCCAGTGACCTTGGCAGAGACAAAAAGGCTCAACTCCCCTCTTAACGGGGGAGCTAGAAGGAATTTCACCTTGAAGATCTTGGTGGCAGAGACATTGATCAGAAGCTATGGATGAGGACCTCTGTAGCTCAGGGTGCTCCAATATTGAAATGCATCCTACTCTGTAAATTGTGGTGGAGGCCTAAGGATGGAAGGGCCCATCTGTGTAGAGAAGGCGGCTGTAGAAGGACCCTTGGTCTAGGGCTGCAACGTGCTTGTGAACTGGACACCTCCAATGATCTTATGTGGCACAGTGCCATTTACCACTTGCCTACTCCAGCCACCTTCCCCTTTTTGCTTGATTGTTTCATTTACTCCGTTAATTCCTTCTTCATTAATGTTACCAGTTTCTGTCACTCAGCTGAAGTCCTGTGTATTCTCACCAGTCCAACTGTGCACGTCAGTCTCTTTGATGTGCACCTGTTTCTTTTAATGAATTCCAAGGCTAGATGATCCTTGTGATCATCTTGCCTGTCCTTCTGTATAACATAGACCATATGGCTTCCCTGAAATAATTCAGTGATAAGAAGGAGGCTTTCTCTCTAATGTTCATTTAATTGGGTGTAGTGAATAGTCTTTTATCCATTGATATTTCAGAAGAAAGCCCACCCTAAGCTGTGATTAACTGAGGGCAATAAGCACGTTTTGGATTGGAAAGTTAAAACTAATAGATTCGAATAGGCTTTTGAAGTTGATTAGTAGAAGTAACTCATTTCTCTGGCAATTTCTAGTCTTTACACACCAGTCTTAGAGCGACACTTGGCCTTTTTTTCTGCCTAATGCATGAGTGGCTCCTGTTAACATAAGCAGGACGTATTTCGTGTAAGCTCCTGCGTGGCTGTGGGTACGTGTGTGAGCGCAGAGCTGTGCAGGTGCCTCAGCAGGCTCCACGTCAGCCCCACGCTCTCCTCCTGGCACTTTTGAGCATCCTCTCGGTCGTGGGAGCTGTCTCCATGTTGTTTAGAGTGGGAAATGAGTTTTGCCACTGTAGTATCTTGTTGAGACCGACTCGCATCAAACGCTATGAAAGCTGTTTCCTCTTAAGGATAGTAAGAAATTTTGCTCATGTAAGAGATGAGAAGTAGAATGTGTTCAAAGGTGAGCGAGGCCAAGGGCTATAAATGCATAATGGAACGTGGCCCTTGAAGGTACTTGTTTGGGAGCAGCTTTTATGATGATGTAGTAATTACTATTCTAATAGAAAAAGAAACATCTACAGGCATTTAACAGCAGCTGAAGAAACAGCAGCAACAGGGAGGATTGAAGAGAAATGACATGAAGGCTGTTAGCAAACGGGGGTGGTAGGTCGAGAAGTGTTGTTGACCTTACATCCGAAGAATTTTGATTATGATTTGTCTGGAGCAAGCAATATATGCACTATTTTGTTTAGTAGCTATCCTTTTTCTTTAGCGATAATGAATCTGTGCAACTCCAGTAGAAATTATAATTGGCCACAACAAAAGCTTCTGTGAAGAAATGGTTTCAGCCTAACACAGGATGGGAGAAGAGTTTCCGCGTCTCTGCTCTGCGAAGGCTCAGTGGCCTGCTCTGTGGGACCAGAGGCTTAACTGTGTTCAGGGACTTGGGGGCACTATATGACCTGACTTCCAGGCCCCTTTGTTAATTAAGAAACTAGAACCACCATATGTCATGTGGTAACCCTAGGTCTAATGATACTGCTTACAGCATGAGTGTCTGCTTGTTGGTCTTATTTGTGTAACTGTGAGTTGAGAGGGGTGATGGACAGTGCTGGAGACTGCTGGTGGCTTCTTGTGGTGGCAGAGACTCTGCGGCCGTGCTGTTTGAATGGCTCATGAACACGGCTCAAAGTAGAATTGGGTCCAGTTACAGAACTAGAGTGACTGCGTTCTTTATTTTATAAACCTGGCACTTCTGTAACCTTCATTTTTCATAGACAACAAAACAAAACGGACATAGGAAGCAACATGTGACATCGGCTCTGGAATTCAGTGTGGTATCTCTGTAGCGTGTAGGTGAACTGAATTGTTCTGGTGCACAAGCACAACAAGGTGTGGATGATGCCAATGAGTGGTACTTTGCTTCTTCCTGTGTGGTAGAGCCACTGATAACACAGAAGTCAATGTAGGTTTCTGGAGTTTGGGGTTTTTTGTGTACATGGGGTTTTTTTTGTTTGTTTTGTGGTTTGTTTAGTGTGGGGAATTTTTTGTTTTGGGGTTTGTTTGGTGGTGGTGTTAGTGTTGGTTTGGTTTTTTTCCTGTTCTTTGGGTTTGGTGTTTTTAGGTATGCCAGAACACGATATTTCATGTGACACAGATGGGTCTTTGTTACTCTTTGAGAGATTACTGTATCAACTCAGCATTTACAAACTTGAACATGAAAGTCACTGGCTTTTACTAATCAGCATTCTGTGCACATCGGGACTTCCGACTTTTCACAGATAATAGAATATGTTTTTATGCTATTTGTACTACTGTATTCATATTGACTTAAATGCCAATTCTTACCAATTCAATAGCATGTGGATTTAAAGGAAGAAATGTTTCACTGGGCAGATTATCAAAAACTGAATGAAGGAAGTAGTTTTCCAGGTGAGTTGATCCTGCTATGTATGTCACTAAAAGTAACAGAAAGTTCCTTAGCAAATCGATGCAAGGTTCTGGATGACATAGCCTAAATAAACTCTGTCCAGAGTGATGTTCCAGTGAGAATGAAATCATCTGTAATAAATGAAAATACAGCAAACGGGAGAATACTCTTAATAGGGTTCTGAGATTCTTGTGATTATGAGACGATGCTGTCTGAGCTGGCTAAAAAGCAGTGGCTGAATTTTGCCTGTCACTGTCAGTAGGTGCATTCTCCACAACTGCAGCAAGGGTAGGGACTTTAGGATGAATTGTGCTGGGCTTCAATCTCTGGAAGCAGTGAAGGGGAAAGAGACCTGGGGGTCCTGGTGACAGCAGGGTGACCATGAGCCAGCACTGTGCCCTTGTGGCCAGGAAGGCAAATGGTCCCTGGGCTGGATGAGAAGGGGGTGGTCAGTAGGTCAGAGAGGTTCTCCTGCCCCTCTACTCTGCCCTGGTGAGATCACATCTGGAATATTGTGTCCAGTTCTGGCCCCTCAGTTCCAGAAGGACAGGGAACTGCTGCAGAGAGTCCAGCGCAGCCACCAAGATGCTGAAGGGAGTGGAGCATCTGCTGTGTGAGGAAAGGCTGAGGGAGCTGGGG
>VWYH01003186.1:1609-23419 GCA_013399365.1 Pampusana beccarii | reverse complement strand
CCCTGACATTCTGGGGTTCTGTGGAAAGGGATTTCCAGCTCCTGGGGGCAGTGAGGTCTGTGGCTGCTGTCCTGGGGACGTGCCCAGCCTGGTGCCGTCAGTCCTGCCCTGCTCGCCCTCCTGCTGCACCGGGCTGGTCCCAGTGTGGCCGGTAACTCCTGTGTGCTGCTGGCAGGGGATACGTGTGGAGGTGGAGAGGAGCTGAATTAAACTCAGACAGGATCTGCAATTCAGGCATCCTGCTACTGCACCAAATAAAGAGTTTCAGTCTATTGATGGAGGAGTAAGTTGGCAGAATATCCCAAACTGTGGCTGTCTGCAACTTTATTTTGAGAAGTCATGTGTAGTGTCTTTCTGTCCTTCACATTACAGTCATAAATTGCAATAATATTTCCCCTGTTCTTTTGAGAGGAGGAATATTTTCTTAGCAGTGATGGTGAGAGAATACAGAACTGCTTCCCCTTGTTGGCTAAAATGCCACAGGAATGGTTTTCCCTGCTGCATTTCACTCCAAAGCAAAATGGCTGCATCAAAAAGAGCTTCCCTATCCTGAATCTTTATGGCTTTATTTTTCCTGTCTATTGACTTCTCACCTTCAGGCATTTTGCCTTTTTTTTTTTNTTTTTTTTTTTTTTTTTTCTTTTAATGCAAGCACAATAATGGTGTATAAAAACTGGGCTATAGTAGGTTTTAAAATAGGAGAAAATAGTATAGAATATAAAAACTCTTGAAAATTCAGTTGAAAGCTGCTATTATCTTTAAATTGGGTACTTCTCTTTTGCTCTGGAAGAGATTTTTGGGGACTCTATTTGCAGCATTCTCAGTGCTTGAAGATTATTTTTCAGTAATCGTGTTGAGAAATTAGTAGGTGAATGCATAATTTTCCGTAATCATAAAACAAGAGTTTTGAATAGTGCCCTCGGACTCCTCTGGGTCACTCACGGCTGAAATTAACCTCTGTTGGTATGGCTGTTGGTTTTTTTTGATCTTCAAAATGGTTAAGAACACTATAAGGGCCAGCTAGCAGGAATTTTCTCTTATCTATTGAATCTCACAAGGATTAATGAAGAGGAAATGGGAGCTTTTGTTGTAGGAACTGAGTGAATCTTACAGCCTTTATAGCAAACTGTTTGTTGATTTAGTAGAAATTGTGTTTCACTAGCAGGGTAATTCATCAGTGCAGACACCAGTGGTACTGTATGTGCTGAAATCAATTTTGTGTGAGGTTCAGAGCACAGAAGAAATCTGACGCTTTAAAATAGCTTTCTGGGTGTGAAAGAGAAAAATCAAGTGATTACCCTAAACTGAAGTAAGCAGACATGCTAAGACATGTCAAGCTTTATCAGTCAAAGCTATTTAACAAAAAAACCTATGCATTTGGCCGTTTTAATTCATGTTGTCAATAAATAGTTCAATTTTTCTCAAAAACTACTCGGGGAAACTTTTATCATGTTGAGCTCCTCAGACAGTAGGGCGGTAGATGGAAGATGTCAGAACTGCTGTTAGCTGGAAACAGTTTATGTGCTGGTAAATGATGGATGAGTGCAATGGGCTGTGATGGTCGGGACTCTCAGCTGGCGTAGGGTTTGCTGGGGTGGGGATGGGGATGGGAATGGGAGGATTTTGGTCCTGGGCTCCTGTAAAGCCCCTGGGAAGGCATCCATGCAGCCATTGGCATTAACTGTGTCACTGGGCTTGCCACAAAGGCACATAAAATATGGGCTGGGTCATAAATGACAGGGTTGATGAGGGGTAGGAGGGTGTGAATGTATCCGATAGTGAGGAAAACAACCTGCAGCTTTATCTTCTGATAATATTTGTGTACATGAAAGCTCTCATTAAGCTTGGCAGGGCTGTGGATTAGAAGGGGCTCGTGGGTGAGAGTATGATTAGCTTTGTCCCACGGGTTTGTAATTCTTAAAAAAAGAAAAAAAAGGCAGTTTCTGAAATCTGCTTTTTTTTCCCCTTCCAGACCTTGATGTGTATGTATGTTAAGAGGAAAATTAAGAACTATTAGTGAAAAAGAAATTAATTGTATGCTAAGTCAAGCCTGCATATATACATTTCCCCTAATTTATAATTGGTCAAGCTGAGCCATTCACAGAAAGAACTGGTTAAAGCTGAATGCCTAGGGCATAAAAATTACTCACAGTTGGAAGTTAATAATATCATGTAGTAAGGCAACTAAAAAAAAGGTATTGATTAAACTCTTTGCAGCGTATTGTTGGATTTTTCATATTTAGATTCTCGCTAAAGGTTCACTGAGACACATCAGTTTTCCATTAACCACACAGTCATTCCTGGCTTGAGTTTCTGCAGGCAGCTGTTTTGCAACATGTGCACTTCAGAGCTTATCAAAAGCCTGGTGTTAGTCACACGTTTAGTAATATTAGAGAACATTATTAATAGTCATGTGCAGAGAAAGAGCGTTTCTCTTACCCTGAGAAATTTGCTTGGAAAATGACACACCTCTTTTTCTTCAAGCTTCCCAGCAATATATGCTTAAAGGACAAGTTATTTGCATGCAGATTCCATGAAGTTTTAAGCATGAGATGCACGTGTTTTCATTCTAAAAGCTTTCCTCTGAGCTCCCATGAAAACATGGCATTGCTGTAGCACGCTCTGTTCTCTTCTATGTTCATTATTATATCTATATTTTGGACAGGCTGATTGGTGTCAGCTAAACCTGATTTTGCAAGTATAAATAATAACTTCACTTTGTTATAAATTATTATTTGCACCTTCCATGCAGGCCACCTGTTCTAATCTATGCCCAAATCAGATGCAGAGGGTACATCAATAGTTAAATTGGAAGATAAGCTTGCAGTGCTCGCTTTACTTTGGTAAACCCTAGTGATGTTGAAGAAGCTGCAGTGGCTCTGCAGCAAATACCAAGTATGTTTCCTAATGGCTCGCTGGGGTACAGAGGGTGCCAAAGCCATGCCATGCTGATAGATTCACTGGCTTTGGCAGTTCTAAATAACTGTGTGTCATGTCCATGAAGTCCTGTCACTTAATTAGAAGGAAAACAGGAGCTGGAATATCTAAACAAATGTAGCTGGGAGCATCAAACCCTGGTGAGGGTTTGTGGCTGCTGCCGAGGCGATGGGAACGTGTTCCGGGAAATCTGTGCTAGGCTGGCTGCTACCAGACCTTTGGGGTAACCTCTGAAACCGTACATGTAATTAGGATGTTCTCATTTTCAAAAAAGAAATTGTGTGTGTATATTTAAGGGTATTGCACGTTATAAGATTTATTAGTCTATACTTTTTAAAATACAGGTGAACACCCAAGTTACAAGGATGCCCATAAGCATTGTACTGCTCTGACAGTTTTACCTTGAGGGAGAGATGATTGCAGTCTTGTGGTATTGCTGGTGATTATAATGTGCTGATGAACACAAATGATTGTTCTGGGTTAGATCTGAGATTTGTCTTCTGCGTTAGCGATTTGGTGTGGTTTTTTTGTTTGTTTATTTGGGTTTATTGTTTTGTTTTATTGTGGGGGTTTTTTTGTTTGTTTGGCTTTTTTTTTGTTTGTTTGCTTGTTTGTTTTTTTGTTTGTTTTGTTTTGTTTTTCCTACAGGAGAGAGGTTAACTCCATTCTGTCCATCGGAGAGAGTCCATATATTTGTATTCAGAAAACATCTCCTGATTTATAGCTGCTTGCAAAAGTCAACCTTTTTATAACACTCTCCACTAAACTGAGTCTCAATATTTTCCCTGTGTGGCATGTAATACCCTGGAGGAGCGCTGGGGAACCACAGGGTCCCCTGTAGCTGCCGACGGAGGTTGATTCTGGCTTTTGGTGCCGCTGCTTTCCCAGCAGAGAGGGCCCGCAGCCAGAGAATAACTGCACTGTCAGGAGCTGGGACGGAGAGGCCAAAACGAACCCAGGAGGTGGAGAGGCTTGTTTGTAGCATGTCACAGTTTATTGCTTATTTATCGTCCAGATCTTTAAAGATGGGCTAATGGAGAAGGGGAACTAATCCCATGGGTGTTGAATCTCTTCAGATAGTGAGAAACGCAAGCAGAAAATTGCAGTAAAGCAGGACAGCCTCTGAAGAATTTTCTTAGGAGTAAGCTTTTTTCCCCTCCTACTGTGCAAAACAACTAGAAAATTTCCATTATAACCATACTCTTCACCCCAGTTAATAGTTTTGTATCAGGGACTGACTTGCCTGGCTGGCCTTCCTCAGAAGATAGAGGGATACAATTCTATGTGCTTTAAACTTCAACTTTGACTTAAGTTTGATAATTCTTGCTCTTTGTTGTGTCAATGAGGAGATAAAGATGGAAATGTGGTATGGAAAAAATGGAATATAAGAACACAATACTGAATGTGGCCTGGGAAAGTTAACTTGATTTTTTGTTTTCTTTTTTTTTTTTTACCAGCAGATGGATCCCCTTCTAAATACCCCACTTTTAGAGCATACTAAAATGATCTGATGTTAATGTGATAATGGTCATAGTATCTTAATTATTCTTACTATCACAGCTTCTGAATGTTGTTACAGATGCCTACATTTCCTCCTCTGTAGTTCATTGTAAGGATTGCTGAAATCCCTTAATCTGGAGAGGAAGCTTTGAGCAGAGCCGGTGGGACAGCTGGGCCACTGCACAAACAGACTGCTCCTGGTTTGCTTTTACTTACTGCGCTTTCCTTCTTTTCCTACAAAACAACTGGCAGTAAATTAAAGAGCTAAGGAAGGTTCTAGTCCCCCGCAAAAAAACCCTACCATTCTGCGAAGGGATCATAATGTGAACTGAATACATTGTATGTTGAATGATAAATCTCATACTTTATTACCTTTTCATGGCACCAGCCACAAATTTGAGCTGCATTTGTAGATTGAGTTAGGGTTCTGAAATGGCATTGAGACCCGATTTGTTTTTCTGCCTGTGCACCAGTATCAGTAAAATCATAAAACAAATTCTTTGAAAGGTGCTTGTGCGTATTGAGACTTCCAGCCATTGGTCTTCAGAATTAATCTTATGTATCTTTGTTTCTGAATTTCTTGCAAACTTTCTTTTTTGAATTTATTTTATTTGTTGTCATTGAGATATGTTCTTCCTAAACTGGATCTAGCTGCAGTCTGAAGTAAGAGCCTCGCTTTCTTTTTCCCTTGAGCATTAAACCTCAGTAAATGTTAAACTATCATATTGGCAACCAGAATACGGAGGAACTCACATTGTCATCAACTGTCATTCTGATCTGACAATGCCATATTATATTCTCAATAGATACTTTTGTGAGCAAACAATGAGTGGCATAAATGACTGTGCTGGTCTGACGTGGAGAATAAGGCAAAAACAAACAAGGCAAAATCATATACATGGCCAAAATATTTAGCATAAAACTACTTGTGCTCTTCCTCCCTGCAGAAGGAAGGAGAAAGGAGAGAACAGAGGGGCATATATTTAACAGATGGAAGAGGCTGCCTGGTTGTACTACCTCTGTCAGCACTGTCGTCTTCTGATAAATGAAGTGCCCTGCATTTGCTGCACAGCTGTGGATACTGAAGGAGAAACTGGAAATGCATGTTGTTCAGTAGAAAAGCAAAGATTATTTGTATGAGCTCTTCACTTATCGGGCGACTCCAATATGTCTGGTGGCAGGGCTGCTGGGTAAATGATTGGGGTTACATTCTTCTGGAGTAGACCCTCTTATGGGCTCTGACCTTTCTCGGCTCATTGCCTAGAAAGCAGTGTATTTCTGCAGAATAGAGCCTCATGAAAGATACATTGCCAGTCACAAGGGAATTTGGCCTTATTTAATATAGTCTTAGCAGAAATAGAACCAATTTACTTGCAGGGCTCAGTTCCTTTAGAGTGGCTTAGAAATGCTCTGGATTACATGACAATTTAGTGTATCTTTGAATCAACTTTAAATATGGAAAAAAAATCTTTTGAGTATGCAGTTCTCACTAGTAGTATGACTGTACTTCTGTTCAGTAGAAAATCTCCAGAGATACAGTAATTTACCTGTTGTATCGCTTTATTATATCTTTCTCAGAGCTGACCTTTGCGAGCTGGTGTTAGTTACGTGGAACTTCAGCTTTGCTTACTGTGCCAGAACATATTTTCCTAGTGTATAAACTGATCTTTCAAGATCTGTATATCTACTGTAGCATAATGTTATGTGGAATAAGACTGGTCTTTCCTATTGGAAGCTTGGATCAGTCTTGTGACCTTAAACGGAGTAGAATGAAGATAACAGCTGTAAACACAACTGTAGCATCAGCGAATTAAAATGCCTGCTTGGTTGTAAGGTTTACAGGTGCTTCAGAGAGATGCTTTAATTACAGGAGAGTTGTTTCAGAATGATTTTATATGGGATAGAATAGTGCTTGGAGGTGCAGCACAGATCAGAGCTTTTCTGGTATAGCTGCAGTGCAGACTCAGTAAAAATTTAAAAAGCCCAGAGAAACATGAGTGATAAAAAGGAACTAGGGAAAACTGTTTTACAAGTGAGGAAGCTGTGGTGCGTTGGCCAAGTCACTCATTGCATCCGAACCTGGTTCTTACTTTGGCATATCCACAGTAACGTAATAGTTTCTCTGGAGAGAGAAGTACTTTCTGAAGAACAGACTTTAAAACACTACTTTTTCTTTATCAGAAGAGGGTTTTCAAGATGCCTCTGTATTTTATCATGACACCATTCTGTAATAGAAATTGCTTGCTTCTTACTCTGTAGTACGCTCCATCCAAAAATGTTCTTGGGGATGGTACTGCTCATACATGGATCATTAACTAAGCATTCAATGTACTCTGACCTAACCCACTTTCATAGGATTAAATTAAATAGAAATCACAAAATAACTAGCTTTACCGATCTTCTCACCTCGGTCATTTTGTACTTATGTTGGCAGAATTAGACACTACAGTAGACAAGATGATTTCTTCAGGTAAGAGAAAATTTAACATCATGTCAGCAAAATAACTGCTTTTGAAAGTGCAGGAAGCCAGGAAGACTCTAGTGCAGGTGAATCGCTATAAGTATAGGTTGTGCAATATATTTAGAATTTAAGATCTGTCCTGTGCAAATAAAAATAACAGAGGTAACATCCATGGGACCTCTGCTGCCTGAAAAGCCTAGGGCAGAAAACAAAAACTACAACGGTGATAGGGTTTTAAGTTCGTCAAAAACAGGCTCTTTGGTTGAAGACCTGCAGCCATGGCTGCATGCGCATTGTTGGGGATTTCTAATCGTCTGCTTAGCGGAGACAAAGTGAGGGGAAACAGTGAATGTACTTCTAACATCACCCCTCGTCTATTTTACCAGAGCACAGGAAGGCAGGGCTGACTGCCTCCCCGTCTCTGACCATAACAAACAGAAAATCCCATGCAAATTTTGTACTTGAGACAAAATGTGCAAATCCAGGGGGAAAAATATCACTAGGCCTTTGCAGTACACACTCAGTGAAACCCATTTCCAATACAGAATCGCACCATCCCAGTAAGAAGTGTCCCTAGTAATAGGACATAAAAGCACAAGCTAGTTTACTGTGCCAGCAAGGTGTCTGTACTCTGAGGATTTGGGACATAGGGCAAATTAATATACAGCATTACCAATGTCATAGGTGAAGATGCCAATGCTAACGTGAAAATAAAGTCAGGCAGCAGGCAATATACCCCCAGCAAGTCTGGAAAGAGACTTTTGCACCACTTTTTTGTAGCGTTGCTCGTCGTTGCTGTCGTCTCTGTGCCTTCAGGGCTGTTAGCCTGAGCACTGGCTTTTGAGATACCTTTCTTTGAAGACAACTTCTGAGGTAATGAATTATTTGATAGCGTCTGCTTTGCACCACAGCTTAAAAATCCGAGAGAAAGGGAAGCGGCGCAGTGTTTGCAGGGCTGGAGCGGCCCTGCTGCTGGGCAGGAGCAGCACAGCAGCTGCTCCTCACCGGCCTGGGGCTCGCTGGCAAGACAGACGCCTCTTTCTTCCTGCACCCCAAGTCAAAATCACCTTCCTGCCTGTATTTAAATAGATTGATGAATGGGGGCATTCCAGCTGTGTTGACTTTGTCTTCTTTTCTTGTGTAAAGGTGAAGTGTGTGGTGTGGGGGGGTTTCTTTGTTTGGTGGTTGGTTGGTTGTGGTTTTTGTTTGTTGTTTTATCTTTTTTTCCTTCCAAATTTCAGTGAGAAGATGGGACTGGGTCCTCGGCTGACTTAACTCGTTGTCACTCTATTGACTTTTGCGGAGCTCTGCCAGCAGAAGGTAGCGAAGTGCATGGCTGGGTCAGCCGCTGTGCTGGGAAGGGAAAAGGGAGCATGTCACAAAGACCCTGCCAGTGATCGATTTGCAGGCTATGTGAGTGGTATTTTTAGATTAAAAGATGGTATTATGAGAAAATCTTGATCCAAAGTGGGGGAACTGTAATAAACTGGGAACGCAGAAGTGTCCTGCCAGCCTGAACACGTTTCCATTTACTTGAATACCAGCTGCCTCATGCAGAACTGAACGGGCACTCGCGCTGAATTCTGCTGATGCCGAAGGGATGGGCTTTCCTGAAGTGCCACCGCAGGAGCTAGGAGGAAAGAGCACGTTGGTGCATCTTCCTGGGGCTGCTGGGAGCTGGCAGAGCTTTTGGTGTCGTTCACCATATGGAAAGTGGTTAGTCTGTTCTTAGCCATCACTATTCTTTCATATGGTCTCAGCCCTTTAATCTCCTTCTCATATACTTGCCAGGTAACATAAAAGACTTTTGTTTATGGGAAATCTTGTTTATAAAATTAATGTTCTTGCAGAGAGTGCATTTTTAAGGCCAAGAAATAAGATTTTCGGCATGGTTGCTTTTTTAATAATATTGTGTGCGTTGCATTACCTCGAACAATTCGTAGTCACTGTATGGTAGAATTCTTATTTAAAAATATGACAATTGCAAGTAACTTTTGTTTTCCTATAAAGAAAAAAACATACGCTTTAATTGTGCTGAGACAGACTGACTACTGAAATCCGTGCTTTCCTTTGTGCTCAGTTTTGAACCATCATTTAGTAGCCGTTGTATCTTTAGTTTTGCTGCATTTTTAAGTAAGTCTGAGAGGCAGTAAGATTAGACTTCATTTTCTTTGGGAAGAACCAGTGGTCCGTGCATTCTTATTGAGTTTGGAGGAGATTTATGCTAGTTTATCAGCTGGTGAATCTGAATCAATAATTCAATAGTCAGCTGTCACTTTAGAAATCAAAATTTGTTGGAGATGTTCTGAAACACTGTTATAGTTTTCTTTATTAATAGGACTTCAGAGTTGTACAGCCGTTTTCACTTAAGGGTCTCAAACCATTTTAAGAAAGTAGAAGAAAATTTTCTACCTCCTTTTCTTGTAAATAGAAAAATTGACCAATGCGGTGATTAAAATCTGACACCTGTCAGAACAGGGAGCTGCACTCGTACACAGGGGCGACTGGTAGGATTTTAAAGCGTGTAACACAACATTTGCACGGCAGGGAATGTTGTTATTGTGGCCCGATTTTCCTGGGATCCCTGACCCCACAGATTCCCCTGTTAGATCTGATGCGCTGGTGTCAATGAGAGAGACGGGGTGACTTGAGCCCAATGCTGTTGGGTTCCCCAACACCCTCGGGCAGTGGCTGTTGGGTGGGAACTCGCTCGTAGTAACGGTGTCCTTAAGGTGTCCAGGGAGATGCTGTGGGACAGAGGGAGCTGGATGATGTGCTGGGCTGGCTTGTGCCTCCTGAGGGTCTGGCCCAGAATATAATTGCAGGAGAACTTTCCTTTACAACTGAGCTGAACAACAAAGTAGAGATAAATGGGAGCTGCAGTTGAACACCATCTCACATGGGCTGTAGCAGAGCCCACAATAGACTAGGATTTCTATTAGGAAGGCATGATTTGTGACATTTCATGATGCTATTTTCATCTATTTTTGAAAACAGTCAAAAATGGAATTTTCCTTTGGGGAACAGACAAATTAATTTTATAAAGATAGTCTCTCTCTTTTTTTTTTCTTTTCCCCAAAAGGGAGAGAGCATGAGCATTATAGATCACAATAAATCATAGTGACTGGCGATAACAAAATATTTGTTAGGATGAAACTCTGTTATATTTGACTGGACATTAATCATCTTTTCTGTGTGCTGTGGGTATGGTTTCCATGTAAATTGTTCACCAGAAAAATACATAGTTGTTGTTGAAAATTTAGCGACACTTGAGATGATAATATATTTTCTTTGAAGTAATATAGATGGATGAGTCTCTTCATTATGACTGCTGGGATCTGAATGAGAAATATTTTGAGAATTGACAAGTAGCAGAGGTTAGGGCTGCAGTCGGTGGTAACTTGCAATCCCTGTGTTTTCACTGAAATTTCAGTATATGTGGCATGGGTCCGTCCTGATCTCACACAACATTTGCTGAAGAATTCCTCGTGTTGCTGCGGGTTACGGCAAACCAGCACTGACTGTAGGAGGAGTAGCTTGGGCTCCTCCTCAGTTGTTTGGATAGACTCAGAGCGACATCTGGCATTTTTGTAATTATCTGTGAACTAAACCTGTCACACTCGCACTGGGCAGTGAGCAAGTGAGGTGAGGCGGAGGAGCCAGCAACAGTTTGCTTTGGAGACTACATAGTCCTTATCATGCCTTTCCACTTCCAGGATCTCAAAGGTTCTTTTTGCCTACTTGTGGTGCTCAGGTTTAAATAATTCCTTCTTTGGCACTAAGTTTAGCCAGTAAAATCGACTCTTGCCGTATTTCAAGGCCGTGTCTGTCTACCCCAAACCTTTTTGGGTTGGCCCATCATTTCCAGAGCCTCTCTAGATCAGTCCTCTTCTCTTCAAAAGGAAATACAAGCTTTTTTCTTTTACTTTCCTTGCTGTCTTTCTCCTCCCAACTCTTCCTTTCATAGCTTGTATTTATTTATCTTTATTACTTTAAATATATTACACAATTGTATGTACAACATATTTCCATACCATTATTTTATATACTGGTATTTGTGAAGCTTCATTCTTCCTTGTACATTTGCTTATTTGTGCTTCAGTTTTCCTTTCAAATGAGTTTACTTGGAACCATTTGCACCAGCATGATTATCCTACTGTTTCCTTACATACATAATGTACATGAGCAATAAATAGGTTCCCTATGTATCGTTATGATAGAGAGCTCTTAAATTACATCAGTAATGAGCTCTGTAATGTGATAAACAAGAAAATGTTAAAAAAATCTTGGGAGAGGAGATCCAAATACATTTCTTCCTCTTCGTTAAGTTGGCGCTGGTTAATCTTTGTGGGCGATGTATTGGGAATTGATGCTGGCTGCTGGGCTTCCAATAGAGCATTTAATGTATTTAGGGTGGGACTGTCCTTCAAGAGAGAGCAGGAACAAATTGTCACCATCCCAATGCATTAGCTTAAGCAAAAGATTGTGACATCAGACTTGTGTAAGAAGGGAACTTCAGTCCTGAAGAACATGGCTTTTTGTTCCTTATGTTTCATACTACATTGGACTTTGATGGTTGGTGCTTCGTATCATGCAAAAACTTGGGGCTTTTGGAGTGATTGAAGATTTTTTTTTTATGTTTCCTTTACAATTTGAGATTGCTGCTGCTTCAGCGTTACTTATTTACTCATTGTTTAAGATTCTTTTAGTAATTCTCCTTCTATTTGATTTTCTTTAAAGTTGTATATATTATTAGTAAAAAAAAAAAAAGTAGCAGCAATTGCATGGGTCCCAAGATATAAATGTAAATTTCTTGAGACTATTGTTCATGGTTCTTCGTAAATTTTACACTGGAGCCCTTTGCAAATGGGTAGAATAGCTCTGATTAAACACGCAACAAATACGGAAGGCTCAGTGTGGAGGTGAAAAAAGCATTTACATGACTTTGAGGAGTTACTGAGCGCCGGCAGCCACGTTTCATAGACGGAGAAGAGGCCAAAAGAGGCTGTTGAACTGCAAAGCAACATCTCAAGTTCTCACTCAAAAAGTAACGTAAGGTTTGAGGAAACCCTTCAGGAATCATTTTTATTAACCTGCATTAAAAACTCTTTTCAACTAGTTTGAAAATTTCCCAGAACCAGAAGGTCAGGGCACCAGAAATTTAAAAGTGAACTTCAAGGCACTGTTGAGTTTGACTGAGGAAAGCTCTGAGCATTTCAAGTCAGATGGAAGAAAGAAAGAAATTCCTCTAAGGAAAGCCCAGTGGTCATAAGTATGTTTTATTTTGTCTGGCAGTAGATTCAGTTTTGGCCTCTTCTTCCAAGAAGCTTTGCACTATTCTTAGTGCCAACAATCATTCTTTTTTTCCTCAGAAGAATCTGGAATATTTATTGACTTTTGGTACTATTTTCCTTCGTCTCTCTAGCTAGTACCTCTTATTAGATCACTTCTTTCTTATTTATAATTCTCCAAACATCACAGGACCTGCTACTTTAATTCAGAATATCAGCAGCAGCTACACATTCTTGGGATTTACCATAGGTCTGATAATAATTCAATGAATAGCCGTGGTTGCTTGCCTTACCCAGGGAACATCCGCGGTTTTTATAAGAGGAAAATATTAATATCACTGTCCCGAAGGTTGATGCTATAAGAATCAACACACTGAATCAAGTCCAAGGACAATCCATGTGTAAAACATTAAAAAAGAAGTTAATAGAAGTGGGGAAAGAATGTGAAGCCACCTTGGGAGCAGATAAGAAACTATTAGGCGTGCAGCTGTTTTGAGATGGGAGCTCACAATAAAAGATGATGGGGACTGGACTACAGTAAATATGCTAAAGTGGAATCTTGGTTGAAGTGATTTGCTGCTTCTTGTTTGATGCTCACTTGTGGTTCCAAGTGTAGTGAGCTTGGTTGGTGACAGAAGGGGGTCTCTTGGCAAGGTGGATGCTGGCAGACAAGGCTGATGGGGTGGGACCAAGGCTTGTCATTGCTCCAAACCCAGGGCTCTTCTCCCTTGGTTTCTCTGAGGGCATCTCCCAATGTGAGGACAGACCTCTCTGCCAGCTGGCTGCTCACCTGGAGCAACCTACCTGGTATTGTAGGAGTAGAGGGGGCTATTTGGGTGATTCAGCTACCTGGATATGTGCTGAAAAACACGTTATGTGTCTGTCTGATCTCCTGATTTGGTGGCACGGTTTTTATGGGTATTGTCATGATTGTCTGAACCCCAGCAGTTATTTTTGGTGTTCTTGTCCAAATAACTCCACTGTGTGGTTTGTAACTAAATACTCAGCTTTCTTAGAGGCGGCAGTTTTATGAATACGATATATGTGTATGGCTGACATCTGGTTTCCAGTGTGTGCGGAAGGCTCCGTGCGAACAACTCTGCCCACACATATTGTGTTCATACAGTGAAGGTGTCCCAGTAGTTCTACCACAGCTTTTTGGTACCAACGCTGGTGCAACTAAATTCAGATTTAAGTGTACTGAGATATTAATAGTAGTGCAAACCCACTTGTAGATAGATTTTGTTGCCTGCAATTTGAAACCTACCTTTGCCTGCAGCATTGGGTTTGCATTTTCCAGTTCCTGACAGGTACGCTTTGTGGGTTCCCCTCTCTCCCCTGACGCAATTGGGTCAACGTTGATTGCATGCTTTATTTCTATTACTTCCACCCTCCGTCAAAGGGCTCTTCATAACTTTCATTTTGCAAATTAAACTGGCTTGGTGCACTTCTTTGACCTTTTCAACATTCTGTAATTAGTTTGGCTGCAATTCCTCGTTTCTTCCTGTTTACAGTCTCACTAGCCTCTGGGAAAGAGACGGAATGCCCGTTTGCTAAAAATATAAAATACTGCAAAGGTCAAACCAGCATAGTATAAAACTGAATGTATTAATGTTTGGAAGGGAGGCTGGGGGAACATGAAACATTCTACTTGTAATTCTGCAGATCAGGTATTGTCATGCACTGTTCCTGGATTTTCTTCAAAGCACATCACCTTAATGCATAAAATTTCTTAGCTTAGCTGTGGCATAACTTGACATTGTTATATATGGCATTCTATAGGCCTCCATTAGGAGATTCTTCAGCAGTTTTGGGTGCTCTAAATTCCTCTCGACATGGACATTCTTACAAATGATTGCAGTTTTTGAAGTTGGGGGCTATGATGTATTAAATTGAAAATCAGTGTGTGTTGGGTTTGTCTTTTTTTTTTTTGAAACTGTTTTATTTATAGGCTTGCCTTGACTAAGTCTGAGGTATTAAAATAGTGCCAGTCACAATAACATCATCATAATGAACTCAGAGCCCTATAATATGAGGTAGGGTTTTTTTTTATTTTATTTTTTTTCTTCCATTTGCCTTTATGAAGTAGACACAAAATTCTGTGGACCATCTCTGGTTTTAAAATGTATGCCCTTGAGCTACCCTCTGGTTAGTTACAGTTGAGAGAAGGTCTTGATATAGCCACATTTGTTCTGATTGCTGTGTATGATGCCTCATTTTCTGGCAGAAACTTGTAAATACTGCTCCAAGTCATTTTACTTGAAACCAGAAGACCATACAGCCCTTTTTTCCGCTATCTTTTGTAACTGTGATATCGAACAGTTATGTTGTTTATGTGAAGTTTCTTCAGAACTTCAAACATCAATAAAATGAAGTTCTCCTCACCTAAGGAGAAAAAAAAAAAATCTATGTCATCTATTTTCAACAGGTCTGTACACTATTTACACTGTATATTATGTAAGGAGGATACATATAATGTGTATTCTTTATACTGCATCCCCCTTAGAGCTGAAGTTTTCTGTGTGCTTGCTGAGGTGCTCATGCATATGAAGGCACGTAATGCTGTCTGGAGTGCAAACATTCAAGTTCATGCCATAAATAATAGTTAAAACTCAAATACGAAGCAATTCTGCCTTGGGGACTGTGGGTGGTGTCTGAACGTGGTCTTTAGACTGGTTCTCAAACAACTGGTGTTTCCTAGTGTTACTTTGGTCTTATAACAGGTGATATAACGAGATGTTTGCAATTTAGAATGGAGGACAAAAAAGCAGGAAACACTTTAATGTTGATAAAATGGCCTCCAACCCATCCTTGATGCGTATGGTGTTTTTATTTAATGTGTGAGAACTTAAATGCTGTAGCACTGAGTGCTAGAGAAATTCTAAATATGAGTAGCTTATCTGCACTTACAGTGAGCTTCTGTAAGAAACAATGGGCACATTTGCTGCTACTTTATAACATTAGCAGTGCTAGTCTGTCAAAGCATTTTTGTCCTAAGCTTAATTTATATTATAGTTGCACTTCTTTCTGTATTTCAAGTATTAATATAATTGCCTCTGGGTACATGGAATGGGTTTGTGGCGTACAATTGCACTCAATTACAATGTTGTTTATTAAAAGGTGTGTATCGTGCCAGGGCTAGAAGGAACTATTATAATTAACTTTTATAAGCTGCAATTGCACAAAATTATACATTATGACTTTCCCCACAAGTGATATTACTTTCTGTGGGAATATGGTCAGCAAACATCTTAAGAAAATTCATGGCCTGTGTTGTCCAAGCGTCCTGGATCACTCAAGGCCCGTTTGGATGGGTTTCAGATTTGCCATGTACTAAGCTGACCCGAACTCTCAGTTGATCACAGACGTTCCACAGTTCTTCATCAACTTGAAGGGACTTCGGATCACGTTTAGTACTTTAACAGTGCTGAACACAGCCGGTGTTGGTACAAAAATGAATCTCTAAGTGCCTATGGAGGGTAGCTCGGTTGTACCAGCCGCAGTTTCTAGGTGGGGAAAGGGGGACATCCAGTTCCCTGCCTCGCTCCAATTCACTCACCTGCCCAGGGACAGAGGCAGGACCTGAGGTCAGAGACCAACGCCTTTGCTGCTTTAAGTATGCTAGTATTTATAAGTATACACCTCTTTTGAGTTGAGAGCTTAATCGTTAACTTCCAGAGTCTAAGTCATTGAAGCTCTACTTGAACTGTGTGCTCATCTCTCTCTGTGGAGAAAAAATACTGTGTTCCAGAAGAGCTTTCAAATTAAGCTGATGTTATACAATCTTCTGGTGAACAGTGCCGTTTCACGCCCAGAAACCATCCAAGTTCCCTTTTGATTAGATATATTCAAATCTAAATGGAGTTTTCTCTGACCACGCTTGCATTCTTAATGTGCGCACTCTCTGTGAACTCCCCAGTGGTGTTTTTGCTTGTGCAACTACTTTCAGAATGTGAATTTTAAGCATTTCTAATTTTAAACAGTGTGGTGTATCTTATAGCATTTTTAATGCTATTTGTTAATTGGATTTTGCTAATTTATGACAGGCTAAAGCATTGTCTCTCTAAAGAATATTAGCCTGTCTGTCCTGCGCAAGGAAATTTTCATTTCTAATCTATGCGAAATGCAAAATGTTTAAAAGGTAATCACCAGCTTCAGTAATGAGCACTTACAATCTCTTCTTTTTTTTTAGGCAACATAGTGTGATTTAAAAAAAAAAAAAAAAAAATACTATTNAAAAAAAAAAAAAAACTATATATTTTAAGAAGTTTTGTTTATTTGGGGATTTTGTGGCTAAAATGGAAATAGTGTCCTTCTCAGACAATTTTTTTCTTTTGAGGAGATTCTTCCCTATTTCTGCCTGTAGTTTCTCATGCAGATTCTATGTATATCAGGCTGGGATTAATTAAAAAACCCAAACAAACAGGGTGTTTGCCCCCTTTTTTTTTTTTTTTTAATAAATATCAGGAAACATTTGAAATTATCTAAGTCATTAGAATTTATAACTTAAGTTTCTTTTGGTAGTTTGAGTTCTGTATATAACCATAACTTACGCTCTTTCAGAATTTGTCAGCATTGAAAAATTCTCATTAATGTTATTCTTTGACTGTTATGCAGTAAATCACACATTACAATGCGTGTTAAGTGGGTGCATATTCAGTTCTGTGATCCCCTAACAGGTTAATCTCATTGCAGGAATCTCTGCTGCTGTAATACTGCAAGTTAGATACTAATTAAAACAAAATTAATTGTGTGACGTTTGCACTTCAAAGGTTAAACAGACTTCTCTATACCATATTCTTTAAGTACTTCTTTTTCCAAAGTGTGAAATTAGAGATTCTCCAATTTCTAAGTCATTAATAAGTAGATTTCTGTGGTTAGTGTCTTTATTTGTCTTTCTCCTCCTAGGAAAGGCAGGCCTGGAAGGTTACTGAGCAGGCTTGGCTGCAAGACAGAACATTAAGACTTCTCTTGCAATTCTTAGAAGATCCTTCCTATATTTAAGCACCTTCCTTTAGATAATAAAATGCAGTTCTGCAGCACTTATGTCCTAACAAAGGTCCAATAGTACAGCTCTTGCCTTGTTAGGGTGTGAAGTGTCTTTGTCCTTAGACTTAAATTTTGATTTTGTTTTAAAAACCTGATTTTTGTGTTTATCCTGTGGTGTCTTACTACGATTGTGTAGGGGGAAAAGCACATGCATGGGACAACCATACGTAGAAGGAAACAGGAATACAGAAGGAAAAACAGACTTTTATACTCTGAGAAAATAAAGGCCCCAGGCAAAGAACTTAGTGAAGAGTGAAGACATTTAACATATCTCCAAGTATTTCAAGATAGTGTCAAATACCCACAGTTCAGTTAAAAGCAGGTTTTCTAGCAGATAAAACATCAAAAGTACTGCACATCATGCCTGTGAGTTGCAGGTGGCGGGCTTGGGGATAAAACCTCCGTATCCTTTGATTATTCTGAACGTAGAGTAATCCTCGCTTTGCGGTTCTCTGAGTGTATAATTGATCAGAAGAAATAGAGGTACCAGGTGCCGTGCTTACGGAGTTTGGCCTCCTCAAGAGAACCGATCAAAACTGCTCTTGAGCACCGAGCGGCAGCGCTTGGTTGGACTGGTTGGGTGTTCCTGGTGACCTTTCTGTACTGAGCTTCAACTCTTGCATTTCACTGGGGAGCTCAAAAGGCCACTGCAACTTCTCCCTGGAGGAAATAATAGATTCAAAGCTTGCGGAATTTTAAACAACATTAATCTTCCTCCCAGTCTACTTCCTTCTTATCTCTCTGTTTGAGGTACGGATCCTGGAAAAAATAGGCTGTGTTTAAGACTTCCTCAGGATACATCTTACTCAAGTGAGTAAACAGTGTATGTGAAAACCTGATCCATCTAATGGTTTTGCTCCCTGTAATGGGTTTCAGGCTGCTGTGAAGTGCTACATTAAACTTACTGGTTGCATGGGGATTACACAGTTTTTATTGAGAACATAAATTGCAGATGCTGAAGTTGCATTGGCTGTGTTTTCTTGGTGGTGATGAAAAAAGATAGTTTATACTCATGCATCCTAAGAACACTACATAATGTTAGCATCCATATTCATCAGGCTGGCCAAAATCAGATCAGCTGTGTTAAGTGAACACTTAGAAGGCATTTTTCAGATAACAAGGCAGGTTTTGTGGAAGTTTTTTTAATACTACATCAGCAACCCATTCAGCCTTAAACAGCTCAGGCCTATGATAGGGTTGAGATGTGACTAATCTTACTCGTTATAAAACATTAATCAGATGTTGAAAATCAAAAGAATAAAAAATATATGTACTTCCTTGCCTTGCTTCTTGAGCATGTCTGTATTTTTTCTCTCCAGTGATAGACACCATGATTTCTACTTTTTAGAAAAAGCTAAATTTCCCCTCAATGCTGTGTGTTAAGAAAAATCAAAATTATTGACTGACCACAAGAACTGAGAACTTTGCATGCTTAGTACGGTTAGCTGGGAGCATTGGCCAGAGGTAATTGTTTCAGATGTACTTGTACATACCATAACGTCAGTGATCCTCATCAGAGCCATGGCTGTTCGTGCACTACAAACGTTCTGCCTGGGCTGTTAAAACAGACATGCAGACGTGTGTCATTACAGCATCCTGCACAGTATGGTCACGCGAACTTACAGAATGAAACTATTTCTTATACATCTGTGCATAGCAACTGCCAGAGTTTGACAGTTTCTGTTCTTTTTAAATGCAGATAACTTTCCATGCCCTGAAGGCTTATCAGTTGTGCTAGTTCCTGAACCACTGTTAAACTCTCAGAGAAGACCTTTGGGTAATTTCTGACAGTGTAACAGCATTCCAGATTGAACTGCTTATCATAATTCAAAGCCTGTAGGTCGTTGAACGACGGGGCACTACCAGTTTCTTCATAAGCACAAACTTAGCTTTTTTTTCCCTTTTATTTTAAGTAGTTAAGAGTATGCTGAATTACTTCAGTGCAGTTGCAGTGGGCATGCTCTATGCAAGGATCTAACATTGTGGCATGCATCTGCGTACCATCTTTCTAAAATAAAAATATACCTTTCCAAAATCATAATATTGATTGCAGGGATCTGATATAATTAGAGGTGGGTGAAGATGGAAAAAGATTCTGTAATGGAAAATGTTTAATTTTAAACTTCTTCCTTTCTATGTCAGGATGAATATGAGACTTTAAGAACAAAATAAAACCACCACTCGAAGAATGTGCCCTTCTGGCCAGTGCCTATAAATTGGTGTTTAAGGGCTTGCCAGGAATGGGGCTAATGCATTTTCATCTCTGCTTTAAATCAAAACCAGAAGAGATATAAGATAAAGTCTTTGTCTTAGGTGAAGACCCATCTCTCCAAACTCCCTGTTGTTCCAGGTTAACTTGAATGGTGAAAATTGTGTCCTTTTACCTGCAAACATTTTTCCAAAGTAGTTTTACTAAAACTAGTACATTTGGATCAAAATTTAGATTTACAAAATTATTTGTCAAGAAAACTCTAACTCTAGATCATATTAAGATGTAGAAGTGCTTTTGTCAGACTTTTTTCACTCTGTAAGAGACGATAAGGTAGCAATCTCCTTTTGAAGGGTGGCCAAGAAATCAGTGCTACTCCAGTTTTTACAGAAAATGAAAAAAACTACTGATGCTATCATATTTATTATAACTTATCTGGTATTTAGAGCTCCATTCTGGGGCTCCTTTCCGTGCATGTTGGGAAAACATAATCTTTGTACTAAAGAACCAAGATAGACAAGAGGTGAGAGTGGTAAAAACAGTTATTCCAGAGACCAGTAATTTAGACGAACTGATTCTACCAAATCAGTGAAGAATGTCATTGTTAAAGATTTATATTCCCTGATCTTCTCATCAGTAATTCTTAAGTCCTGAATCCCTGATGATAGAAGTGAAATTTGAGTTGCGGATCTGAAGAAAAATGAGTCTAACTACAAAAGCTAGGGACTTTGGCTTGTACTACTTGCATATTTATATCTTTTAACATTCTTGCATTGAATTTTATTCAGACCACGTTCCAGGAATGTGTACTTACAGGGTGTACTGGTATTTAATACAAGGTAAATCTAAAGAGACTTTGAATGCAGTGTGTGGATGAGACTGAGACTCCAGGCGTTTCTGCATGTTCCAGTGCAGTGTCCTCCTGGAATAAACGTTGTCCCTTGCAGTGCGTTGCTTCCACAAGCAGCACGAATTTGGAGGATCAGAGTACAACAGAGGAGGCAAGAGTAGTAGGGTTACAAAGCAGGTTCAGGAACGGTTTCCTGTGGCTATCTTTGGTTGAGACTTGGATATGGGATGTACTTATTATTTGTCATGTAACAACGTGGCTGCATCCATGTGCAGTGCTTGGACTGCAGTGGAATGCCATCCCTCATAAAAAGAGTTGTAAACTCCATAATTCCATATTAATAGTGACCAAGGCCAGGTCAATACAACAGTAAAAGCAGTGCTTTTTTCTTTTTTCTTCTTCTTCTTTTTTTTGTTTACTTTTTTAGATGGTGTGACTGAGGATACCTTCCAAACCTGGGGTTGTTTGAATTGGAAATTGTGTAAATTTGAAACTGGTGTACAGATGGTTTCAGGTACAGCTTCTCAAAGGAAAATGCCGTGGTAAATAAGGAGGCAAGGCTCTTGTAGGCTTGCTTTGAAATGGGATGGGCAGATTAGACAGAAGAACTTGACAGTAGACAGTAAGAATTGGGTGAGGAGGCCCAAGAAAGCTTCAGCTCTCCCTGTTCCCCCTGTTGCCAGTGGAAGGCGTTTGCCCAGGATTTCCGTTCTGTCCCTTGACCTGTGCACATGTAAAATACAGGCTTGGTCTTTAGAAATAACCTATGTATTTTGGTTAATCTCTACTCTTAGCCTTTAGTATGTGTGCAGTAAATCTGTCCATTTCAATGAGTTAGAGCTCTATTACAGAAAACCTGTCGAGCATGGAGTTTAAAATGGATACTCACCTGCTTAAAGTTAAGCTTGTGCTTTGCTGATAGCGGTCTTGCTTCATTTTTGTATCCATGTGGAAATGGAGTGGATAGAGTGGAACTAAATTGGTTGAGAAACTGTTTTACAAATAGATGCATCTTCTTTGTGATGAAAAAATGATCTTGTTTTTTTATCCTAGCAGTGTCATAGACGATGCTTTAATTAGGGATCCACCTACTGAAAGTGTCATCCAGATTCTATTTTTGCTTCATTTCTATTCTCATTAATGCAATTTTATTTGAAAAGCTTACTTCCATAGATTTACATTAATTTTCTTTAGTAGACTAATGATAAAATGTATTTCACTTCATACAAGTGAAATTCCTTGTATGCGTGTTATTGTATCTCCTACCAGCTGGATTGTCATTAAATCCTTATTCTGTGTGTTCTGTAAGATTTGGGATTTAACAGACTGATGCAATCCACTTGGTGAAACTGTTGGTGAAACTTATCTTTTCAAACAGAAAAGAGTTGGGAAATGGATTATTTGAGCAGGAGGGTAAAGACCTTTATTAGAAATCCGTGAGGTTTTGAATTGAGAGAAATCCAGCTCAAACTGATTTCCTTTTCCTACCAACTTTCTTTTATTTTCTTTCTTT
>VWYH01003182.1:40349-59442 GCA_013399365.1 Pampusana beccarii | reverse complement strand
TCTTTCCCAACCTAAATGACTCTGTATGCCTACCCATAGGTGGACATCGCATCTGGAAGCACTTTTTCAAATAACTTGCCTTATTGTGGGCTGCTTGCAGGTAATAAGAAACATGGAAGAAAGGGTGGAAATTCCTGGGTGTTTCAGTGCTCCATGGGTACTGTGTGTGTGCTCAGGCTGCAGCTAACTCAGCTTCTCACCCCCGCCCCATCTACTCAGTCACTCCAAAGCCTGGTGAGGTCTGATAAATCACTCTTGACTCAGCAAAACATTGCCATATGACACTGCAGAGCTGGTATTATGCGTGTTTCTCAATTCCAGCCATCTTCTAGCTGGATAGAAACCAATAAATTTGTAAACAACATTTGTAAAAGAAAGAGACGTAGTGCCCTCAGAGACTTTAGGGGTGTTTAATGGAACAGATGGTCTTTAAAATCTTACAGAGTCTGTGCTTGTGTCTCTCAGGACCGAAATCCCTCTAAAGATTTGGCTCCTGTGTGTGAATTACTTCAAATCCCAAGGAAGTGATTTTATTATCCCATGGGAAGGCTTTAGTGATGCGTAACAGTGTGGAAATTATGGACTCCACCGCCTAGTTTCGAGTTGTCTCTTCTCTTAAGTGAAGGGACTGAGTGACAGAGACTCTCACACACAATGCCAGAGACACTGGGCTCGTTTTAGAGCCCAGTGTTACCTCCCTGTCCCCCAAAAGCACCAGCAAAGCAGCAGTCTCTCTTTCTCCAGCAGAGCTCTGTAGCAAATGTGGCCGAAGCTGCAATCCCTTTGCTACGTATGAAATTGTGCAAGTGAAACTTTCTGGCCAGTCTCAGTTGCATGGACTGTCAGAGCTGGACACTTTATAGTGTGCCAGGCGCTGTTTCCCCACACTTTATCTCTGTATTTCAGCCACCTTCACTGATGCATCCAGTTTCCTGGGTGAGGACCTGGAGGAGCTCAGCCGGGCATCCAGCAATGTAAGCAGCTTGAGTGTCACTGTAGCTGCTTGGTGGGGGAACATCCCAAATCTTGAGTACCTCCCACCATCCTGGTCCCTGCCACAGGTTTTACTACTCAAAAGCCCTAGAAGTGCTTTGTCCAAGGGACAGCTTGGCCTAGGGTTGGATCCTGCCACCAGACCTGTCTCCTGGCACTATTTGGACTGCTGTCGCCACAAACACAGCAACACCAGGCTTTGGATCTGTGTATAAGCCAAAGCTCTTCACAAGCCTCAGTGGTGTCTCTGTTTACCCCTGTCTGGCATTGCTACTTCAAGGCAATATCCAGAGACCTGTCTGTCCCTCCCTGCAGCCATGGACACAGCCCTGAACCCAAGGTTCTCTGGGACATCAACACAGGCAGCTGGGGGACCTACACCACTGTAACTCTAGCAGGGTGTCAGGGCACTTCTTTAAGGTTCGTCTTGCATGAAAATGACAGAGAAGAAATTTTCAGGCTTGTCCTCCACCTCCTGACTTGAGGCAGGTGTGGGGGCAATTTGCCTGGTTGCAACACACTTCTCTGGGAGCAGGACAACCAGCAGCCCTGTGTGACAAAGTGTGGTGCCTGTGAGAGCAGATAACCTCTTCCATCCCCTGCCTTGACCGAAGCATGAAAAGGTGGGAAAAAGATGGATAAAAATCAACAGGCAAAACTGTATGCAAAAGTCCAAATCTATGTGCATACCCCTGCCACAGACCGGTGCATGGCAGGTGTCTTCTTATTGCCTGAATCTTGCCTGGCTGTTCCACACACAGATCTGCCAGGCTTCAGAGCCAGGCTCTCTGCCCCAGGCTGGATCCAGCTGTCCCGCGCTGAGGTCTGCGGTGGTGTTAAATCACTCCTTTCACCTCCCCTCAGCCTGCCACTCGTTCTTGAGCAGCGTGAAATAAACAGGCAAATCCACCGGTCCCCAGGGAGGATGGGTATCTCTGAATTCACTGCGTGTCGAGTCACTGACCCTGTCCCTGCGGCAGCCCACATGTTGACCTTGCAGGTCTGGCCTGCAAGTGTGTGCTTCAGCTCTGCCGTTTCTGAGTAAATACTCCACGTTGTGCTGGAGGCATGCAGTTTCCCTCTTCAGAAGAGCCACTGAATTGTCTGTGTTGTTTTTTCCAAGCCTCTGCAAATAAACAGAGATGGCTATCAGGGGACAAGAAGTGATGGGCTGCAGCCTCTGCCTGTGCAGCTCAAACCACTGCAAGGGGATGAAATGCCAGTGCCCGCCCCGGAGGAGCACGGATCCCGGTTGTGCACAGTGCTATGCCGGGCTTAACCTTCCCCTCAGCCCTGGCAGAGGGCTGGGACAGAGCTGACCTGTCTGAATTTTTTCTGAGGAATAAATTTTGTACAATGAGGGTGGTAAAACACTGGCACAGGTTTCCCAGTGAAGTGGCAGATGCCCCATCCCTGGAGATATTCCAGGCCAGGCTGGATGGAGCTCTGAGCAACCTGATGTAATTGAAGATGTCCCTGCTCATTGCAGGGGGGTTGGACTAGATGACCTTTGAAGGTCCCTTCCAACCCAAAGTATTCTATGACTCTACAATTCTCTGAATGTGTCCTGTCTGAGGCTGGGTTGGCAAGAACGGGACCAGAAAACTCCAGAGGGGGGATATGTACTTGTGTTGTTCACCATGGAAGTGTTTTGGGGGTGATAATCCCACCAAAGCCCTTCCCTACAGTGCAGGGGAGACAGCGTCTGAAGGTCTGCACAGGAAGACTAGCAACACAGAGAGCAACACACAGCCAGACCACCTCTCCCTCAGTGTCTATGCTGGAAGGGGGCAAATGGGCTTGCAGAGCCCTGGGACAAATAACCAGGTGTTGTAACAACAGCAGCTGTGGACAGGTGGGCCTTCCTCTGCAGAAGCAGAAAGGGTCCAGGAAAGGAAAACAGTGATGATCAGAGCTCTGGACAGCTCTGAGCAGCTAACCAGGCTAGGACTGCTCAGCCAGGGGAAGACACTTTTATGAGAGAAGAGCATTTAATGACAGCAGCTGCCTCTGGGCCAGGAAACGGCGGGCACTGGGTCAGGTGGGTCTCCCAGTGCTCCTCAATGCTGTTTCCAGCTGCAGCATTAAATCTGTCAGCAATGGCTTTGTCATGCATTGTGGAGCTGCTGTGTCCCACCTGGTGGTTCCTGGAAGATGCAGGACTGAAAGAGGTGTGTGGGGATGGATTACATGACCAGCTGGCCAAGCACAGTAGCCGTGCTGCTGGCACAGCTCCCAGACTCACAGGGTGGTCACGACTTCAGGGAGCTCGCTTGACCATATGATGCACCCTGGGCCCTTCCACAGACGCCTGCAAATAAGTTGTGTGAGTATAGCAGCAGTGTGATCTGCTGTGGGTGAGCACAGACCTGTCTTTGATGAGTTTCAGTTCACACCGAAGCAATTTGCAAAGCAGCTCAGTGCTTTGCTAAAGCTGATCAGAAATCTCAACCGGTCACTCTGTAAAAATACAACATCTGTTGCACGACTGAACTGAATTCAGGAGGCAAGTCCTGGGCCAGCCAGCGCCCTCTGATCTCTGCCACTGCGAGCAAAGGGGACCCCTTGCACACCTAAGTTGTACAGCCTTGCTACAGGTATTTTGTGAGAGGGGAGTTGTGTCCCATCTGGTAGAAGTGGGAGACGAAGGAGCAGAGGGAGCCCCAAGGACTGCTGATGCACACTGGCGCTGTTACCTGGGCTGGCCTGTGCCCTGCTGCAGTCCCAAAGGTGGCCCTGACACCAGGAACAACCTAGACCTGAGGTCTGGCAACCAGCTGGGAATGTGCAGTTCCCAAAGGGCATTTCTGGGTAATTAATTGAGTTTGGAAGTTGCTCTCAATGGAGAGATCTCAGTGAAGATACGGGGTCCTTTGTGTTCAGGGTCTCCACTCAGGCTCTTCCCATGCTCTCATGTGTTATCTGGGCTCATACCTGTTGTGAAAGGCTCTTTGATAAAAAGCTGAATGATTTCTAATATGAGAAGTGCAGATGACATGTTTTACATTTACGTCAGCTCTGGAAGTGGTGACATTTACTAGGGAGCCAGGGAGCTGTCTTCTCCCACGCTGAAGAAACTTTACTTTCCCTTCGCAAAATTGCCTCCTACAGAAAAAAAACCCGACAAACTGCACTTGTTCAGCACCTTCTTCACTGGGATCTGTGTGTTTCTTGCTTCTCCCACATGGCTTTTCTCACAGGAACGTGGGCGAAATAATACTCCCAGTGTAGAGCCCTAGTATGTGGTATGGATTTGAAATGAATGTTTTGAGTGTACACTTTTAGTAGCCCTTTGAGGCATCTGGCTTGTACTGTTTTCTCTCAGCCTTGCATTCGGAAGTGCTGTTGAAATAAGATTGTGCATGTCGCTTTATTATTCACCATCACTAACTTCAATGTGTAATCACCACAAAGAACATTAATCAATTGTTTCTAGGGTCAGAAAAGCTACCAGAAATCTCAGGTATCTTGACATTCCCCATCTTTCAAAATCCGGATGTCTTGCTTGGTTTTCCTAGAATAACGTAGGAAAAAAAGAGTAAGAGCTCAAAAAAATCCTCTCTGAGTCATACTTTGGCTCCCATCCAGCCCACGGAATGGAGCTGACTATTATAAAATTTGCTTTCTTGTTTTCCCATCTAAAAATCTGAGGTGACTGCAAGTCATCCTGGCCCACAGATGTCCCCTCCCCAGACATGCAGCACTGATGCTGGGTCTCCAGCCCAACATGCTCACAGCAAGGCTGTCCCCAGTGTGACGATTTGGTGGCCACGGCTCTGTCTGAGCCCTAACCACCACCCACCCAGGATGGAGACCTTTCTACCTCCATGGTGCATCACCCTCCAGGAAAGGGGTTTCCCCCGTGTCCAGCCTTTACCCTCTGGGGCTGCTGCTTGTGGCTGTTGCCCTCCGCTGCATCACCTGCTGGCACCAAGCAGAATGTGGCTCCATCCTGTTTGCAGCTGTAGGCTGCTGCTAGATACCCCTATCCTCTCCTTCCCCAGGCTAACTGGATGCAGCTCCTCCACACCTCCTTGCAGCTTCCCTTGGCAAGCTGGTCTTCCTTCTCCTTCTGCAGCCCAGCACACAGTTTGTGTTATTTGCCATGCAAGTGCACAGCTGACCTGTGTTCAACCAGATCTTTTGACCTTTGGTTCCTTTCTAGCAGGAACCACAGCTTGGACAGCCACTTCACACTTGGGCAAAATCATTGTCCAAAGCAACCCTTGTGCTTCTCATGAGGTCCCTGTTGCCCTAGTCCTCAAGTTCATGGCAGTACCTTTGGCTTGAAGCTCTGCCAAAAGAACCATGCAGCACATAACTGGGCATCTGCCTTCATAGACTTCTCTTTGAGTGGTGCTGTTTGACTGTCCAGGCTCGATGCCTTAATCAATCTTTTTGCCCATCTAAGTTCAACTCTCCCTTCTCTAATTGCAGGCGTCACAGAGGGTGGGACCTTCCCCACCCTCTACAAAGCATTTGGTTTGTTGCCGGTTTGTAGGCACCCCTGTTGGAGGGTCTCCTGACCTCACCTTTTGGATCTGCTGATCGTGCGGCCACAGAGTGTTCTGATTTAGCAAGCTGATCCAACGGATTAATATTCAGCTCTTCTGTGGGATTAGTCCCTTGTCAACACAATGAGCTAAATGAGCTAAATCCCTCTGCCTGCAGCTGCACAGCAGTAACTTAACATGGTGCCAAGGATGGGGCAGGAGCCTGCAAGCGAGGTCTGGGAGCATGCCTGCACCCATTTGCCGGTGTGGCAGGGCAAAGCTCACAGGCTTCACAGCCCAGCTCAGCTGACATTAAAAAGTCCTCTTCCACTTCGCCAGCAAGAACATGTGTGCTTCCCATCTGCTACAGCTTTGCCCAGGCTTGGGGGAGCCTGAATGATGGTATTTGACACGTGCCCGGTTTCAGACATCCAAAATTAGACCCCTGGAGATCTCTGCCAAGGTTATGAGCTTACATTTGCTGCACACAAAGCAGGCATTCATTGGCGTAGGTGTTGCCATCGGTCCCACAGACAGGCAAGAGCAGGAGGGGGCAGGCCCGCAGCTCAACCATATCTCCACACACCGGCTGGAAAAGAGAAACCCCAGCACACATTTCAGTGCCAGCAGCATCCATCCCTTCTTCCTGCAGCACCCAGGCAGGAGCAAGTGCCACTGGTGACCTGGTTCCCTCTGCCCTGGACAGGACAGGACATGCACACAGAGCACAAGAGCAGGGAAGAGAGGTCACCACATCCCTCAGTGGGACTCACAACCTGGGCTTGCAGGCAGGTTTGATGCTGAAGCACCAGTACCCATGAGGATGGGGATGGTTGTTGGGTACAGCCTTTCTCCCAGGCATGCCAGGCACTAAATCCCATCTCAAGCCATGAAAAAGGAAAACCAGAAACCTCTTACCCTTCTCAGGCCATTCCCTCCATTCAGCTCTTCCCCTGAAACAGAGCAGAGACCCGCGAGTGTGGAAGGAGCACGACACATCTAGTCCAACCCCTCCGCAATGAGCAGGGACACCTTCAACCAGATCAGGTCACCCTCAGGGAGAACTGTGTTGGGCAGATTCCTTTTCTGCAGTCAGGCAGAGCAGTAGCGACAGTTCACAGCCCATCTGTGTGGCACACAGATGTCCATGGAGTGTGAGGGCTTGCACATAGGCTGCTGCAGGACCACCGCTACATGCACCGTTTTTCCAGAGCCTACAAACAGCTGCCTCTCACCTGAATATGCTGAGCATTTTTTAAAAGCTTGCAGGTCTTAATGGGGGTTGGAACAAGAATAGCTGGCACCCCTGTGTACATGCTGTCCTCCCATGTCCCAGTTCCCATTCTCATTCAGCACCACAGGCTGACCCCTATCCCACCCATCTCCCAAGTGCAGTATGACTGATGAACCAGCCCCTAACCCTTGTTCCGGACTGCTAATAAGGCGCAGTGTGTTTTCTCCAGTCCTTCTTCCCCACCACACTACCGCTGTGTTCACTTGCCCTCCTCACCTCCTCTCCAAGCCAGTTCCTGAGTCGTTCAGCCCTCCCACCCATTTTTGGTCCCCACATGGTTCCCAGCCCACCCCCGAAGAGCCAGCAGCCAGCAGCAGAGCAGACTTACCACCAGCAGCAACGAGAGCCGCCAGTGTCACCACCACCACCAGCAGCTCCCTCCCAGGCATGGCTGGTCCAGGCACACGCGCTCGCACACCTCGCTCCACTCACGGCTGCCTTTATAGCAGAGAGCACTGGCTTATCTCAGTGGCGCTGGGAAAAGCAACATTTTGAGCAGCGTTTGATCTGCGCTGGGAACAACAGCTGGGCTGTGCACCCAGAGGGATCACTTGGACGCTCTCATGCAACAGATGAACCACCCAGGTCCAGGTGCCAGCACTGGAGGCTGCTTCGCAATCCCCCTGCTGTGCAGTCTGCCGCTCTTCTCTGCTCCGTTCACCCAGCTTACCCCCGGGGGTATCTCACCTCTAGCTTTTCAGCTGCTTTTCTTTGTATGTGGCCGGTATGTCCTTTTTGGCTGGGAGACTTCACAGGGAAAAGCCAGGAAATTCAGGCCGATTTAGGGGGCTGCACTGTGGCCTCAGCATTATCCCATGAGAGGGGAATACTGAGCTGCCTGACGCACTGGACAGGACCCCAGGAGGGGATCTCAAACACATAAGGAGGGCTGATGTCACGCTGTGGCAAGGCCACCCTGTCACTGGGTGGGATGGGACAGGCTGGGGGTGCAGAGGGGCTGGAGAGAAATTCAGCTGAGTGGGAACAGGGAGTTGCAGGTGCAGCTGCTGCCAGTGCTTCTCCACCCATCATCACGGGCATCCCCTCACTCTGTTCACCAACTTGGTCACATTAATAGTTGCAGCTGAGATCGACAGAGCAAAATGATCTTAATCATAAGACTCAGTGTGATAGAAGGGGGCTGGGTGCATGGATACCCAGTTTAAATATGCAGCAGTGGCACATAAAGCAGGGACGGGACAAAGGTCAGAGAGGATCCTCAGTGGTAAGAGACACCAACTCTTCAGTGAAGGACTTCTCAGCAAGCACCACCACCCCAGAAGATGCCAGCTACTTCACCTGAAAGACTGGATGCTCAACATCAGTCTTTACATGGTGAAGCATGCACATTTGCACTTACTGAGGGGCTGACCATGACCATGCTTGGATTGTTTCTTCCCCACAGTCTTACCTGAGGCTTAGGAAGGTACACGCTGGTCTCAGCTGGCTGAAACAAGAGGGAATGGCATGATGAGTGTCCTCCATGGACAGAATGATACAGGCCCTGCATGAGGTTGCTTCCATCCTTGCCCTTGGCTGATTCTTCCATCCAACTCAGCAGGGCTGTAACTGGGTTTTGGGAAGGTGACTGATCCAGAGTTCCCTTTGCAGAACCATTCCTCTGCTCTGTTGAGGTGGCTGTGCACATGTTTTATATTCCCTCTTCACGGAGTTTACACAGCTCAATAACCTTTGGCTTTTATTATTATTCCACTTTGGAAATCTCTCAACTAAAGTAAATATTTAACTGCATTAGCAGTTGTTCCTGAGGCACATGGGGGCCCGTTGGGCTTGTTTAGTCTGGTAGAGGGGAGGCCAAGGGGGAATCTGATAGTAGTCTACAACTGCTGGAAGGGCAGCTGATGGAGCCAACCTCTTCTTGGTAGTGCCAGACGACAGAATAAAAAGCAACGGGCACAAACTGCAGTTCTGAGATATTCAGGTCAGGAGTTAGGATGTAAACCTTACTCTGGAGGGTGAGCAACCCAGACCAGCAGAGAGTTGGAATATCCCCATCCTTGGTGGGCCAGGTACAAAGCTGCAGATCAAGTGTTATTGTGCACTGGGTTCGGTGGTTGAGCATGGGGGAGTCTGGTCATCCGTCTCCTCCTGCAGCCCAGCAGGCAGTTTGTGTTATTTGCTGTGCGACTGCACTGCTGACCTGTGTTCAACCTGACCTTCACCCTCGTTCCCTTTCCAGCAGAAACCTCTGCTCAGGCAGACACCAGCAGGCTGGGTCCTGGGGCCACAGCAGCTCTCACTCTCTGGCACATGCAGATGTATTTCCTTAGGTGCCCACCTTGCAAATCTGGTCCCAGCCAACACTCAAACATTTGGATGTCACGGGGCGACCTCCTGCAAGCTGCTCCCACACCAACAGCCAGCACAACCCAGGATGTGGGCTATCATGCACTTTTACAGTCTTCTTCAATGTTTTTACTACCAAAAACCCACCCAAATGCTGACCATAATGCCTCTGGTGCCACTGCGCAGAGACGCATGCTGTGCCACCAGTCCTGAGTGTGGCCTGGCTCCTTGGGTCATGCTGGCAGCAGTGCGGGAGCATCAGGATGGGGCCATGCAGCTGGGACACACTGTGTGCTCCAGATGGCTTTCCCTGGATGGAGGGTGGCAGGAAAGCTCTGCATCCCCTCTGTGCTGGATCAGCAGGTCATGCGGTGCTAAGGAAATGCTGTTGGCTGACACAAGCCTTGATCTTCCTTCACCTCGTTCCTCAGTGGTATGCAAATGCTGTTGCCGTCCCAGAGTAAATTAAAATGACGTGCTAAGAGATGACAGAGGGGAAATCACTTCCTGCAAACTGTTTCTGTCTTTTCCTGCTTTTCTCTGAGGCGCAGGCTTGTGACCCCTGACAAAAGTCCTGTCTACTGTACTCCTCAAAGAACAGGTGGGGAACTTCTTCCTTCAGTTAGACAGGAGGTTTTCTTGTGCCTGCCCATCCTCCTGTTGGCCATGCAGCTCCAGCTACATCTGAGACAGTCACTCATTTGAGCCTGGGCTTGCTTTCTCTGCGTTGCAAGTATCGCAAAGAGAGAGGCACACCGTTCTACTCTCGCTGGCGGGTCATGGGCTCCCAACAGTGCAGCAGCACATGGGGGAGCTGCTCCCCTTCCCCTGTATTTGGGCTGCCCTTGGACTCCCCTCCAGCTTCTTGTGGGGCAGGAGAGAGGGTTCTGGCTCTGCTGCCTTCTCCCTGTGACCCTGCCAGCTGCAGACATGGGAGAAGGGCAGGAGGGGCAGGTATGAAGGTCCTGCGTTCGTCTGCAGAGCCAGAGACTTAGTCTTGCTGCCAGCCAGCAGAGTGCAGAAACACTGCTGCAGGTGTCAATTACAAGGAAGGAGACTTCTGCTTCCAAAAATGATCTCATGCCTGTTCCCTCACGGCATTGCCCCTGCCTTTGTGTGTGTTCCTACAAGCTCACCGGCACCCACCACCCGTGTCCTTGCCACCCGCCCAGGATCACTCATCACATCTTGAGCCCTTATCACGCTTTTGCCTCCCGGGTGACCGTGGTGCTGTTTGCAGGCTTTCCATCTGGCTGGGCACCGATGGCAGGAGGCCAGGCTGGATTGCATCACATCGCTATTGCACCACGTCTGCCTGGTGGCCTTATCTGTGGTGTGGCCTTGGTGTCGTCACCACTCCACCCAGCACCTGCCAGTTCCTTGCTGTTATCTGTTGCCTTTCCTGGATTTCATGGCTGTTCTTGGCTTGCTGCGCTTGCACTGATATTTTAACTCCTGTTCTGCTGCCCCTCCCGGGGATTTTGCACACCAGCAAATGCCAGAGACCCACAAACACGGCAGAACCCCAGGAACAGAGCACTACCTTGCCAAGCCCAGAGCCCACAGTCTATTCTCTGGTCGCATGAGGGGACAAGTCAAAAACAGGAGGCCAAGCACCACACTTGTTTTCATCCTTAGGTCCCTCCTATCTCTGGATTTCACAGAGACGATGAAAGTCTTCATTCTGCCTCTCCACTCACCCTGAGGTCTCCCCATGAGTAGGAGAGACAAGGATCGATTTGTTCTTCTGATTTGCACACACAAAAAAAGCAGAGACGCAGGTGACCAGAGGTTTTCCCTTTGGATATACAGAGTAGCCAAAACATCACGTGTGAGGAGGTCTCCTTGTGTAACTGGGGCAGAGATCAGCCATTACCACTTCCCGGCAGTTTCGGCACGCTTTCTGGATCCAGACCACACCTTCAGCTGCCTCCCGCCTCTATTACTGTCGGTAAATACTCCCACGTGGCAGGCAGTGAGTAACGTTCATTATACCTTTTAGGATTCAAAAAATTCCCACTGACACCTTCGGCCGCGAGAGTGCAGGACAAGGTGAGTGCACGGACAAGTCCTTCTGCCTGCTGACACTCCCATCAGTGGAGGGGACAGGGCCAAGGTGGCATTGATCTGGAGCAGCCACCAAGCCAGGCTGTGCGCGGGACCTCGGAGGTGCAGCAGGTTCGGGGAGCACCCGTTGCACACCTCTTCCCCTGCTTCAGCTGCCAGCTGGGGCCAGTTTAGCTGGGCGGGAGTTGCTGTGGCTTGTCTCAATCCAAGGGCACCTGCCTCTCCTCTCCCTTGGGTTTGCCTCTGCCTGTTCGGGCCTCTGGGCTGCAAGACATGCTGTGAATGCACCTGCAGTCCACAAATGCCCTGAAGCTCTGGTAGTTTATGGATGATGTTGACCTTCCTTTTCCCACATGAGGGACAGCTGTCCAAACCCTCAGTGCAGCAGATAAAATAGCAGAAAAACCACCGATTTACTTTTTCCCTAGTAAACGCTCAGCACAGGGTACACCCAGCCACCGTGCTGGCGTGCAGGAGGGGATGAGGCTATGTGCCTGGTCTGGACGGGCAGAGCTCTGAGCTAGCCGTGCTGGGACTGTGCCCTCCTGCTCTGAGCCCACACAGGTAACACGGATGCTGGCAGCAGGGGCAGGTATATCGGCTCTCCCAAGCATACCGATGTTCACTCTTGTTCATCTGGGATTTTGCACCCACTGTAATTCACCAAAAAATCTGATTTCAGAGTCTCTTTCTCTCTGGAGTTTGTTTCTGGGTGAGCAAAACCATACTGCACCTCAGTCTTTTATACCTTCTTCTTTTTCAGCATTGCTGATTCCATCTTGTGTAGGACTGAATGCCGTCATCATCCTGCTTTTAGCACCATGCTGGAAGAGAATGGGCAAGACATATGCCAGCGCTCCCCTTCAAAATGACAGCTGCTCTTGGCAAGTACTCGCGGAGGAGGTCCCTGGGCTTTTGCAGGAGATGCCTGGTCTTCTCAGTTTGCCAGTTGCTAAACCCCACAATGCTACCCCAGGATGAATGAATGTAAAGAGCGATGCAATGTAAGAGAATCGGGGAAGTCTTCTAGTTGCTCTGTGCATTGAGGGAATGCTGTTTGGTGATGCTGCATTTGTGTGAATCTTTGACGGCAGGGTCACCCAGTTGTCCCCGGCCAACTTTCCACATCTCTGCTGGTAACGTTGACACTTGTCTCCACTTTCTGCTATATATCCAGGGGTGCAGCATCGATCTGAAGTAAATTCAAGGAATGAAACAGTCTCCAATGTGCTGTTTGTACCGCGAATGTGCAGGCACACACGCTGCTCAGCACTTTCCCTTTAGCTAGGAGAGGTCTCTCTAGGAGAGAAGGAGGTCTTTTACGTAGACACTAAAAGCAGAACTATGTGTCCTTGAGGTTGCCCGCTACTTCTGACTTCAGAGCCCACCTACTGTGCAGGTATCATTTTTCCAAATGACCTATTAACTACTTTGGTATGTACAAATTAACACCAGGAGGGAGCCATAACAGATGTAACAGAAAAGAAGGGCACCATCACCTCCAGTGAAACTCACCCTGTTTCTCCCAGCACATTCCTGTAGCTTTTGGTTTCTATTCCTCTTCAAAGCTGCAGAGTGAACTCTGCAATTTTCAGAGCAAAGTTCCCTGAGACATGCCATTTTTGTTGAGATAGCAATATCCCTAGATAACTCACATCTTTGCTTTTTTTTTTACTCTCACACTATGGCCATCTACATCTGTCTTGGCAGATCAGATCACAACTAGAAGCATTGCAAGCAGCTTACTTTTGAGTACCCAGACGCTAGTGCAAAATTTCTCCTTTGTGAACCCGTCAGGTAAAGTGACCTCAGCACTGGCACCAAACTACATCATTGTGTGTAACCTTCATCCCAGATTCTGCTCTGGAAAGTACACTGTTCAAGGACCCAGCCGCGTCTAGGTACCTCTGGACAGATGCTGTTCTTGATGCTGTCTGTTCTGGGAGGAAAAGCGGTGCACAAAGAAGAAACGCACCGCTGATGACAAGCATGAAGCCTGAGCGCTCTTGTAATGGGTTTATGTTTAAGTTGCTGTAACACGTAATTCCGGCTGTATGTTATAGGAGGTATTACAGCAGGAGCCACCCAAACCAACAGAAGATGAGCCTCATAAGGAACTGGGCAAAGGCAGAAGTGGTCCAACCTCAGCTGGCTTTGGAGCCAGATTTTGCCAAGGCACATTTAATCTTACATTGTTGGCTAGAATGGGATGTGTGTGACACCATGCCCTGGGCTCAGCCATGATGTCTAGCCATAAAAAAACCCTGAAACAGCTAAAGGAACCATTCAGGTTAAAATGACACAGATTGTAACTAAGAAATGGTGGAAGTTTCTCTTAACTGAGATGAAAGTAACTGCAGGTAGAATATGGCTTCTTGCCTGGTGATGAGTTTCTCTGCAGATGAAGGGTTTTTTTTTCCTCTTGTACTCTTCAGCCCACACACAACCAAAGCTTTGCAGGCACCCTTCTGTATTCTGACAGACCAGACTGTGTGCCTCTTGCAGAGGATTATCCTCACTTCTCTGCCAAAGTAAGGACACAAAATGGGACCTGAGACACAGCTTAGCACCATCCAGGTAAAAAGAATCACACGTGCATTTGTCACAGGATTGCCTACAACTGAAGCAAAATGGAAAATCAGTGCCATGGGGCTGGTAGGAAGATACAGGCTCATGCACCCTTCCTGTCACAAGTTTGGGACATCATCAGTCTGCAGGAGGGCCCGTCAGCCCTGTGAGGGAGGCAAGTAGGTTAGCAGGACCCAGTCTATGTCAGCATCTGCTATTTCAGGGCTGCCTGGCACCCTTTCCAAATCGATGCACTATGCAAAACCACCCCACAAAACTGTTTCACTGTTAGCAGCAGAAATGAAACAGGAATGGTGCAAAAAGACATACTGGTTTGTAAGATGATGTCAAATGTGAGTCTCACACTCTGCCAAGCTAGACTAATTTCAAGTCTTTATTTGAGGTAATGACCATTGCAAACTGTACACAAAACTTGTTGTCTGGTCTCTCAGGAGACTACTTCCCATGGAAACAGTGCTGTCCTTGATTTGACTCCTCTGGGCTTTTAGCAAAGAACAGTGGGATGCTACTATTGGATCTCCAGAGCTTTCTGCCTCTTTTCACTTGCTCCTCTGCTGTCCGCATACCTTGCCCGCTATCTGTCCTTCCAGCTGAAGCCTGCTCTTCCCAACCGTCCTCCTAAACCAGCACCTTGTCAGAAGACCTCTGCAGCCCACACAGCAGCAAGCGGTGTCCTTGTGGAGCAGGATCTTGAGAGCGGGGGGCCATGCTGGGACACTCTGCAGCAGGGTGACCTGCAAGCAGCACAGAGCCATTCCCCTCGGCTCTGGCCCCTGCCCTGCGGAAATGTGCAGCTCCACACTGCTGCCACACCGGTGCTGGAAAACACAACAACAGAGGAATGTGGTTGTCTGGTGCGGCGCTGCGCAGCAGTGATGCTCACCCACCCACCTGCTCAGCATGACCCGGCATCAGGGAGAGACAGGGGGAGAGACAGACATTGGGGACATCCCTGGGGTTTGCATGCCTTGCAGAGAGCAATGACCCTCAAAGAGGGTCCCACTCATCCCACGCTGCTGAAGAGGGAGCATATGTCTGTCCCCCTGGCGCTCCTGGAAGCAGCATTTCTACTATAACGGAGCTGCAGTAAATTAACGCCGGAGCGCAGCTGCAGAGCACGGTGCACGGTTGGAATCTGCAGCATGCTTGCACACAGAGCATCAACAGCTCTTGGGGTGCACAGTGCCAGCAGAGGGCACTTGTGAACCAGCACCCCATGAGCACGGGGTGCATGCAACCACTGCCACCCACCGCTGTCCACCTCCCTCTTCATCTGCCCTTTGCCAAATCCCAAACTTAGCTTCCTACCTCTCATCTCAGTTGCTTCTTGCCCAAGCCGTGCTCATCTCAAGCACCCCTTCCATGACCCGGGGAGGTACCTACATGTTTTTTGCTCTTGTGAGCAATCGGAGCTGTGGGCTTCACCCCAGTGCAATCCAAGGCTGCTAACATGTGTGGAGCCTGCTGCTGTCCCCAGGGATGCTCAGGGCTGCCACAACCACACTGAAGAGTGGGGTCACAAGCCCCAACTCCTGGTCTCCCTGGAGAAGCCAGCAACACGATGCGTGTTGAGCTTGGGGTAAGCTGGTAGGAGAGTTGCTGTGAGGGCCTGGCTTCTGTGTGACAGGAAAGGGCTTGTGAGGCTTGACGCAGAGATACTTGAGGGGCTAAACCAGCTCCTGCACCTCTATTGTCCCAGCCACCCTCAACTCCACAAGGCCACGCAGTCAGAGGCCCCGTGTTTTGCTGTGGACCAGGGGACAGAGCATTTTGATGTGGATACACCCCTGCAGCACTGATGATGACCACACGCTGCTCTTCAGGTGAGAAGCGGTTGCCCCATGGCAGCAGCTGGTGCTAACCCCATGGCTAAAACACTGACCTCAGCATGGACCTGGAAGGCTAGATCACACTGAAACAAATCCTTTCAGGATTCGCAAACCCCTGTTTGGCACATATTCACATCCTTTCCTGGATTGTGCCATGCTCCTTGAGAACTTTGTTTTTCTTCTGAGAGTACAGGGCCTGTAACCTCCCTCTTCCCCCTCATACTTTGATGCCTAGCTACAAATGTCTTGCCACATTACTAGTGAACTTTCACTCTATTGCACCCTCATAGCTTGTTTCAGCAAGTATTTTGGATGTTTATGGTCTCTTTCAACTGCCAAGTTTGATTCAAATCAGACTTACGAGTCATTAGGCATGGTGGATGGACATGTGCAGCAAAGCAGTATAGTCACACGGCAGTTTTTTGTAGGGAGAAAAAGGCTAAAACTTAGCTTCACCAAAAGAGAACATCACCACCACAATGAGGCCAGGGAGCTAGAAGTTGATTTGGGTATGACTGGGAAATCAGATCTCCAAGGACTCCTCAGAGGTTGAGCTCAGGTGAGGACTGCAGTGGTTATAAGGTGGAGAGGGTGGAGCTGACCTTGCCTAAGAACATGGATGTATGCGTTTTTCCTTTAAGGCCTGTATTTCTATTTCCTCATTCACAGGTTCAATAACACATCTTATCTCTATACCAAAGCAGGTGTGCCATTACGCACTTAGATTTATATACTTATATACTTATATTTACCCATACGCGTATGATTGCATGCTCACATGTGTGCAGAGCGCAAACAATCCTTGGGTGCAACAAAGGCTCCTTTCATCACGAAGCCCTGCTCTACTTCCTCAGCCATGTTGAGTGTGAGCAAGACAGTGGTCCCATGGAAAAAACGGCAGTATTTGTGTACCACTCACACAAAACATGGAAGGCATTCATGGTAAGGTGCTACAATGGACCTGTGGAAAGATGTGTTAGACACTTCCTAGCCCTCTGATGTTTGTACCAAACACTGTGCTGCAACTTCTTTTACTATTGCTTGGTAAGTTTAAGATGTGACATACATAATAGCATCACAAGAAATCAAATTGGCTCCACCCTGAGTCATGGTTGAGGTCTGACTCTCAATGCACCACAGGAAACTTTCCCCACAAGTGCCCAATTCAAAGCTGAAAGAAACACGGATTTTACTAGAGAAGTCCAGGTATTTGCTGACAGCAGTGAAACATGGAAACTGTGGACTGATTTGCCAACTCTGAAGAATGGATTGTCTGCTGAGATTCACATTGCTGGGTTGCCTCTTGCTAACTGATGCATAAAAGATGTCTGGAGAGCCTGGAGCCTTTGAAATCTGGGTTTGCTCATTGAGGAAGGCAATTTACGAGCTGGTCCTTAATTTAATGTTGACTGAGAATATCAGCAGTGATGGCAGCAGCATCATGGACACCAGGATTGTCATCGTGATGCTCACAACATCGGGTTTAACCAACGCGTAAGGTTACTGCTAGACTGGCTTGCAGAAGGTGTCAGAAAGAACAGAGAAACATGTAAGCGAACAGAAAAGAGGAACCAGACGCCTCTGGTCATGTGCCTTGGATGCAGAATAACCCTTTCTCCTTGAGCTTCCTCATAGCAAAATTGATGCCCATCTTTCAAAGGTGCTTTCAGGTGATTAGCAGAAGCTGCTTGGGAAGCGCAAAGAGACACTAAGGCCTGAAGTCAATTCCTTGTCCTGCCAGAAAAAGGAAACTCCTTTGTCCCACAGCAAGGTAGATTTGTCCGGATTCAGGATTGCTCCTGGAGATTGCTGACCATTCCAATTTTTAAAGATGAGTGGAGACTCTCACAGTGATGGCAACAGCCATATTTCCTGGGCATCCTCATCCTGTTTCTGCTCTCTCAGCACAGCATCGCAAACCGACGCCATGCTCTGCTGGTTTTCACTACTGCCAGTAATAAAAAAGCGTGTGCACTTGCTTTTGTGTAGCATCTAATAGCTATATTTCGTGGAATCAGATGACAAAACATCAATCTAGAGAGTTCCAGCTGGCCCAAACCCCAACACAAACCTAGAGAAGCAGCCACATGCAGTGCCTCATCTCACAGAAAAGTGCCAGTCCTGAGACTAAGAAACAGCGATGTTGTGAGAGCTCAAAGGACGGGACACGGTGCACTTCCTCAAAGACCACAGGCGGCATATCAACCTGTAAAAGTACCTGTGAGCAGTCATTCAAAGGACATTGAAGGAGCATCCAAACACGTCGGATGAGAGCCCAGTTCCAGAGACCAGCGCTTTGGCAGTGCACCGAGCAGCGCTGGGGGCCGCTGAAATCAGCAGACCACGAGGGCTGGGGGAAGTGTGAGTGGTGCCTGCGCGTGTTGGGAAGCAGGTTTCACCAATGAGAACAACATAGATTCACTTCTCCTTGCAGTAACTTTACTTTCATGAGATGAAGTAAGAAATAACACAAAAAAGTAGAATTAAGGACTGCTGGAAGGAGTTATTTATCGCACTTGGAAACCGCTTGAGTGTCACCCAGTGTCCCTGAAGCACCCTGAGGCTCACAGGGCTAATCAGATACATGCAGGTCTGCCAGACTGGCAGCAGGATTTTGCTTGGTCAGCTGTCAGTCTCACCTACCCCTTGAGTCACTGGTGCCCACAGACTCTCTTTCAGTCAGCTGTGAGTGGGGTGCCTGCAGCGCCCAAGGGAGCAGCAAGGTTGTTACTGGCTTCCTGGCTGTTGCTGTCCTTACCGAAGGACAATGCCAAACCCTCCCGTCATCGCTGCTGCTGGCTGAGACAAGGTTACAGGGCGGCTCCAAGCAAGTTTCTTTCCAGGCTCGTGTACTTGCCACTTGCAAGAAACATCTTTGAGAGATGTTGGACGGTGCCCAGACCTGCTTGCCCAGATACTTCCACTGGCTTGATGGTGGACATGAGGAAACTTTCCTCAGGAACGTGGGACAGGGCACCAGAAAGGTGGAAATCACCATGCTGGGCAGCTGTCGAGGCTCAGCAGGATGAAAACACAGCTAACTTCCACCAACTGCCGGCAATAGTCTTCCTCAGAGCAGGACACTTGGCCGGAGACCTCCAGAAGGCCCTGTCGCTAGCACTGCTAGGGTCTTGTGATTTATTCAACAAAAAGGTGGTCCTGGCCTTTTTTGTTTTGCAGAAAATGCGTTGAAACAAGCTGCACCGAGCTGACAGAAAACTACAGCCTGTCAAGTCACGCCAAGGGAAGAGTACCTGCAACCCTCCGTGGGGCATGAACCCAAACCCAGCCTGTGCGACCCCACCGCAGCTCGCAGCAGCTCCTTACACCCTCTGCTACAGCGGAGCGGTTCTGCACGCTGCTACCGCGACCCGCACGAACCTGCGGCCACGGCTACCACACCGTGTTACCGGGCACCGCACCGGAGAGCCAGCCAGAGAGTGGGGGTGCGCTCCCAGGAGCCAGCCCCGCGGAGCCGGCGGCGGAGGCGGCGGGACCCAGGGGGAGACGCCGGGCAGGGG
>VWYH01003182.1:0-37197 GCA_013399365.1 Pampusana beccarii | reverse complement strand
AAAAAAAAAAAAAAAAAAGTTAAAAGCTGCTCTACAGAAGTAGTATATATGTTGGCCTAAGTGCTTTCAAAACAGTATTGTGCTTTTTTTTTCTACGTTTTCCATGAGGTCTTTGTGTTTTGGTGATGGAGTAGTTATGTGCCTGCTGTTTTTAGGAGAGAGTGCAGAAGAGGGCACATTCTTTGCTAGGGAGATTCCTCTCCAAAAGAGCTTGTCTTAAAGCAGCGCTTATCTTTTGGTGCCAGAAGTCTGCAAAGCAGAATCTCATGGACAGGCTTATCTGTATTTCGGGGATGTCATTTTCAAGTCCTGCCTGATCAAGTGCACGTGTTGTTTATGGAGGTTATTTTAGAATACAGCTGTCTCCTTGCCCATTTTTGAGCCCTGTTTAGATGCCAGGTGTGGCTGGTGAGGGATGGCAGACTGAAGAGATATAGTTACCCTCAGGCCTGTGAGCATCTCAGGGCAAAGACGACCCAAGTGTGCTAAACATGTTGCAGTCAGGTGTCTGGCTCAATAGCTTTTCACCCTTGGATTTAAGCTTAGAAAACTGACAACCCCGAACCCTAAAAAACCCCCGAGGATTGAGAGAAAGAAGCTCCTTTGGGCAGCTTGTGGGCGAGCATCCGTCAGTCAGTTGCAGGGAAAGGACCTGTGGCACAGGCTTTCTTCTCTGATGCACCACTTCTCATGCCTGTGTAGTCAGTGCAAGCAGTCACTCTGAACTGTAGATGCTGAAGATATGTGATGAGAACGTTCTGATGCTTTGAGGTTTGTTCGGAGGAGACGGAGGTTGCCTGTCGAAGCGGTGGTGATGTTGACTGCCTGTATTACAGAAGTTTTTTTATTTTCTGCCTTTTTTTTTTTTTTTTAACCTTTCCAATACAGCTGCTATCTCTGCTCCCTACCAGGCCGGGTGCTACAGGCATTACTTTGCTCATGTCTGCAATCTGAATTGTGCTGTGTCCCTCCGCTGCCTTCTTTCGAAAAAGTAAAACAGAAACTCGAAGAGAAGGGCATGGAGAGCGCTGGGGGAGGGGAAGCTAACACGTGGACCAGTTTCCTCAAAAAGTTAAGCTTCCTTGGCCTCAGAAGAGAGTTTGAGAAACTGTTAAACTTCTCCAAAGAATATGTTTAAGATGTTTGGCAGGGAGCGGACGCGCGATTCTGGCAACGCTGCCGACAGCCCTGCTGCTACCCGTGTGGTCGGGAGCACGTCGTACCTCTGAAGCGCAGGCTGTCTCGGCGGGCAGGGAGCAGCCTTTGTGGTGAGAGCATCCTTAGCATCCTCTTATCTGGTCAAAATGAAGGTCAAGGACTATTAATTTGGTTTGCAGCCTAACTCTGAAAGGTACTGCGCCTTCCTATAGAGCAGCTGTTTTGAGAACACAGCACAACAGATGGGATGTGCTGGGGAGAAAAGGAGAGTTTTCCGTCTTGTGCTTCTAGTGTTTTATAACGTGCTTGTTTCTCTGCCAGCGTTGATCTGAGGCAACAGCTAATTTCTTTGGAAACTGGGCCAAGTTTGTGTTTGGAAAGAGGCGGACGCTTGCAGCTTCCCAAACTGCACTTGGATGCAGAATTCAGTTAAGCTCTCAGCATTCCTCCTCTGGTGTGGAGCTGCTTACTCTGACTTCACTCAGCAGATGGAGGACGCTGTCATTGTGTTGAGGTCCCCCTGCCTCCCCCACCATGCTGGGGGTGCACGGTCCTCAGCCGGGAGGTGCTCGGGGTCTGGTGGCCTTCTGGTGGCACCGGGCTGCTGGGCTCCACCACTCAGCTCATCTCCTCGCTTGTGGACTGTCTTCTCCAGCCAGTATCCTGCAGCTATAGCTCCCCTCCCTCTGTCCTGTGCACCCTTCTCTATGGGGCAGGAGGGGTTTTGGTTATAGAGATTTTGGGGATAGAGTCATCCAGTCCGCAGCAGTGCTGCAGTGGTGGGGCTGAGGACCTGGGGTTTTTCTGGGACGTGGACAGACTAGTGTCAGTGTCCAGCTTGCCTCTGTCTCTCTGGGCTGGAAAAAGTCTTCCTGCTCAGCCTGTCCCCACCAGGACAGTGTTTTCCTTTGTGCAAATCACTGCCTACAGCTCCTGCCTGCGAGGAGAGTGGCTTGGTGAGCAAGGCGTAGATTCGGTCCTCCAGATGCGCAAGAGGTGGCCGTGGCTGCTGACAATGCTGGGTCATGGCAAACAGCCTTTCCAGCCGCCTTCTGGCTGCAGCTGAGCTGCAGGAGCTCGGGGCAGTCCCCAGGCCCCTGCAGATGTTTGTCTGAAAGAGGGCTGCTGGTGTCACCTCCCCTACCACCAGTCCCCAGGCCGGGGTGTCACTGGGCTCCCTTCGAGGGCACTTACCTGCAGCCATGTCTTACTGAAGCTGGCAACGACCCTGTGAAGACTTCATGGGATGGGTTTCTGCAAATCTGGGCGCTATGGGGCAGTGGGGCTTCGGCAGCCGTTTTCCCAATGCCCTGCTCCTGTCCTCACCTCCCACACTCCCTGCCACTGGTAGCACGCCCTGCTTTTGGGGGTGCACAAACCCTGGCTGACTTTTGGCCAGACAGAGGCACCTCTGCCCCACCTGGCACCCACTGCTAATGAGGGAGTGCACCCCAGCCCCGGGGCAGCGCTGGGATCCAGGTGCAGCCACCACTGGCGGGATGGGATGGGGCAGGGGGACTGGGGGCTGCCTTGCGACTTGGGGTTGCCCCGGCAAAGCCGTGTCCCTGGGATGCCACTCAGCCAGGGAGAGCTCCTATCTGCCCATCCCATCCTGCGGCGGGGTGGGGGGTTCCCGACGGGGGGCTGCTCAGCTTTTTTTCTGATCCGGGCCTCTCTGTTTGTTTGTTTTGAGTTTGCCGTTTGAGGGCTTGGAATTTAATTTTGCGGCGGCAGCGAGCAGGGCTAATCGCGTGCAGATTGCCTGGCTCAAAGGCAGATGGTTCAAAGCTGCTCCAGTGAGCGTGTGCTGGATTTGAGCCACCGATGAGGACTTCGCTTCTCTCCCAAAAGTACCTTATTGTGGAAGCGACGATCTTTTTTATTTTTTTTTTAAAGACGCCATGTGCTAGTCTGAGACTTTGTATTAAAATAGGCAGTGTTTGGGCTTGGATTAAGACGCTTTTTTCTCTGTCTGTAGTCACTCAGTTAATCATGCAAACCTGTCATCCTGCAGGCTCAGCATTGCCAGTGTGTGATGCGTCCTCATTTTTTTCAGCCTGTTTCCCTTTGGGGTCCAGAGTTGCAGATGCCAGATGCTGCATGAGCCTGCCCAAGACTGGGCATGTGCTGGTGTAGCAGGCTCAAGCCTTGCGTTGGCATAGCTGACATCTGTAAGGGGATGCAACTTTGCAAGTGTAGACCAGCCAAAGAAAACGTATCCCAGTTCTTGGGATGGGGAAGGCGCTTTTTTTTTTTTTCTCACTGAGATATTTCTAGCCATACCCAAGGATGGCTTTTTTGTTGTTGTTTTAAACATTCAAGAGGGAGTGAGAGCTGCAGGCAGCAAGGGGCAGCAGCTGCCAGCCAGTTAATAGGAGACAGAGATGTCCCCATGGCTATTTTGGCTAGTGGGTTGCAGGCCACGCCGGGAGGCTGCTCAGGGGATGCGTTTAGGTGAGGGGCGCTGCGGCTGTCCCTTCCACTGATCCCGTCCCCCCACCACGGGGCTGAACCCCAATTCCAGCCGGGCTGGTGCTGCCTGCGTGGGCGCTGGTGCAGCTCTGAAGTTTAGCTGATTTTAATAGGAAACGCGTTCTTTGCTGAGCTGTGGGATGCAGCTACCTGCCTGCCCTGGAGCTGTCACGTGGGTCTGGGGGCTGGAGAGACCCCTGCTCCACAGCCCGGGGTGCAGGGACTTGCCCCTGCATTTTCCAGGGTGGAACTAGTTTTGGTTTTTGCAGCCGATGGGCCCTTCCCTTTTCTGCTGGGCCCCTGCAAAGGGAGGGTGGTTGGGTGGGTTTTTTTTTGTTGTTGTTGTTTTTGTTTTCTCTTTCTGGAAGTTCTGCTTCTCTTTTTCAGCTTTCCTTTCCTATGAGGTTCGTCTAAGCATGGCAGTGCAGACGTGCACATGGCTCAGCAGCCGGAGACCAGCACCCGGCTCTCAGCCAGGGTAATGGAAATGTCCCTTTCAGCTCTGTTTGGGGAAAGGTTTTTTCCGACCTCCGTGCCACACGCTTTTGCTTTCATTCTCACTAAATTAAATATCTGACATTTGCTCCTGGCTTAAAGCACACAGGTGAATTTTGCTGTTTGTCCCGGTGAAGTGCTTGGGAGGGCGATTCAGCCTGCTGGATCACCTCTGCAAACCTGGCCGTGAGCCCCGCTGCCCTCCTTCCCATCCCCTGCTGCTGGGGCTGCACTGCCCTCCTGGGGAAGGGGCTCTGCCCCTGGCCCCAATCTGAACCCCCCCGGGGCTGCCATTTGTGTCTGCTGCCCCATGTGGTGTCACCCGTCACCACCTGCTTGGATGGAGCAGGTCACCATCCCGTTCGCAGCCCTCCTGGGCATGCAAGGGAACAATTCTGGCTCTGCGGGGCATTGCCGCATGAGTTTTCCCAACACTTCTAGTATCTGTGGTACAAGGAGGCTGGGACAGCTTCTGGATTTATTATTATGGCATCAGGCTGAGCGGATTCTGGACTTTTTGTGTGAGGGTCCTCTCGTTTGGGTCAGCAGGATGAGCCGAAGAGGTTTAGCTGTTGTGGCAAGCGTGGCCATTTGGACGTCGGGGACAAGAAGATGACCGGGGCTGTGGGCCAGGTTCCTGAGGTCTGAGTGCTGAGCTGGCTCTGGGTTTTTCAAGCCTCACCTTGTGCTTTGTGTGGGAAGCTGCTTCCTGTTTGTGTGCACCGTGACCGGCACCCGTGCCTGCACAACGCCTTTCCTCCGCACCGCCCCGCTCAGCAGAAATGCTTCTGGGTGTCAGAGGTGGAGGGCGGGAGGGGGTTGGCTTTTATGTGTGTGTGTCTCTCTCTTACCCTACCGCTTCCACCTAAAAACCTCCTTTCACAGTCTCTAAAGTGTTTGGATGTGATGCTGTGCTTTCATGTCTTTTGCAAGCTACTTGGCAGTTGCTTATTCACGTTTTCAGGGTTTTCTTTTGCTAAAAATGTATGTTGGAGGCTCGCGAAGCTGCTCTGTTGGGATTTTGTAACTCTTGACTCCAAAAACTGTCTGCCTACGAATCCCAGGCAGTGTGTGTGTGTGACCAGAATTGCGGGCCCACGTAGCTCTGTCATGCCTGTCTGTTTTTAGCAGGGGCTCAATATACAGTGGCTCCTGTGTCAGGCAGTCACCTTAGGCAGAAATAGAAAAAGTTGAGATGAAGTGAATCAGGCTGGAAAGTTTACCTGGTGAACACAGGGATACAACTTTGGCCGGTGGGACAACACTCGCAGCAATCTTCTTGGCGTTGGCAGATCACGTCCTGAGTCAGCATCCTTGGGAGACAACAGCCTTGGGGCTGCTGGCTATCCAGGTAGTCACATTTCAGTCAAAATGATTTAAAATTAGCAACTGGAACTGTGATTCTGGTCGCTGATTGGAAAGCCCGTGTTTGCAGATTTGGCTTGAGTCTTGTCCCGCTTGGGATGTGAACTGAAAGCGTGGATTTGCAGCAAGTGGTATGTTGCTGTTGCTTTATGGCTTTACGAAGTCTAGTTTGTTTTAGCTGTTCTGTAGTTGAAAACAGCCTATTTGGGTTTTTTGCATTTTCATATTCTTACTGACTCCAGCAAGTGTATTAATTAGGTGACTTGCGTCAAGCCTGTCTCAGAAGCAGCTGCCTTGCTGTAGGTGTGCAGTGCCAGTGCCTTGGTTCTTCTCACTTGCCTGCGTGTTGGCTGCATCCCTCGGGGCAGCATTCACAAGGTGTGCTGCCTTTAAAACTGATTTGATTAACTGGAGGGTCGGAGCAGTACAGGTAATTTCTCACCAGTGTCCTTCCAGACTCTGAAACTGTTAAATCTCTGACTTCCACAGCTGGTTTTTTATCACGAATGTCTTCTTCCCTCCCACCTTTTCCTTGCTGATGTTCCAGCCTCCTGAAAGCAAATGAGCAAGTGGGATGAGAGGTCCACATTTGGTCTGGGGGGCTGGTGGGTACCAACCTGCAAATAGCCTTACTTGCAGTGTCCGGACGCTTGTGGCTTTCCTTGCACAGCTCCCACCCACAAGCCACCAGCAGGAGATTTCATCTGTAAATTCACCTAAATGACAAACTTTAGCTTTCCTTGCCCCCTACTCTGCGGCAGCGAGTGCGAGACATTACAAGACCCTTTGTTTGCTAAAGCAGAAGATATGCGCTGGGCTGACGGGGCTCATCGCTGTTCCTTGGGAGCAGCAAGGAGCAGCTGGGCGGGCGGCAACTGGGAGCTGGGAGCACAGTGACTGGGAGCCCGTCAGGAAGGGTCTTGCTCAGGGACGCAGCCGGCTGGCGCCTGGAAGCGGCGGGGCTGGCCGGGATGTGCCGCTTCCGCCCGCTGCTTCCTGCAGCCTCCAGCAGGTTGGTCCTGCTGCTGGCCGCGGGGTGCGGGCAGGGCGGGGGAATTGACCTCCCTGGGCACAGATGCCCAGCGTAATCCTGTTGGCTGGCCGTGACCGGTTAGGTGAAGCACGCCCAGCACAATGCCTTTTGCTGTTTTAGATGCACAGGAGTGTGGCGTCATTCTGAGTGCTGGTCTCCTAACGGAGGTGATGCTGTGGGGCAGAGGGGCAGGCAAGGGGATGCAGGCGCGGAGGTGGGTTGAGGCCAGAGGTTGCTCTGGGAGAGTGCTCTCCACCACGGTGGGAGATGAAGCAACAACCGAATTTGGAGGAAACTGTGCACTGTCTGCCCCTCCTGCCCCCACTGGCCTTGCTGCTCTGGCACCTGCACCCTGCCTGTCCCGACATGGGGGTGGCTGTGCCTGGCCCCCAACCCTGCCACCGCTGAGCTCTGGTCCCGGTTGTGCTGCTGCTGCGTGTTCCTTCCTGCCCCGGTTCCTCCCATTCTTGCCTCTTCCTCCTGCTGCAGAGCGCCCTTCCAGCTCTCCCTGCACGCCGCTTCTCGACCAGAAAGGCTTCGTCCCCAGCCGTGCAGCCGCAGGGCAGGCACCGTGCTGTGGGGCAACTGGGCAGGCAGATTGGGGATGCAGCTGGGAACTGTGGGAGTGCTGAGAGCATGGGCAGAGCGATCCCAACAGTGCCTGGGCCCTGAGAAATGGCTGCTTCTCCCTGTGTGAGAGGGAAACATGCAAACTAGCCTAATTAACCTTTGCAAAACGCAGAGAACGGGAGATCCCTTTGCATTCTGCCCGTGGTGCCGGTTCCTGCGAGGCCTTGCCTCTGCTGTGCAGGCAGTGAATCAGGCAGCAAAGCTTCCTCGCTGCCTCTACGGGTGCACCGAGCACCTCTGCCTGTTTGGCCTGTCTCCTTGCCATTTCCAGCCTGAGTCAGCACAGGTTTGTAGACCAGCACAACTGAAGTCATAGAATCGTAGAATGTCCTGAGTTGGAAGGGACCCACAAGGATCATCGAGTCCGACTCCTGTCTCTGTGTATGCCAACCCCACAGTTCACACCATGTGTCTGAGGGCCTTGTCCAGTCTCTTCTTGAACACTGTCAGACTCGGAGCCGTGACATCTCCCTGGGGAGCCTGTTCCAGTAGCTTTTTCTAGATAAACAACCAGGGAATGAGCTGTGAGCCCGGAGCATTATTTCTGCTTTTTTCAGTAGCCACGTGCTGGGTATGCACAAGGTTGATTGTGACGGTGACTTTTTAGAGCTCTAAAAATCACTATGCCCCCTTCTCAAGGGGTTCCGTAAGTGCAGTGTACCCACCGCTGGCATGTGTGCACTGTGTGTGCCCTCGGAGGGACCTGGAGGTCTCTTCAGCAAATGCGAAGAGGAGACAGTGGCTCTAAGACACAGATGCGAATGTGTGCATGCACATACGTATTCACATCCGAGTGGAGGAGAGAGGGAGGGCACAGCAGCCAAATCTTTAAGGAGTGATCCCCAGCCTAGTGTTTATGGTAAAGACCTTCTGCTCATGCATCCACACCCGCTGCAGATGTTTTACTGGGAGCTGAGCACGTGTGCAAAGCCGAGCTTATCAGCTTGACATTGCTGGGAGCAGGACATGGCAGCAAGAACGGTCTGTCTGCTGGCAGCTACTCCGCTTGTTCGCTTTTTGCAGCAAGCCTGTTCATCGGGGCTGGAACAGCTGGAAGCAGATCCTGCAGAAGGGACAGCCTGGATGTTAAGAGGGGGCATCCACAAAAGGGCTGTGGTCAGCCATGCGTGTTTAGCCCCAGACCCATGTACAGCTGTATGGGAGGGACCGCTTCGGAGCCAGCGTGTCAGAGCAGAGAGCCCCTGGCAAGCAAAGAGCTCTCCTGCAGACAGGTGAGCCAAAATCTCGCAAAATAGGTCTCTTCAGCCGTATCAGCGCTGTATCAGTCCGGGGCTGTCACTGCCCTCTCTCCCCATGCTCGGCCTTGAGCATCTCAGGAGCTGCCGTCCTCTCTGGGGTGCCAGGGGGGCTTCTCAGTTTTACACAGCAGTTTTGGCACAGATTATTTTGGCGGTTTCAAAACCTACCGCTATTGAAACTGTGTGCAGGAGTTGCCAACATGCATGCAAATCTGAATATGTTTTTTTAGCCGTTCTAATGCAGGACTTTTAATAAATAATGGGCATGCCTACAGAACACTGAAAGTATCTAAGAGAAAAAGCAAGAAAGGGGGTTTTATTCACTTTGCATGTGGCTAACCTTGGCATAAGTAAATACGTTGGGAGGAGAGCAGGACTATTTTTGAAGTGCTTGACTCTCATGCTGTGTGAGGTGGGTGAGGGCGCAGATGGCAACACTCTTCTCTAGGCTGGTTTTGTGGCACACATGCCAGTGGGAGCACAGCTATAGGTTTGCCACCTGAATAGGAGGATTTTCAAGACCTGTTTGGCATCAGTGATGTGATCGGGGTCTGATAGTGAGAGGCCACAGCGTCTGCAGGTTTGCTCTGAGTGGTTTTGTGCCCTTGCTTTGGGTATGGCTGGTCCAGCCTTCAACACCTCTGTGCACTGCTGGGATTTTGCTTGGATTCAAACCTCTGTTTTTAAAAAGCAAAACAAAAACACCCAAGCACGTGAAGGATGTCTGCTCAGATAGATTGTGTGTGCTAACTTGCTTTGTGCTGTGCCTCTCTTCCAGTTGGTGCGCTACATGTGGAGTTTTCCCAGCCTGTGAACCTGGAAGAAGTGGCGAGAATAAACCCAGAGGTCAAAGCAGGAGGTCGTTTTGCTCCGAAGGACTGTATAGCAGTTCAGAAAGTAGCAATAATCATACCATTCAGGAACCGAGAGGAGCACCTGAAGTACTGGCTTTATTACCTACACCCAATTCTCCAAAGGCAGCAACTAGATTATGGAGTATATGTTATCAATCAGGTAAGATGCTAAAAACATAGGGCAATTTTGCTTCGGTGGTTTTGATGGGAAATCTGGGATCCCCTCCTCCAGTCAGGCGTGATTCACTCTAAAGAGCTTCTGCTTAAAGAAACCACTTGGTGAGGAGGGAAAAAAATCCCTAACAGCAGAACCCAGTCTAATTTCTCCTTCCAAATGTTCCTTTTTCCCAAGTGCTGCAGGAATTGTATACACAGATCTTTGAAGTGACAAGGTGGCATTAATGCCTAATGTAGCATTGGGCATACCATAAAGCCGTAGGATTTCACACTTACTTACTCAAGCAGCTTCTGTTCATGTTAGTAAGAATGCACAAAGTGTCAGGATGGAGAATGCAAAGCTGTGGCAGTGGAGCAGGTGAGTGATTGTCTTCAGGTGAACAGAACAGAAAAGAAACAAGGTGGAATTTTTTGTTGTGTGTTTTTTTCTTTTTCCTTGCTATCTGATGGCCTTAGACCTGTCTTTAAATTAAAGAAAAAGAAGGCATGTTTCACTCCAAACAGCCTGTCTTAATTAATAACATAATGGTGGTTAAATGAATAGGTGTTGTTCATACTTGGAAAAGCTTAAAATATATAGGCATTTGCATGGGCTGCAGCATGAAAGGGCAGATGCAGTTCTGAGAACCCCACCAGATACCATCGGCTGGACAAACTCACAGAGCAGTTTCTCTCATGGATATGTATTTATATCCTGTTTTCTCAGCTCTGTAAAGACTGAGATGAAATAACATGCTTCTTTAAATGTAACTCCTTAAATTTGCAGATCAGCTGATGTGTTTGGGCATATCAAACATCATGAGTATTTAAAGTGGTCACCCAAGCAATAAATTTCCTCACAGAATTGAAAGTAAAGGCAGACCTTTTTCTAGAGAAAAACAAATGCTCTGCTACTTGTATTTCTCTTACTTAGCTCATTTCCATGGTGCCATATCCCTGCAAAAGTGATTTGCATGGAATTAGTGGTAGCTCCAAGCACAGCATCCAAGATGCTCTGGTGTTTGTGGCTGACTGTGCTTGTGGCCTGGCAGCCATATTGCTGAGGGCACAAGGCGTTTATGCACCATGCAGACTGGCACGCTGTGCCCCAAAATTAAGCCCTCTCTAAAGAGACTCTTCTTGTGTAAGGTAAAGAGCTGCGTTCCAGCAATGTGGGGCCAGCCCCAGCCCTTCATCCTTCAGGCTGCACTGGTGCCACAAGGGTAGAATCATAGAATCACAGAAAAATTTTTGTTGGAAGAGACCCTCACGATTATTGAGTCCAACCGTAACCCAACTCTGGCACAAAACCATGTCCCTAAGAACCTCATATACACATCTTTTAAACACCTCCAGGAATGGTGACTCCACCACTTCCCTGGGCAGCATTTTCCAAAGCTTGCAGCCTTGACCCTTTCTGTCAAGAAATTTTTCCTAATATCCAATCTGAACCTCCCTGGTGCAGCTTGAGGCCATTTCCTCTCATCCCATCACTTGCTACTTGGGAGAAAAGACCAGCACCCTCCATGCTACAACCTCCTTTCAGGTGGTTGTAGAGAGCAACAAGGTCTCCCCTCAGCCTCCTTTTCTCCAGGCTGAACAGCCCCAGTTCCCTCAGCCGCTCCTCATCAGACTTGTGCTCCAGACCCCTCACCAGCTTCGTTGCCCTCCTCTGAACTCTCTTCAGCACCTCAATGTCTTTCTTGTAGTGAGGGGCCCAAAACTGAACACAGGATTCAAGGTTGCTTGAGCCACAGGCCCCAGCGCTCACTGCGGTGCAGGTGGCAGAGCAGCATGCCTCCCTTCTCCGAGCGTGCCGCGGAAGCAAGGGTGCGATGCGACTTCCAGCAGTGATCAGTGATGGAGGCTGCTGCTTTCGGGGCCAGGTGTAGCACACCATCTGTCTCTGCCGAGGAGTAGGGAGAGCTGCCCGCTGCAGTCCAGGGGCAGCAGTTGTGGGCAAATGGCTGTCTCCATCACAAAGAGCTGGTGGTGCAGCTGGGGCTGGTATTTCCCCATCAGTGGTGTTTGGGGGTAAGGAAGCCAAGGGACCCCATCATGTGGAGCTGCACCAGCGCCTGTAAAGGCAGACAGGGTCCAAAGCCTGGCTGGAGCTCCTGCTGCTACTGCAATGGTGCATGTTGGCTTGCATTGCCTTGTGTTGCTGGCTCCTCCTCTCTGGTCCTGTCCTTCAGTGCTAGGGCTGTCAGGTTGTCTGTATGCTCTAAAATTAACCCTCAAAAAATTGCTGAAGCAAATGTTTTTTTCAGACACATCTCTTGAGCAAAGTTGGAGTGACATCCAGTACACAGGGTACATATGTCCTGAACACATGCAGCAGTCAGATGTAGGTTAGCAAGTAAGACTACATTATTTATGAAATAAACATGCTCCTTCTGCATGCCTCTAACAAGCTGTGTCTGTATGAGGCGGAGTGGGCAGTGGTAGTAAACCCACTGGATGCATCTCTCGAGAGTGAGTGGGAACACTGAATAGAGAGAGTTGCAGAAAATGTATTGTTCTGCCAGAAGTACAGTAGGAAAACGGTCTTATTTCTCTGCTGTCTTGACAATTGCTTTTCTCTTTTTCTTGTCTGTCCTTCCCTTTGCATCTGCCCTCCTTTTTTTTTTTATTTTATTTTTCCTTCTAGTGGGGAAATATTACCTTTACTTGTTAATCCTGTCTGTAGCAAAGCAATCACTGAAGCAAGGAGAATTACTGTGTGATCTGGTTCTTACACGCTGCCTACGTGCTCTTCTGTGCTCTGCATCTCATAGAAAGAAAGAGGAGCGCTGAGCCCTGCTACTGCTGCACTGGTAATGTCAAACTTCTTCCTTTCAGCGCAATGTGTTTCCCTCACCAGTCCATTATGTCTCCACCATGCTGTTCTTGCGTGCCTGAATACCTCAGAGTAGGACCTGGCTGAAGTCAGGGGGATGATGTTTGCAAAATGTCCAGTGTGTAACAGGAGCCAGTGGAAAATATCTATTATGCTTCACCCTCCGCACCCCACCCCTGGCAAAACCTAATTCCGGTGCATGGAGTAGCAGTTGTAGTATCTTTCAAATAAATTTGAGAAGAGGACACGTGGCTGGGCACACTTTCTGTAGTGCCCGTTCGATGCCATGTAAGCTTGACTTCATCACACGAGGAGGCAGTCGTGGGTTTGTGGCATCTGCCTCTGTCCTGCTTGCTCTCACCGTTACCCATGGGCTCTCTGGCACCTTTCAGCTGCTGCCACTGGGGTGCTCAGGTCTAGAAATGAGTTTTCTTGCTGCCTTTCAGCCTGTACAGATGCTCATAGCGACAGACAGAAGTTTGGGAAAGGGGAGACTTAGCAAATTCCCTGAGAACCGTGCAGTTGTTCAAGCGTTTTCCACTGGCCCCTGGTGCTACCTGCAATGTCTTTGGTAGCGGTTTTCCAGAGTGTGTGTGTGAGTGCAGAGTGGTTGGGGCATCGCACTTATTTATGTTATTTTGCAGGGGGTGTCAGGACCCTCAGGTGTGTGGGAAAGGAGGTAATTGGCCATGGCTCCTGCTTAACCTCGTTGTGGTGGGAGATGAGAGTTTCCTCTGTGTCCGCTCTCTCCTGCTGCCTGATGCAATGGTGCTGACGCCTCAAAACACCCTCTGGGGAAAAAGGAAAATGTCTCCTGGTGTATCTGTATGGCCCTGGAAATCTTTCTACCTGCTCAAGTCCACTGGAGCATGGACATTCATGTGGACATTGTGTGTGTGGTTCAGGCTGTTTTGGGGGATCCCTGACTTAGCTAGCAACGTCCTGTTGGAGGTGATGGGTCTCTGCTTGCCAGCCAGAATCATGTATCCTCACAATTACCTCCCTGAGACCTGTCAAGTTTAGAATCCATGTGAGAATGATGCAGCCATGGGTCCCCTGCTGTGCTGTCTGCAGGAGGAATCAGAGAGCTGCCTCCTACGTGGATGTGGGTGGCAGGACAAAATTGGGACAGATGGCTTCTTGCTGATTAGCAAGCCCTTTAACTTGAGTGACGATTCCAAAAACCTCAATTTTATCTGTCTGGCAACAAAAAAAGGTAGCATCTTTTGGTAGGTCTGGCCAAGCAAACCAGATTTGGCAAAGGTAAGGGATGGAAAGTAAAAACACCTGAATGTTCTTTTGCTCAGGCTGATCATCACTAGGTGTGAGGAGGAGTCAGCGTCAGATCCTGCAGGACCGAGGCAGCAGGTTTTCCCCCTTTGGCCAGTCTCTCATGGACCAGGGAATGGGGATGGACTTGGGCGTGCTGGGGGAGACACAGGGAGTAAAATCATGAACCAGAAAGAGGTGCTGGGCACCGACACTGGATTTAGACATGAATTAAGCTTCAGGACAAGAGAACATAAGGAGAAAAAATTCAGAAAAAAAAAAAGACCAAAAACGTGCTCAGACTACATCTTTTCCGGTTGAAAGCCTAGGAAAGATGTGGAGGCTACGTCTAGTGCTTGGCTGCATTGTCAAAGGAGCAGTCCCATGTCCACTGCGTAGCCCTTCAGGATGATGCTTCTCTGTCCGAGCAGGTCCAAACTGAACCATTTCCTCGTGGCAAATTACACGGAGACTCCTTGTGATGAGGAACTGCCAAGCAGAGGCAAGACCTGGAGGTTTCTTCAGTTCTGCTTTGTCTGCTCTCTCTCGAGTCGCCTGTGGTACTGTGCCCTGTGCTGACCTGGAAGGAAAGGCAGCACAGAAAGGAGATTTCCCNTTCCCATCTCTGTTTTTTTTTTTTTTTTTCCTTTCAAAAAGTTGGGGATCAGTCAAAGGTGGCAGCTGGCAGCATGTTTTGAGAGATATGAATCTCATCTACTGCAGCTGTGCCGGTGCTTCCACATTGGCTTAGGTAAAGAAACAGAGCTTTCTGCAAAAACGGAAACCTCTTGTCAGTCTTTTTTTGCTTCAGTACATGCTGCGAAGCTCTGTGTACCCCCTGGGACAGAAAACCAGCCTCCTGTCCTCAAAAGAGTCACAACTGATAACAGCATTGCAAGATTTGCTGCACGAGCTACCTGCTCACTGTAACATTACTGAAAAAATGGCTTGGAGAGGTGGTTTTGGTGGTTTTGATTGTTTGTTTGTTTGTTTTTGGTTTTTATTTTTGTTTCTCCCGAAGCCTTTTGGAACCCCCAGCGTGAAGCCGTGTAACCATTTGGGAGGAGGGCGGCTGTGCCCACGCGAAGCGTTTGCCATGTGTCTGGTCCCTCTCCACACGTGGGGCCTTGGTGTGGGCTCTGCCAGCGTCCGATGGGTGGGGTGGTGGTCTTGGTCTGGTCACTGCCCTGTGCTTTGGGGTTTTTCGGCGAGAAGTTTAAAAACCCGGCTCCTGGTAGCATTGTTAATCCCTAAGTGTCACCCGGAGGAGTTAGAGGCTGCCTGAAGGTGTAGGTTAATTATGGGTGAGCTTCTGCTGGTAGCAAAATGGGTGTGAGGTAACCTTTGCCTTGAAATTTCATTATGAAAAGCGCAGCCAAAGGGTGTGAAATGAGGACAGGCTTTCTAGGCTGGATCCAGGAGGTGCTTAGTGGTGCGAGCACGTTGCACTTTGCAACAGCACTGGGAGAAGTCACCCTTGGGACTATGGAGCCAGGCCTGGGTTTGGTGCTGTGGAGCACTCGGCCGCTGGGGCTATGCAGCCCCCTTTGCAGGGAAAGAAAACCCCTTGATCCCACAGCCTCAGCTGCTCCCCCTCCCCAGCCTTTTTCTTTGACTTGCCTTAATTTTCTACACTCAGGTGTTTACTGCTCTTGCTTATGCATGATGGTGATCATCTTCCCACCACCTTAGTTACTGTGTGAACCTTTTTGTTTCGGGTGAGGATGCTGAGAATTTGCTCAGATCCTCCTCCACAAAAGCTCACTCCTCCCTGTGAAATCATTTATGCCCGAGGCAGGTGATGAATGCTTTTGAAAACCTTGGTTTGACACTTGCATGTTAAAACCTTCATTTGAAAGATATTTGTGGCTGTTTCAAGAACCTGTGTTGGCTTTCCAGCCGCAGGTCCATTAGCTGGTTAGGATTAAACAGTTTCCAAAACAATTATTTATTAACCAGGCGAAGCCATTTGGGAGGAGGTGGTGTTTTAAGCTTTTGTTCCTTGGGCACAGTATTTTAGCCATCCTTGATTCTCATCCCATGCTGATTGTGGGTACTGCAGGGTGGGGGGATGCCTTGCACAGTGTGAGAGTCCTTTGGCTTGACACTGCTCCAAGGGTTTGCAGGAGGAAAGGTGGGATGTGGTAGAAAATATTTAGCAGTATTGGTTTACAGGCTGGCAAAAAACTTCAGCCTCTTTCAGCGGTGCCCTTCTGCCTGCTCTGTTCCCCTGCATGGAGTTTGGGTTTGAAGCTGCTGCTGCAAAGTTGGGTCCTGGAGTGGAAATCTTTACTCTCAAACCACTGGTATTCTTGGGTTTGTGGGTATGAGTGTGTTGGTTTTTTTCTGAAAGTTCTCAAGCAATTTGCAAGCCTATACGTGTGCTTAAAGCCACGTGTGCTTTTGAAACATCTCTGCCTCAGAGAGGCCAAACTGATTTCTCTTTGGGCGCCTCGTTGCTTGGGAAGGAGAGCAGAAGAGTTTCCTGGCCTGCTCTCTGCAGGTCCCTTCATTAACTGCACCTGCGCTGGGAAGAAAGTGCCATGCTGCAGTGTCAGCTCTTTTCAGGTCCTTCCCATCATGGTGACAGCCCCCGCGAGGCCCCTGGGTGGAATGGTGGGTCACACCGTGCTCCGGCTGGCAGAGCAGCAGCAAGGAAGAGGCCGTGTACTGTGGCAGACAGCAGCGTGAACCGTGGCCCTTACGGGAAGCAGCTCACACCCTCCCGCCATCCAGGAATCAAGGCCGTGTCACTGCCACGTGCTGCACCAGCAGTGCCCTTTCCTGGGGAGCGTCCTGCTGCCGCATGTGCCCGGCTGGCCAGGGCTTGGCGCGGGAGCAGGAGCGAGCGGCAGGGTGGCAAACCTTGGCACCTGGTGCTGCCTCACGCTTTGCAAATCGATCAGGTGTACTCACACGTGCTGCTGAGCAGAGGCCACGCCGCAGTTCCACAGCGCTGTTGTGGCAGGGCTTACGAAGAGGGTGCTGAAGTCCTGGCCACAGAAAGGTTTTGGTCTGTTGTCGTTGTCCTGGCTGTAAGCTGAAGCATCACCAAGGTTTCTCTCTGTGGCAAGGGTCCTTTCTTCCAGAGGAGCTCATCTCTCTCTCTTTGCTTGTCTCCGCTGCTCCAGGAAGCCCCAGCTGCCTGTCCTAGCAGTCTGTGAACTTTGTCACAAAATCCAATCCCAAAATGCCTGTGCATGGGGTGGGACGTGGGGACCGCTCAGCATCAAACCTGCCCTCTTGGAGCCTCCCACCACAAGAGAGGAGCTGAGCTGGGGCCAGCCTTTCCTCAGCCATTTTGGCTGCCCCCGCGTTCTGCAGCTGGCTCAGATGCCACTATCCCATGGGCAGCATTCTGGGGGGGGCCTTGCTGCAGACCTGGTGTGGGGGGAGTGCTCTGGTTCAAGCTCAGTCCATCACAGGCGTGCCAGCCAGTGCGGTGACACCAGCATACAGTGACAGGTAAGAAACGGCTGATGTCAGCTGTTAAATTTAAGTCACTTAACTCCTTTTTTTTTTTTTTTTTTTTTAATTAGGATGGAGAAGAAGAATTTAACCGTGCTAAGCTGCTGAATATAGGATTCACAGAGGCTTTGAAAGAGTATGACTATGATTGCTTTGTGTTTAGTGACGTAGACCTCATCCCAATGGATGACAGGAATACCTACAAATGTTACAGCCAGCCACGGCACCTCTCTGTATCCATGGATAAATTTGGATTTCGGTGAGATTCCTTTTGGAGGGGCATTTTGTTCCTAATATTGCTGTTAGCCTAGCGAGCCAGGCGCAGCACTACACATCCCCACCCAGCACTGAAAGCATGGGAAAATGTCTCTGGCAAAAGCCTGTCTTGGCATGTGCATCCCTGCAGGGAGCGGGTGGCTGCGAGGATGGGCTGGAGGGGAGGAAGGAGGGGAAGCGACGCTGAGCAGTTTATTAGAATTCACAGCTTCTGCAAAGCAAAATGTAGGGCGAGGGAAAACTAAAGAGCCCATCGTTTTGCAGATGCCCGCCTATCCCTTCTTGTGTTTCAGGCTGGAAGCTGGAAGACAGCTAGTGTTTCCAACCGGTCTGAAAAGTGAGACACTCTCATGCAGTGAGAATTATGTGCAGCTTTAAAAAGACTGCATCAGATGCTATTTTAAGAGCAAAATGAAATATTTTTGGCTGTTCTGTTTCGGGCCACTGAGGGATCTGCCTTGGTATCTGAGAGCAACACAAAATGCAGTGCCTTTCGGCGTACATTTGGGTACAGCAAGCTGCTGCGAACAAAAATGTGTCTTGCTTTTCCTTTCTTGTGTATGTTTGGGTTTTTTTTGGTTTTTGTGGTTGTTTTTCGTATCCCAAATCCCCAAGGGGGAGTTTAAAGCTCATCTATAAAGTTAAAATCAGTCGTGACCCCATGATGGCCAGTAGTGCTGAAGATACAGCAGTGGTGTAGGTGGCAGGACCCCTGCACATCTCCGCCTCAGACCTCAGCCCTGCTCGGAGCAGGGCCGTCGCTGCAGCAGCTGCAGGCTTTTCTTACAGTTAGGTGAGGCTTAGAGCAGAAATGCAGACACGGGGTTTCTTATGCTTGCTGAAGCACAGACAAGGTCTGCGGTAGCGCCCAGTGGTCCCTGCCTGGGCTCTCTCCTGGTGCTGTGGGTCTGAATGTCATCTGTCCCCGATCCCCTGGTGGATTTTGAGCCAGAGCTGGTTGGTTTTGTGAGAGGCGAGTGGTGGAGCTGCAGGAAGAGGAGGCTCTGTGGGACCTCCGACTCCTCACCGAGCTCTTGCCGCTCCCAGGACATGCATGTCACCCATCTGTCCTTTGGCAAGGTGACGTGCATCTCAGTGTCTTGTCCTTTGAGGACATTGTACTTAGTGAAAGTCTACAGCTGCTGCCAGTTGCAAAATAACTTCCTGGCTGTATTTGGAACTGAGCCCACCAGCTCCATCTGCCTGGTGTGAGCCCAGGGCACCAGGACACGTGCTGCTCGCTGCTGCAGGGAGGCAGGGGGCTGACTCGCCGTGGGCTGGTGTGAAGGGCAGCGGTGAGCCCTTTTCAGTTGGGCAGGCTGCTCTTTTCCTTGTACCTCTCCTCCTCTAATGGCATTTTCTTCCTGCTTCCAGGTTGCCTTACAACCAGTATTTCGGAGGTGTGTCTGCCTTGAGCAAAGAGCAGTTCAGAAAGATCAACGGGTTCCCAAACAATTACTGGGGCTGGGGTGGCGAAGATGATGACATTTATAACAGGTAAATAAATACCTTGGCACCCAGGGTTCCTCCAGGGTGGGGATGAGCCCAGACCTGTTGCTCTTGCCTGGTTTGGGGGGTGCATGGTGTCTTTTCGTCCCAGCCATGGGGTGGGGGATGGTGATGGTGCACGAGCAACCTGCTGGCTCAGCAAAAGTGTGTTCCTGCTGGGTGCTGGCACCCCATTTTGGAGCTCCCGAAGTATGCTGGGGAGGGGGTCCAGCTGGAGACATCCCACCCCTGCGCCTCACACACATTGTTCAGCTGCCATGCAGCCCTGCAAGCACCCAGGTCAGTGCATGGGTTGGAGCAGTGCACTTCTGGATCTCCCAGCACTGGCCGAAGGAAGGGGATTCGAGATGCCCAGTGGGGTGGAGAAGACCTTGACCCACCTAGCCCTGTGCAGCCCGAGCCTTGCCTCGGTCTCCAGCCTCGTAGCAGATCCCTTTGTTCCAAGGAAAGCTTCGCTTGTCAGGCTGTGAGCAGCTTTAAATAACGCCAAGAGCTGTCGGTTCCTGCCTGAAAGGAAGGTGAGCGAGGCTCAGAACTGCAAGAGAGGAGGAAGGTGTTTGCACGGAGCAGGCTCAGACCACCTGTCCCTGAAGACTGGGGTCGGGAGGATGTGGGGTTGTGCTGCTTCATGGCTACGCATCCCCAGGGCAGTCACTGTGATTTGGGAAGCCCTCTTCACTTTTCTCGATGGCAAAACCAGTGTGCGGTCTTTTCTCTGGGCTTTCCAAACTCTTCTGGGCTTCAGGGAGGGAGGGTCTTCCTAAAAGTGCTTGTACCTTCCTGAGGTTCAGCAATTCTGTTTAATAAATGAAGCAAGGAGCAACCTTCCAGTGAGGCAGCGCATTGAGAACAAGGTGGTAGACTTCTCTTTTTGGGGCACTCAGGTCTTGAGGAGCAGAAGATGCTATGTAGAAATGAAAAGAGAGATGCAGAGAGGAAGAAACCACATACTTTTTCAGCATTGGTGTCCACGAAGTGCGGGTGCCTTGCAGAGAGCATGCAAACAAAGACAGGCTACCCCTGGCCTGGTGACTCTCAACTGGGACCCTTGTGGCTCTGACTGTGTCACCCCCCCTCTCCCCATGCTGCTTCCCCACCGTTCTCTTTGGTTTCTACCAGCGCTGTAGTTTTCACATCACAAAAAAATGAATGCTCCTCTGGCTCCTTTCCAGGTAGGTTAAAAACTAGATGCCTCCCATTCAAATTCCAGTCTGCAGCCTGGGGGAAGGTTTGTGCAGGCGGTGGAGGAGGTGGCAGAGCTGGTGGTGCAGGTGAGGGTGTGGTGAATTAGCAGATCCTTGGTGTTGGCAGGGCGATGTCTCTTGTTCTCATGCTGACGTGCCTGCACGGAAAGGGATCGACTTTGCCCCCTTTCAGTGTTAGCAAGCCTGCAGATGCACTAGCCGCATCCTAAAAGAAAAAGGGGAGGGAGGGGCAAAACCGCGGAAACCAGTGGTCGTTATTGGAAGGTGTGGCAGAGCATCCCACATCCGTCACCTGTCACGGGTGTGTAATGTACTTGTTTTTTTACAGACTGGTGTTTAAAGGCATGGGGATATCGCGTCCGGATGCTGTCATTGGGAAGTGCAGGATGATCCGTCATTCCCGGGACCGCAAGAACGAGCCCAACCCCGAAAGGTGCGTCCTCCGCCCCGCACCAGATTCCAGGGGTGCCCCCCGCCCTCGCCGCTCCGGCTGCTTGGCTTTCCTCCGCTCTGCACAAAGCCCGATGGCAGGAAGCCTGCGGCCATCTCCTCCCTTGCTGACCTCTGTTCCCTAAGCTGTAAGCCGCCCCCTTCCTCTCGCCAGTTTATTTATTTCCTCATTACAGACCCTTTCCCCCAGATTTTTATGGCACCAATGACTCTCGCACTTCTTTCATTTTTCTTAAACACAGCGAATTTAAGCTGTGAGCAATTCTTTCCAGCTTGTCTTTGGCATGTAAAACCTGTACTCTAGTGCAGAGCTGGAAAAGGACCTGTGTGATTTAAAAGCCTGGCTGCTTTCTCCTGGCTAAAATTTGAATCTATGGAGATGCCTTTGCCCGCTGCTCAGGCTGGCCAGTCTGGAAGTTTACAGTACCCATACTGATATACATGTTCTTAAAACTCCAAGATGCTGCCTGAGAGGCTATAAAAAGGTGTGAAATTCAGCTTGTTTAAACTTTTTTTTCCTTTCTTTGTTCTTTTTTTTTCCTTCCCCATTCCGCAGGTTTGACCGAATTGCTCACACAAGGGAGACAATGAGCTCTGACGGCTTAAATACATTATCCTACAAGGTGTTAAGAACTGACAAGTACCCTCTGTATACAAAGATCACAGTGGATATTGGCTCCCCAAAGAGCTAACATCACAGACACAAGAGAGACCTTGCCTATGTTACCCAGGACACTTGGCCTCACTGATGCTTTATATCTGCTGGTTTTGTAACAGTTGCAATGAACAAAAAATAAGGGCCTCTTTTGGCATGCCAAAGCGTCTTCAAATTGTTTGGACAAGTGCTTTTTTTTTTTAAATTCCAAACTTGACTTTACACAACTTTCTAGCTCTCCATTGTTTTGTAAGTCCAGAAGCTGTACATAAGAGTTGTAAATATTTAATTTGCCAGAAAATGTTGAATCTCATCTATTTGCTGCAGTGCTCCCCATGTTGAGTTAATTGCTGGACCTAGATTTTACTGATTATAACTGTGATGCATTAGCAATTACTGCCCATTATATTTTGATATTTTAAATGAGGTGGATGAAACATTCCTTTTAATTTGTTCCTGGTTTTACTTTATGAAGGACTGTAAAATGCTGCTAAAATTGTATACGTTTACGCTTTGCATTAGATTTTTTTTTTTAATGGACACAATATCTTATTTTTTTTTCTTCATAGTGACCAAAACAAACATCTTCTCTGTGTGCAGAGCAAGTGTTGAACAATCAAGTCTGGCTTCAATGACTGTCATTATTTCTTTTAGTCTCAAAGGAGGCTTTGAGTGAGTTGAGCCAGAGTTAGCTAGAATTTGCCAGTGCGCTCCCTTCATAAGGTGGGAGCTACACAAATGGCATCTAGAAGAACCACTGGCTTCAGATAACCTTACTTCTGGATGTAATAGTGACTTTTTGCCTCAGCACACCACCAACCTATTGGTTTTGGTTGGTTTTTTTTTTGGGGGGGGGAGGGAATGTTGGTGAGGTGTTTGGGTTTTTTTTTCTGAAATAAAGATGAATGAATTTAATTGCACAATGAAATTATGGCCTTAAAATGTGCTGACACTTGTCAACAGTGGTAGAAAGTTACTATGCTATTTAAACATTGTCTGAAGCTTCCTAAGAATAATTTTTTTCCTTGCAAAGTCATGCATAAAACTTGAATTCACATATTACTTTTGTTGTTGTAACGTTTTAATAACTTTTAAAAGTAATTTGTATATCATCATCAGTATATTTAAAGTAGGGTGCAGCATAATAGAATATGACTCAAGGCATCCTTTATCTTCAGACCAGTAGGCTTTTTGTGTGCATCGTTATATATAAGCCATGTATTATATTTGCTCTGCATATTTGTTCATGAAACCTCCTGCGGTGCTGAGATATTCGCAGCAGGGCTGACACCTGGCACCTAATTGATTTGTCTTCACCTAAAGCCTGTTAAAATGCATGTCCTCTATCGGGAAACTCCTTTCTGATTTTCTCAGGCTTTAAGCGACATGCGTGTTTTGGAGTACTGCTTTTTGTCAGTGCACCAGGGCACTACCTGTATGTACGGACACCTGTCTTTTCCTTCCCGTGACCATACGAACGCCTCAAGTGCTGACACCCTCGGAGCTGGTTTAAGCGATTAAAGCTCTCAGCCAGAACTAAGAACTGAATTCCTTCTGGGGAGTACTTTGCCACCAGCTCTGACCACAGCAATTTGCACTTCCCTGGCCTGTGCTGAAGGCTGTTGAAATCAGGAACACTGCTCATTTTATTGGGGATCATCTTCAGCACTGCCTCTTTTCTTTTGTTTTCACCCCCCTCCCTTTTTTGTGTGGGTTTGTTTTTAGTTTTGGGTTTTATTTTGGTGGTTGTTGTTTTTGTTTTTGTTTTGTTTGGGGTTTTTTTGTTTGTTTGTTGGTTTGGGCTTGGGGTTTTTTGGTTTGGTTTTGTGTTTCATTTTGTTTCAGCTTTTTATTGTTGAGACCTTAAGGTTTTGCTGAACCCTTGCGCTGCAGGGGTGGGATCCTGCAGGGGCCGGGGCAACAGCGCGTTTCTTCTTAGGCCGGCAGTGGCTCAGGCTATGCACAGAGATGTTAATTACTAGGGAGACACCTAGCTGACTTTTCAGTCTCCCTTCGAATAAACGTTCCACCTCCTTCACTTAAAAGCTGTTGCTGGCCGGACATGCTGGCCCAGTCGTGCTGGGGGCTGGTGAGGTTGGGCTTGCATGGAGCGCGAGCGAAGCACAGGGAACCAGCCTCATGTTTAAGAGCGGCTCTCTTGTGCTTCTTGTTGCATGAAAATATTACGCCTTTTTGGCAGGTCAGGCTCCAGCTCTTAGATGCCAAGGGGTACAATAACTTTTTCAAAGGTGCCTTAGAAGCAGGCCCCCCACTCCCACAGGTGGCAGATCAGCATCAAAACCCATCGAGGCTCCACTGAAATCCCAGCTCTCTGCAGAGAGCACCTCACTTTCGTGCTGAGCCTTTTATAAGTTGAAGAATTGGGACCTTCAGCTATAGCGGTGTCTGTCTGCTAACAGGCTATGCAAAGGGGCTACCTGTTGTAATTGGTTTGTTGTTTGGTTTGGGGTTTTTTTATTTTTTTGTTTGTGTGTGTTCGGGGTGTTTTGTTTTGTTTTAAACTTGCCTTAGGATTCTCTGAAGATTAGAAAAACATTAGTGTAACAACTCTTTATTTCGCTGTACGCTGAAATCATCGAATGTCACGGAGGTGGTGTGAATGCTTGTTTCTGGCTCTTGCAATCAAAGGTTTCTACACATGTGCCTTGAAAGAGGGTAGAAGTGGAAACTGGAAAACCAGGAAACCTGAAAAACATTTTCAGCAGGGAGACACCAGCGGTGCAAGAAGCTGCCGCTTAGTTTCTCTTCTACTGCTAAAGCCACAAGCCATGTAAAAGACAAAGCTGCCTTTCGTCACTTGTTTCGCTCTTTGGTGCTGATCTGTGATTTCCAGATCTCTTTGTCCCTGTCTAAACTGTGTTGGTCGAACTCATGAAATGCTCTTGACTCAACCTGGCCATGAAATTTCTCTCCCTGGGATTTTTGGGGGCTTTTTCTACGAACGCTCATGTTGCACAGAAGTGAATTCTGGCCATGACATGTGATGGGTGGTGGTTTGTCCTCTGCCGGGCCAGTAGGAACGTTCAAAATGATACTGTGTGCATAATGGTTGAAACCCAGAACAAACGGCTGCAAAGGAAATGCTAATGCTCGGTTTCCTTGGGATTACTGTTTGCTTGTTAGGATGAGGGAGGGTCCTGGCATGCAGCTTTTCCCTGGGATGTTCCTTGTGTACTGGTCTTGTGTGTTTCCTGTAGATGATTTTGCTTTTGCGTTTTTATCATTTATATATCAACGGATGTGTAATCCAATGACCCTACTTTACTATTGATGTCAAATAAAGTATTTTCAGTTATGATGTCTGGCAGCATTCGTCTGAATTACCCTTCGGGCTGCGTGCGTCTCTGGCTGATGGGGTGGACGGGGCCATGCCTTAGTCTCCTTCCATTAACATTCTNCTGCCTCCCGCCCTGACTGACTTTCTGCACTGTAGAATTTTTACTGGCATTAGAGAAATAGATCTAAGAGTCCCCAGATGACACCAGAAAACCACAGGGATGTTCATTGACCTGTGGGTAGGGGGACAGCGTGCAAACCCCTCCTGAAAGCAGGCAGGGAATGCAAACCTTCACCCAGTCTGTTGGCTGCTTGGGGGAGACAAGATCACTGCTTGCTCCCTGGGTGCTTGTGGGTTTGGCTGGAGTGCGGACGTGGAAAGTCATTCCTGGGAAACTGATGCAAATGTTCGGCTGTGTTCTTGGCACTTTCTCATTAAAACAGTCTCTGTGGAAGAGATTTTTCTGGCTGCTGGAGTCTGGCTAAGGCCAGGCAGCTGGTGTGAGGTCCCCAGTGCCCTCCAGGGAGAAGTGGTCTTGTTCCCAGCTGGGACCAGCTACCAGCCTCTGGAGCCCAGCTGGCACAGGGGCCAGAGCATCACTGTTTCCTGCAGTTTCTTAGAGCCATGTTCTGAAGATCGAAGGCTCTGGAAGAGGGCAGTGGCCTCTGCCTGTTTCACCCCTCAGGGCTGACTACCAGGACACTGAGGACAGTGTAGGAGCATCATAAGGAAGTTGCAGCAGACCAGGGTACAGCGGAGTCTTGGACGGGGACATAGGTGGTCCCTGTGGCATCTTTCGTTGGCTTTTGGACCCTGGAAGGCATTGCACAGGAATTGTGGGTGTTTTCTTCTCATGGTTCAAAGTTTGGTATCAACAAGCAGAAAAATGGTCTGAGAGGTGTGGGGGACTACGGTGGGTCTGTGGATTCCCTGACGGAGGGCATGGAAACAGAAATTAGCCTTGAAGATATTAAGGCCTACCCATGAGAAAGATGGGAGTAAAGGAGTACCTGGAGATATTAAGGTGTACCCGTGAGAGAGAAGGGAGTAGAAGAGTTAACATCGATGACAACAAAATTAGCCAATGAGATGTTACTACTGCAACTTGTAACCAACAGCAAAAAGCCACTTGAGCTGGTAAAGACTATATAAAAAGGCGTCTGTGGCAATAAATGGAGACCGCTGTTTGTACTCAAGAACTTGGTCTACGTAGTTTCTCCGTCTCAACCGCAACAGAGAGGGACTTTCCATTTTCTCCTACTTGTGTCCCCAGGGTATTGAGCTGTTCCTCCCCTGTTCTGCTCGGGGGTGAGGAATGGGCAGGAGTCACCCAGCTCAGCGTCTGGAAGAAGCTCGGTGTCCGACAAAAGCAGCTGAGAAGTGTCAGTAGGATTTCACCCTTCTCCCCACTGGCTACCAAGGCTTCTCTGCACAAGATCAGCATATGGCTTGTAAAGAATCCCTTGACTCTTTCACTGTAAGACCATACTTGCTTTAGCAGAACTTCCTGTCCCACCTCCAGCTCCACCTGCCTGCCAATGACCAGGATGGGTGAGCAGAGATCTCTGACATTTATCCCACATGTTTACTGCGTTACACCTTCCTGTTCCCCAGCACATAAGGAAAGGAGAAAGAAAAAAAAAAAAAAAAATATGTTGTTAGAAGGAAGAAGAGGACTAAGCTGGAGTTAATGACCCTTTTCACCCCTTTGGAAGGAGTCTGAAGTGGGTGTGATCGCCCTTTGCTCTTGCTCTGCGTCTCTAGCACAGCAGTGCTGACACTGGATCCATTCTTATTTTCCTACGTCCTGTTTGCAGGATGCCTGTGCATTTGAGGACGATGCACCCATACGAGACCTCTGTTTTCTGTCTATCCGAGTCAACAGCCCCACTCCTGGAGCCTGTTTTCCTTTTCCGTCCACTGCTCTTGATGTTACTACCAGCAACGCAGATATTAACTGTGCAGAGACAAGATCTCTGCAGAGCCAGAGCTGACTGAATTCTCAAGCGTGCACTAGGTCTTGCAGTGAAGAGCTGAGTGGGGAAAACAAGGGACTGGGGTTAAGTCCAAAGCCTGGACCTGTGGACTTTTCCTGCTTACCCTTCTGCTGTTCACATGCTTGAAAATGATCTCCAAGAAGTCTTGCTCCACGATTTTTCCAAGGATGGAGGCATTGCTTACAGACCACTGACTCTTGTTCCCAGTTGCCATGATGTCCCACCATGACTGACAGCAGCTTCACTCACATCAGCCAGCACTGTTAGCTCCTATGGCAGAGTGCCACCCACTCCAGTAGACAGGAGCATGGTCCAGCTTCCCTAAGCAGTCCTCAAACCTCACATTTGGCCCTCCCATCTCCTTCCAAAACCATGCTGGTGAATGCAGATGTCTGGGAGCAGGCTTTGCCTGTGGAAATGCTATAAAAATCCACTGATCATTGTAGTCTTTTCCATGTTGTCCAGCACCATGCCATCTCCTCCATCTGTCAGTGGACAAGCATATTCCTCAACTTCTACCATGCCTGTAAAGTCCTGTCGTACGGTAGTACCCTCACTAGTCTGAGCTGTAGGTGGTCTCAGACCTGCCAGATACCACCTCGTAAGTATCCAAGCAACCAATGTTTACGACATTGTTTTTCTGTCTATTGTATTTCCCATTCTTACATGCATCCTCTTTTTGTTTGCATTTTCGTGCAAGAAGCTCCATTTTAGTCAAGCAAGACTTCTACTGAAATTCCCTGTCTTCTTGCAGAAGGGAAGGCTTGGGAGATTCATAATGGATTCTGTGAGAAACCCCTTTCCCTGGAGGGTGTTGCAGCCCTGGGACAGCACCGTGGGATGGTGGGGGGTCCCCATCCTTGGGAGGTTTCAGGAGTCAGTCAGCAGTTCCCCAGCTGTGTGACCAACACAGAAACAAACCAGCGCCTTGAGAGCAGCAGGAGAGCACAGTCCCTGTGCGAAAGGACACTGCTGCTTGGTGGCCAGGATCTCGGGCCATGCATGACGCCAGCAAGCCTGGAGAAACCTGCAGGGTGCTGCCAGGGAAAGAGCATGGAGCCAAAGGGTTGCCTCTGCTTTCCAAACCCGCTTTGCACTGTGTTTCGGAAGCCAAAACCCAGCATGGTATTTACCACTGTGAGTGTCTGCCCAGCTGCAAGAGAGAAAGGGAGGAGCTGTCAGGCTTTCCACGCTTGGGTCCAACTCATCCAGAGCTGGCAAAGGGATGCTAAGCCCATGTCTGGGAGCATTTCTTCCAGGCGTCTGTGGAGGTGCTGGCTGCTGGCACATAGGACGTTGCAATAAGAGCTCACAGGCTGGGGTTTTTTACACCCTTCAACTTTCTCTTGAGAGGGAGAAGAAACAGCTCAGTCAAAAAATGCAAAACATTGGCAGACTCCCATGTGAAACAGAGACAAGGCTCAGAAGTCATCCCCGCAGCAGCACCCCACTAATCAAATGCCCCAGTTTTCTTTTTCCAAACCACAATCTGGAACAGGGGGAAAAAAAGTCACCATCACCCTATCTCTTTCCCATGGGATTTAGTGGCCTCTCTAGGGGAAATGCACTGTCGCGAGTCCTCACAGGGAGGAGCAGTGTTGGTGGAGGGGGTCTGGGGTCAGAGCATCACTGCGGAGCCAGGATGTGTTCCAGCAGGCTGGGAGGAGATGTCTCTGCAGGATAACTATTGTCATCCCTATTTCCAGAAATTCTCTCAGGAGATACGTGGGCTCAATGAAGAGCTTGACATGCCAGAGAGAAGACCAGCACTGGAGAAAACCAGCTTTGAAGGGAAAAGATATTATTTTTCTGTTGGTGGTCCAATTTCTTTGCCTTTCTGACAGCAGCACGACCACAGCAGAAGAGTTGTTCTTACAGAGGAGGCAGAGCTAAGCTCAGCCCAGGCACTGGGGTCTACAGGCAGTTCATGCATCCGCTCACTCAGCATCAATGTCTGGGGACACGCTTAAGAGAAGGAGTGCCAAGGCTGTGTGAGGACATCAGTGACACAGGTGAGTTGGGTGTGGAGGTGAAACAAGTCCACGGATGCAGTCGTGCTCTCAGAATGCCTGAGTTTTTCCAATTTTAGGTAGAAAACACTGACTTTCTGCTTGCGTTTGTACAACTTGCTTTTCCATGCAGCTGCTAAAAGTTTTCAACATGTTTGCCAGGTGTAAGCAGGAGCATTATAATAGAACACAAAGGTGAGGGAATGGGTTGGGTGTCTCAGGAGCAATAGTAAGGTGAAGACTACAGCTTCCACCCCACCTGGACAAACCCAATGTGAATTCAGAGTCACCCTGGCTTTGATCAAAGAGATTGAGCAAGACACCTCCAGAGATCCCTCCCTGCCTAAATCATTCTAAAACACTGTTCTCTTAGAAAACACAGTTGCCGAGGCAGTAATTGGCTGTAGTTTGGTTACCTCTAACTTGCATGAACATCGTGATATCTCTCACCAGAAATCCTATAGAGACAAGGTCCCAACATGCCTCATTGATACAACAAGGATTGCCCAGATAACGTGGGGAACATATGTGGAAATTGGGATTGCTCAGTGAGGTCCGCCTAGTAGCCCTCAAATCTGTGATCTCACTGAAATGAGAATTCCTGGTGGACAAGAAGCCAGGTGACTGCAGCGGTGGTGTCAAATCAGTGAGGGTACAAACCCCTAATGCGTAATGGGCAGCTGAACATCAGAGTCAGTGGTGCAAGGCTGTACCCAACTGGCACAACATTGTGTGTGGGAGTTTGCCCTCTACAAAACTGGCTGCTTCAAAAATCAGTGTGTCTAAAACACTGCCACTGGCCCAACTTTGAAAGATTCTTCTAAGGAGTGTTCTGTCCCACAGGTACTAGTTTATAATGCTGCCCAAAGTTGTGATTAGCCACATTGAGCTTATACATAATAAAGCTTCATTGAGGACTGGAGCGTTAGATAGGAGGAATGTGCACAAAACCCCGTGCTCAGACACACTCGGAGCACCGTGCACCAGCCTGTGTGACACTGGCAGCTCAAAAGGGTTTTATTAGGGCTTCCAACCAGGCAGATAGTGAGACATGTTCATATGCCACCTGGACATGGGTCTAGGTGGCCTTACTTGAGCAGCAGAGTTGGATCAGATGATCTACAGAGGTCCCTTCCAGCCTCAGATGCTCTGTGGCTGCGTGTGGTCCCCAGAGATTGCACCGAGTTGGGGCACCCACAGCCCTGCAGCCATCCCGCAGCAGCGATTCTGGGGACAGAAACCCCTGGAAACACACCACACTCAGCATCCTGGCACTTCTTCAAGGCATCTGAGTTTCCAGACAGCTCTTAGGCCTCGTCCTCCACCCCATTCCCTGCGTGGCACCGGCAGCTGCTGCTTTCCCACACCGCAGCAGGTGCCTGACCCCGTTGCTCAGATGTGTTTCTCATTGCTCAGCTGCTACTGCTGCTTTCCCCAGCTTTGGAGGATGCACACCTAACGGGGCACCAGAGAGTTATTTGCAGGCCTGGAGTCTCTGCTTTTGACCTGTTCCAAAACTTCCAAGGCCTCTACTGCTATCGCACTCATATAGCACATTAATAACAAGAGACATCAGGCACTGCAGGCCAGTTTGCACACTAAGCAGTTGTCGCAAACTGGCAACAAGTACAGTAAGCCAGGACAGGGTCTTCGTGCAGCGAGCATTCGCTGTTTTAGTGTGAGGACTGGGGCTGTTACCTGCAGTGGCAATGTCCTTCCTGGTGGAGCCTCAGGTGACAGCAGCAGATGGTAGAAAAGCAAATCAGAAGTCAGAGAGTACCACGAAAACATTGGCAAAACCTCATCTTGCAACAATGCAGCAAAACTCACTGTGGAACCCTATGGGAAAGGGGAATATTTATTTCGAAACTAGGCTGGTTTCCTCACTGCCAGCCCCCACATCCCCTTACTCACGAGGATGTCCAGGATGGGAGAATCTGAGTGGTCTGTCCAGGATGCAAGCACCAAAATGGAAGCAGTCTGTCCAAGGACACTTAACGGTGATGAAGAGTAAAAGGGACACTTGCTACCGAGGTTTTGTCGTGGCTTCTGGGTTGTTACCTTAGGAACTGTGTGTTGCTTTTGAGTCTTGACTTTCTGTACCCATTAGGAGCTGATGGTGACCATGATCTCCTCTTTCTTCATCCTGCTCCTCTTTTGGGAACCATTAAGATGTTCTTGCTGCCCTTTGTCCCCTTATCGGGATGCTTTATGTCTCCTACCCTGTTCTTCCCATCAGTATTTTTAATGGCTTCAGTATAGCCTGCTTTAGGCTGCCACATATTTGAGACCGTCCTTGGGTTTGGTGTTGTCTAGAAAGTAGTGGTACCCTTGTAATCAGCTAATGCAGATGCCATCCATGGCTGCCCGCCCCATGGCTGCTTCTGCCGCTTGGCCTTGCAGGGGCTCCTGCGCCCACACGCTCTCTGTCCACACCAGTCAGCATTTTCGTTGCAGACCCTTGCAGAAAAAGAAAACCAGCACAGTATTTCCAGCATAAAGACAGAAGTAGTGAGCGCAGGGGAACGACTGGCCCTTTATCCAAGCATCCGTTTGGCACTCAGGATCAAAAATGTAGCTGAAAACAGCTATTGAAGTCAGCTGTGAGGCACAGCATTGTCAAACACACTTGTTTTCTTCTATTTTTCTTCCTTAAAAACAAAACAAAACAGGACAGGATTATTCCTTCAATCCAATAAAGTGAACGGTGTTTCTGTTACATAATTTGATTTCCTCAAAGAATTTTTGACTTAATATCGCTTGATGCTTTGATAAGACCCATGCCTTATGCAAAAGAAACAGAGCTTAAAAAGTGGTTCAGTGACCTTTCGAAAAGTAGCTGTTACAAAACCTTCATGACGCTTGCAGATGGCAGAAATATGGTGGCATAGCAAATAATGGCTCTCTGTTACGGGATGCTCTGAATCTGAATAAATCATTGCAGTCTGGTGAAATTGACTTTAATAAATAAATGACAGAAATGCAACCAGAGGCCAGTAATGCCAGATGTGAGATCTGACTTGGAAAGCAGTGTTGCAGAGAGACTGAAGTGTATCTGTCGGTAACACCATAAGCTCTTTGTGCTGCAGTTAATAGGGATAATGCAACCTCCAGCTGCAAGCAAGTGGGTAACGGCATTAGGAACAGAGGGATCTTGCTTCAGCCCTGGTAGGAAAAGCACTTGGTTGCTGTTTGTATTTCCAGAGGAACAAGGAAACATACATATTCAAAGAGATTGCAGAAATGAGCAAGGAGTGCTACAGCAGGAAGATTACCTTGTACCACACATCCAAAAGGCAGAGACCATCTCTGAGCCCTGCTCAGAGTCACAGCACAGCAAAAGGGAAGGCTCCGATAGTTCTCTCCGGCCTTCAGTCTTTCCATCAATAAAGTCTCTGCTTTGCTCCTTTTTTTTCCCCCTGACACTGGGTATGTCTCTGGGGAGGAAGCATCGACAACTTTGCGGGTAACTTCTGCAGCTCTGCCTTGTGACAGAGGCTATAAACCAGGGCTCAGGCTGTGGAGCCAGCTACCTGCAGGGGTCAGGAAGGATACCCCCTTTCCTGGCCAACTGCATTTTCTGTTTTAAACCCTCACAACTCCTTTATCAGAGATGAAAGTGATGAGCAAGTTCGGCGTGGCAGTGAATTAAAATGACCAACAGCTGCAGGATGCTCGCATGGCACAGGGTTGACAAGCAAAGCTCAGCACACCTGTGAGATGGGATAGACCTGCACATCTGAGGCCATTCCTCTGGGTGGATGATTTCATTTTGAAATGATGTATTTTTTAATTCCTAATCTTGTCTGCGTACTCTTGCCAGGTCTCAACACTCAGGGCATCCCCTTCATTTCTGGGTGCACAGCATGAGCCCAATGACTTCAGTGTGTCAGGAACAGCCAGGTGAATGCTGTGCATCCGCCTGCCCAAGCAGTCCTTCTTTTCTTCTGCAGGCTGTCCAGACGGGGACCTATTTTCTCTTACCATTTATTTGCCAAGACACAGATGTGCACAACCCTGGGAGAACAACTTCAGATCTGCCAAATCCCTTACCGCCTGTCAGCAAGAGAACAGCCTCTCCGAAAGCATCAGGTGCGAAAGCATCAGGTGTGGGGTCAGCAAAAGTGGATGCAGACATCTGGTTTTAGCAAACCAGTTCTTCCTGAACTGCAAGCCAAGTGCAATGCAGCTTTTTCTTTGTCCCTGGGAGGAGGGGACGAGACCCCGGACCTGGGATGTTTTCCAGCAGAGCATTTATACAAGGCCTTCAGCAGTCTGCCAGAGGAGTGCCACGTGGCCAGATAGATATTAAACAGAGCTGGTCCCCAAGGGGAGCAGTGGCAAGGACGGGGGAATTTCAGCAGCTGAGCACAACACAGCCCAGGAGAGGGAGGATAGCAGATAAGCCCCAAAGGGTCCTGCTGGGAGGACGGGGCAGGACAGCTGTACGGCTCTCTGAGGAGATGCCTGAGATCCACATGTGCTCTTAGTGAAACAGCCTTGTGACCACAAAGCCAGAGGGAAGCCTGTCGGATGGCTGCCAAGGAGAGGACCTGGGGTGGCTCACACACAGAGGGGATGGGGATGGCGGCCACCCCAAATGCCCAGACCCCTCCGGTATATTTCTTCTTTCCCTGCATCTGCCCCAGAGCTGCCTCCCCAGCCCCCGCCTACAAAGCTGATGCTAATGCAGCATCAGCTCTCCGGGCTGCAGAGTCCCATCCTAAACCAGTCGGAAACAGAGGAGCTTGCTTGGTGAAGTTGTCAAGTCGACTTCTCCTTATCTCTGTTGTGATTATTTCCTCCCTCCCTGCTGCATTCCTCAAATAGCAACGTTTGTTTTGTAAATTCCTCTCCTGAACAGTTTCAGGCTGGAAATCTGTGAGGATGCGGGCGCAGGATGGGCACAGAGGTTGGCTGCACTTGCTGTCGCTCTGTGTGACTGGCTGACTGGCTGCTCCCCTTGCACCCACCAGGGTGGCTGAGGGAAGCGATGCCCGGGTCCTGCAGCTGCTAAGCCTGTGGTTTATGTTGTACCATCACTTACGGTCCTTCTGTAGATCAACACTTCACTGCACAGCAGTGGTGGCACAGCAAGCAACCCACTCCCTCCACACCTGCCACCCCAAATTCCAGCCCCCGTCTCGGTTTCAGGACTGTGCAAGCCAAAGGAGAAAGTGGGTCCTATGTCAGAAGGACTGCAGCTCAGCAGAAGGGATCTGGCAGCAGCACTGCCAAGCCCTTTGGCATGTTTTGCTCTCTCTGGTGGCCACCATGCTCTATTTCGTGTTATTGTCCGCTAACACATTCATAACTGTGCTGTTTGAGGGAAGCCGTGCAATCACAGACAGGCCTGTGAGCATGGGGGTTTTGGAGGACAGCCAGTGATGGAGGGGGTTCTGGTCTGTGTTTGAACACAATGAGAGGGAGACTGGTCTTTGGGCTGAAAACCACACGCTGGGTAGTCAAGAGTCAAGGGAGGGAAAGGGGCTGTGCCATGGTTGTACAATTTTCATCCCTGCACAGCTGCTTGGCACCCTCTTTCCCTCGAGAGATAGTTGCAAATAAAGTACACAGGCAACATCCTGACCCGGGGAGGACTTGACGGATGAAAGATCTGTTGGCACTGAACTGAGCAGCTGTGCTCTCAACCTCAGCCTGATGCCAGCAACAGCGTGCCTAGAGAGCAGATCGATGTCACAGATCAGAGACCCATCTGCTGCGTTTCCAGGGAGGGGAAGACACTCGAAGGTGCTCATGCACAGGACAGAGCCATGGCACAGCGTATACAAAGCACCTCTCCACCTCTGAAACCTTAGACAGGCTGAAGGAGAGACATCCAGGCCCGTCACTATGCACGTGCAAGGAGTGCATGCCTCTTGATGGCAGAGACCATGAAGATGTCTATGTGCCAGACAGCCTGGAAGCACTGCTGCCAGGACCCCCAAAATCTGCCTGCTACAAAGCTGTGCTGCTTCCTGCGGGCTGTGGGCTTTTTCTTCAGCCACAGAGGCACTTGGTGCACCAGGAAGGTCTTTAAAATAAAAGGGCAAGTTTTTTGAACTGCAGACTGAGCAAGAGAAAGCAAACAGCATGTGGGATGCCCAAAAAGCCAGGCAGCTTGGGGATGGATCAGAGGCTGAAACCCTTGATCGTGTCCACATTCTCACCTGCCCAAATTGTGCTGAGGGTCCACACTGCATCTGGAGCAACATCTGTGTGTATCTTACCCTGGATCTACCGTACCTGGCAAAACATCATCCTGAGGATGATTTGTGTCACTGTTCATGTATGCGTTTCTGCAAGGTCCTAGTATGTCAAAGAGCAGCAGAGACATCTTGCATTGGACCACGGGACAGAGAATAAGGTTGCTGGGCTAGGGAACTACCATTTTCATGGCTCCATGCAAATCTGAGTAGTTGTGGAGGGCCAAACCTCCACACAGGAGGGTCAGCCCTGTGGGTCAACACACAGAAGAGAAACAACACCCCGCACAACACCAAAATCCTATGGCAAAGAAAGCCTGAGTTGTGACATTTTTGGGCAACCCCCAGGAAACAAACTAGCCTCCCTCCACTGCAAACACAGAGATTTATGAACATATTTTGAGGCAGCTGATAAGTCCTGGGAGCTGCGGCTGCAGCGGGGAGAGGAGCCTGCGCTGTTCTGGCCCCAAGGGCAGGCTTGGCTTGGCTTTGGGACAGACATCCTCTGCGGCAGATGGGGCAAGGAGACTGCTCACAGGTTATGGGAGTTCAGAGGAGTTTGGCCACAGCTTTGGGCATGGGGAATTGTGAAACCCGCAGGCTGAGGGACACAGTCCCTTAGAAGTGAGGTGCCAACATGTCCATAGCAGAGAGGGACAGGGACCACAGTGGCAGCGGTTGAGGGGCAGCAGTGCCTCAGGGGATGGCCATGGGACAGGTTTTTCCACCTTGCAGTTTGTATGGGCTGGTTCCCGCTAGCAATCCTGCAATGCACCCGGAGGAAGGAGGAAGCACATAACCTTTCTCCGAGGAGTTTCGCATTTCAAGCACAGCTTGCTCTCAGCACATCAGTATTTACACAGCACTTAATGGTCTCAAAACGGAACACATAAAGCAACACTGTGGGAATTCCCCACGTCCTCACAGTGCCATTTGTCACCCAGACCTGCTGCCCAGGCAGGGACAATGAACCGGTAATTTTAACCTGTTCACACAGTCTGTAGGTGGGGACTAAATACTTCAGCCCTCCACCGGAAGTGAAGCTGCTAAATTAATGTGTACTGTGATTAAGTTACAAAAGACACCATTAACCAAGTGAAGTGATAAATGCTTTCTAACCACCTGTAAAATGAAGGGGTATTTTTTGAGTTTTAGATCCTTCTGCACGACAAGAGGGAGACAGAAGTTTAAGTAATACACTGTTTAGAAGCAGAGTGCCTAGCTTTATTTGACTAGTAATTAATAGATGTATTGTAAGTAAGAAACTAATCAATTATAACTAACTTCATACTAGGTTTATGATTATAGATGTATTGTATGTTAAAAATTTCCAAAAAATGTAATGAATATGCAATAATTGTGTGAATATAAGCAACACAAGAGCATCCAGTCATTGGAATACTTACGGAGGATGCTTCCCAGTGTTCCCCAGCACTGTTCCCCAGCGCTGCTAATAAGAGAATGCCTGCTTAACAGTATAATTGACACTGCTGTTCAGTTTATTTATTTGTTTCAGAAGAAAACATATTTTGCCGCACATTTAGGACTGAAGCTTACCTTGAATGCCAGGAAGGTTGAGAGTACTCGCTTGAATAGTGGTGTTAATGCCTTTTACTGGCCCAGGGAGGGGGAACAGCCTCTCTGTTTCTTACTGACTTGGCTTTGGCCCCTTGCACATCTTGGGACAAGCAGTCCTCGTTGAACAAGAGAGCTGCAGGATTGCGTTAGTATGGGGCAAGCTGCTTCTCAGGAACCTAAAATGTATTTGCAGGTTTTACTGCAGATATTATGTTATTCTGGGTATCATCTGAGAAGCAGGTCGCTTTGCTCCTGGTATAGGTGAGAGAGAATTGTGCTTGGTTTCTGAGTGAGGGGGTGTTTGACAGTAAAATATGGAAACAGGTCGGGGAACATCTACACGCACAAGAAAATCCAGGTTTTACAGTCTCCGACGGTTTGCATGGTAACTTGTAGATTTGTGTACTCTGCGCTATCACAGCTGCAGTCAGCAGAGCAAATAACGCAAGGGCAAACAGGGGAGGACGGACAGCAAAACACAAATGAACAGGTTGCTAACGATTTGAGTCTTGACAGCACTGACAGCACTATTCCTTTTGAGTCAGGCTCTGTAGATCTTGAAAAAGGGTCAGTTTTTCTATCCATCATTAATGCCATCACAGTTGTGTAAAGATAAGGCAGAAATTTGTGAGGAGCTGGGTCAGGAGTCTAAAACTCTGTCCTCAGCACCTCCTTTGACTGATTTTAGTGATGCTTATACAGCACACAGTAACACCTTCATGACTAAGACAGCGGAACACAAAGGGGTGATGCAAAAACGCCGTGAAAAGGCTACAGAGCATGATGATTTTTCTTTCCCCTTCCCAGTTACTTACAAACCACAACAATCACCAGAACATGATGGAATACCTGCTTCTGTGTGTTGGCTTTCCGAAAATCAAGCAGCTCGTCAGGAATGTGAGTTAATTGTTTTACTGGTTGTCATTACAGTTTCTTTGTGGCATTCTTTGTGTAAGTGCACTGTAAATCTTTTCCCTTCTTCTCCCACTTGCACTGCAAGCCGCTCTGTGCTTCCC
>VWYH01003180.1:0-35649 GCA_013399365.1 Pampusana beccarii | reverse complement strand
TTTTTTTTTTTTTGGGTGGGCAGTGATGCCACTAAGGCCCTAAAAGAAGCATCAGCCAGCTACATGCTTGCAGTTCCCTTTGGAAACAGCATTGCTTTCTTAAGCTTTCTCAGACTGAAGCTTTTAAGGCTTTCTCGAGGACTGCAGACCTCCCTGTGCTTGGGTTCTCACCAAAAAGGTTCCTCAGGGGGCTGGAGGATGCAAACGGGGCTATTGTATTTCTTGATCATCTTGAAAAGAACTTGCAGTCTCATCAGCAATCCCCTCTGGAAAAGTTTAGGAGCAGCACTGACCATGGCTGTGAAAAATGCTTGTGATGGTTGTCCAGCTGTCATTACACAGCACCTGCAAGATGCATGGATAGGATAGATTAGGGAGGGCTTTGGAGAACTTGAGGCATGAAGAAAAGATATCCTGAGAGCAGATAAAATACAGGGGTTTGACTTCCCAGCCCCATATGTTTTCGCTTATACCTATGCAGTATGTACGTATAAAATAGCAAAAATTACTTTGCAAAGATTAAATCGATTAAACAATGGTCAAGGCAAGAAGGAAACAGGCCCAGCATATGAACCAGAGCAAGGGAAAGGAAACTGCTTTTAGGTACATCACTTGCGATATCTAAACATTGTGAGGTTGAATATAATGGATAACTTATTTGCTGGCAATGCTCACTTGGTACCTATGATGTTGCTTCTGACTTAAGTGTAGCCTATTTGGTACATTTGCCACTTATGGCTCTTCTAGTGAGGGAGAAGGGTTAGAGGGTAGCTAAAACAAGCATCCTTCCTGCTGCTGGAGTACATGTTACTTGGTGTCCAGTAACCATCCCAAAATGGGTGTTACTTCCTCCATTGGCCGTGGGCAGCTGGGAAGTTTCCACAAATCTAAATGCAACAGTGGAAACTGGAGCAGCCTCCGCTTTGCGGGAGTGTGTTTGTTCACAAAAATAGCCATTTGCTAAAGAGTGAACTACAAGCCTTTGGGCTGCTGTGTGTTAAACCCTTGCAGCCTGAGGCTCTTTGGTAGTCTTTTGCTGATGTTGCCAGCAAAAGTCCCGCTGAGCTTGAGTGAAGAAGGACAGCACCCAAGAGACGGATCATGAGGCCTTTCCTATGCAAAGCTCTGCATGTCAATGCCTTGCAGATGCTATGATAGGATTGACCACAGACCTGTAAATAGAAAACCAAGAAGATCACAATGTAAATATTTCTGGAGTGGAAAGACTTATCTAAAAAGAAATAAAAAAATGCAATGTCGATGTTGCCAACCTAAACTAGGCAGCTCTTGAAGCGCAGGAGAGCTGTGAAATAAACACCTGGTTAGAAGAAAAGGCCTCAGACATGATGGCCGGTGGCCAAGCTCCAGCATAGGGATGAAGACTATAAATCAGGAAACTTTCCCACTGATATCAGTGCCTGCATTAAGGTCTTGGCAGCGTGTGTCTCCCCAAATCATGCAGGCATTGCTGATCCCGGGGTAGGTGGTCTGGGGCTTTTGTTGTTCCTCCGACTCCAGTTGCTTTCCTCCTCCTGACAAGCCAGTTGGGGATTTATGGTGGAAGAGCAGCCCACCAGCAGGGAAGCTTTCCTCAAGGCGTGATCTTCAGAGCAGCACAACAGAGACTGGGAGGCGAGGAGCCCTGGCTGTGGCTTGGGGAGCGGCTGTCCCCATTTCCCAGCCTGTGCCCACCACATGGCAGGACCCTGCTCATCCTGCCTCATCTCTGTGACAGCATCTGGCACACTTGACCCCTTGTGGAGCAGCATTCAAAATCAACAAATAAGCTCAAAAAGGAAAAAAAAAAAAAAGTATTTTTTTCACCTATGCTGGTTGCAGGATGAATAGGCTTATACAGGACTGACCACCTTTTCATTTTGGACGATCAGTGTGTTTTCTCCTCATGAAGAAAATAATTGCCATCTCCAACACAGCAGCAGTGTCCAAGTGCTTCAGAGCAGTTGCCTAAAACTGAGAAGAAACAAAGTGCAAATCATCAGCTCTAATCCACTGCTCAGAGATAATCAGTTGTATAGAGGGGAGAACCTAAGCAAGCTCTTCCACTTCTGCTACAACTTATGATATTTTTACTGGATTCAACAAGACCAGGACCTAAAAAAATACCATTTTTACAGTTGAAATTCTCTACCTTTAATAATCCCTTTACATTGTGTTTAAAATGTCCTCATTTCCTAGGCTTACCACCTTCATTTCTTGTTTTCAAATAAATGTTTTGAAATATATGTATGGTCATTCTAAGACTTGCTGTCTATCTATAAGAGGAAGATATATTTTGCAGTTTTGTGACCTTCATTCTCACTGTCACTTTGACTACTAATACATAAGTAGTTAAAATACTTGCATTGAAATACAAAGTTTTCAAGTATGCCAAAAGCTGATTGAGGATTTATCCTTCTTTCTTCTGTGTAGAAATTGAGTATAAAGTTTATATACATAACTTCAGTTCTGGGAAAAAGTTTGATATAATTTTCTTTACCAGTAGGCACCCAGTTCCCACCAGTAGGCAAACAAAGAAAAAGCCTTAGTGATTAATCTGCAAACAGGATGTGAGCAATCTGCATTGTTTCCATGCGATAGTCAGCTAAAATACTCCTAGCAAATCCTATCCCTTTATCACTGTAATCCTCTGAGTCTGGAATGAAAATGCAAAAGCATGTTCCAAATGGAAAAGCACCCTCAGCCCCCCTCCTTGTTAACAACTTGCTTTTCAACATTGTATTGTCTCAGGGCATTATTTGACTTAACATTGAGCTCCTATTAGTATATGCAGAACAGACAGTTCAATTTACCATCTCTAGGGTCTCAGCTGACAATTATTCCCTTGACGCAAAGCAAATGGTTTGGTTTTGCGCGTGTGTGCAAGATGCTTCCTACCACTTTACTTTCTCCCAGAGATTCACTTGGTTGCTCTTTATTCTGGAAATACTGACTTCTGAATCTGGGAAATCAAACCACCATGGTGACGTGTTGTCTCGTAGAAGTCGTGGGCTGTACATCTGAAACACGCTGCTCTTCTGATAGAGATATTAGCAGCATAAGCTCTTGTTTGCTTTGTTAGTTGTACGTATCCGTTGTTCCTGCTAAAAGAAGCACAAGAATCAAAAGAATGGATATTGTTTGCCAGCAAATGATTTATTACGGTTTTACCCTGGCTCACAAAACTCTTCTGTGTCTTCATCTGGGAAAATCCAGCGCTGCAGCCCAGCTCTTGGTGCATCATCAAACCCTGGGCCTGTCACACAGGGAAGGTGCTGAGAGGGTCGAGTGCCAGGGTGGAGGTCCCTTCAAGCAAAACTTCAGCCTGGGAGCCCCAAGGAGGATAAGCAAAGGGAAACAAGACCTGGTGCACTGGGTGGGGGTTTTGCAGAGGGTTGTCAGGCAGCAGCTGTAACTCCAGACTCCTTGCAGCTGATAACAGATCCGCTCGTTCAGTCTGGCCACTCATGCGTGGAAAATCAAAGAAGATTGAAATCTGTTTAGAGAGAGAGAGGAGGGGGAAAAAAAAAAAAGCCAACCTTCAGTAAACTCCAGACTACTAGAAAACTGTCTTTAAGGCACCATGTGTAGCATGGGAAGATTCATTTAGCACTACTGCTCTTAAGGGTGCCTCTGCTGGTTGTTGTTCTGTGACATAGGAAGCCAATTCACTACTTGCAGCAGGATAATAGGAATAGCTTCATTTGGGTTTTATGATTTGAGATCTAGGCCAGTAGCAGTTAGAAATATTTGTGTCTCTTGAATTATAATTGTTCACAAGCCCATACTGCCTTCAAGAAAACTTGGGAAAGATGCAATTCCAACCTACCTTTATTTGGCTAACAACACTTTTGGTCTTGGTATATCAGACGCTAAAAAGATCCCTAGTCAGCAGGACTACATGCAGTGTTATAGCTGGCAACTGAAGATCTTATAGTGTGATGTTTGTTTGTTTGTTTTTGGTGTGTGCGGGTTTTTTTTTTTTAAAGATGAATTTCTGCATTTATGTCTAAACTGTTACAAAATACGTGATTCACTCTGGCTGCCTTTAGATACCAAGTTTTTCTGTGCTTGGAGACGTACGGGGGCTGCAACCAGACTCTGCATCAGAGTGAGAATCCCCTTTCCTCCTTTATATATTATTATTTTTAAACAGCAAGGAAACCTGGTTCCATCCTTCAAGCCAGAGCTGCTGCATGGTCTGAGAAATGCTTAGTCTGGATGATAAAGGGGCCAGGAGCATGAAGGGGTACCATGGCTCATCCCAGTAGGAGTGTAGACCTCGAGCTTGTGGTTACCTTGGAGCAGAGGCACAACAGATGATTCTGTGATCCCTACAATTAATGTGCTGGTGGGGACAACGTACAAGAACAGCTTCTATACGAGAAAATACATGTGTTCTTCCTGAATGGGCCATCACCAAAGTGGTACAAGCAAGCCTGTACATCCAGGAAAAGAGGCTTAGACCTAGGGTGGGGATGAGCCTGGCTGCAGTGCAGGTGCTTCACAGGAGTCAAAAGGAGTATTGCTTCTCAGAAGGAAGATTCACTGCTGCAGCCCAAAGACAAGCCTTACAGAACCTACCCAATTACCTCACTAGAGAGGTCCCTAAAAAACTGGTGGTGCTTGGCACCTCCCGGGCTAGCAGTTTATAAAGTCCAGAGAGCACTCTGGCTGAAAGGCACTAACTATGCAAATTAAATATGAGTCATTATAATTATGGTCCTTTCATGTTCTTACTCAAATCACTGATGCACCTTCTGTGTCCAGCTGACCAAGCAGTATTTCTTGCATTATAGGATTCTGATTCCACTTCCATTGTTAATGTTCATTACTTTCTTGGAGAGCTACAATTTCATTATTAATACATCAGTGTAAGAGAGCACAGATTACATAAATGCATTTCAAAGCATTAGTTTTAAGAACAATATATGCTTCCTCTGCCAACAATATGTTTCTTCTTGTACAAATACTTTATGGCTACAATTGCAAAAGTATATGGAAAAGGCTTTTATTGTCTTCAAAAAATATAGCAAAGTAAATGTTTGCTTACCCTCTCTGCCTTCTAAGAAAATCAACATTGTGAGTTTGATAGGTGGTTAACATGAATGCTTGAATCTGTCCAATGATAACACCAGTAAATTTATAAACCATTTGTTATCTTTCTATGGGAATGAAAGGGTGAGTTCCCAGCTTCTGATCTCTTCCAGTGGTACAACCTGTGGCTGCGGTGTGATTGTCTCTGCCTTTGGTGGTTTGACTACGTCTGTCTAGAGAACCAATATGGTTCGAGGCAGAGGGAGCCTGCCAGCTCCCCTGTAACAGAGGCCCAGAGCTGAGCAGTGGGCTGAGAGCAGGGTGATGACTGTACTTCACTGCAGACCTAGTTGGCATCAGTTTCTAGAGGCAGATCTCAATGGCCATACTACCTTGCAGATCTAGTGGCACCAAGCTGGACCAAAAGCTTACCCAGCAGCAAATGGATACCTGGTCCGCAGATGTCACGTAGCCAAAGTATTGTTTTGGCTGCTGTCAGACCTGGACTGCAGCTGCCTGTGGGACCAGGGAGACTCAGAGCTGGTTTTGGTCGATCTCATTGTAACAACAGTTGAGTGCTTGGAGCACCTTGGTGTGTTGACCCTCTTGGGAGGCAGTGGAGTTTTACTGTGCCATCTTCACAGCTGCAAAGCCCAAGCAGAGATAATTTGGCACAAGCTATGCAAAAACCTCTCTTGAGCTCCTGGGCAGATCGGGCGCCTCGCCGTGTGCCCAAGGGGCTGCCCCCCTCCCCACCAGCCTGGAGGTCTGAGCAGGACAGCTGTGCTCTGTGGGACAAATGGACCTTGTGCCCACAGCCAGCTGTACCAGGGCTCTGCTGTCCTGTGTGGGTTCCTGGTGTCATTTTGCTCTGTTATTACGACTGAGACAGCCTCTGTTCCTTGTCTAGCCTCTCGAAATATGGCAGAAGGTCTGGGTCACTCTAGAGAAAAGTTCCTGTGCTTTAATGGTCCTCCCTTGGCCTGTGCTTCCATGTTTTCCACTTAAAACTGAAATTGTGGGTTATTTGGAAATCCTCTGAGCAGGAACCCTCTCAGTGTCTCCAGGGAAGCCTCAGTGCTCATGCTGCTGCACTCATCGGTTTTAGCACATCATTTAGGGACCTTTTTAAAATGCAAGCTAATTATGTTATCTCATTCATAGATATTCACAGGACTGATACTCCGATGGATTAAATTATTTTATACATTGTAAACATTAGGCTGATGGAGCTGAAGTGCTGAGGTCCTTTTTTAATCAGAGGCACCAGATTAACTCGCTTTTAGTCTTTCAGAAACTCACTTACTCTTAATGAGTTTACTATGATATAGGTCCACAAATTTCCTGTCTAGCTTCTTTTGGCACTCTCAGATAAAAATGCCATCTGGGAAGGAGATTTATTGGTTTTGAGATGATGTCCCTTCCTTATCACCTTGTTTTGCTGGCCCTGAGCTCATCCCAAGATAGCGGTACTTACCTAGACAGCATCAGTTTCTGTCAGACACAAATTGTGGAAAAATTAATTTAAAATACCTTGACCTTTCTACCCCAGTAAGGATATTTTTTTTCCATAGTAAAACCTCTTGCTAATGTAAAATGCTTACATATCTATTTGTATGTGTACATATTTATATACATATATAAAACCTGTAGCTGTGTTCTTATTATATTCTGCCCTGCCTCCACTGTAAATTCTGCCTCAGTTTTATCACAGAGGATTTTATATTGGACATTCACATTCATTTTGTGGAAATGAATTTGGAGCTTTGAACGGTATCTGTTGTTGTGCACTAGCATGCTAATGCCAGCAGAGGTGGTGAGGCACAAGGTCTATAGCATAATTTTATTTACAGGCCCTTCAACTGGAGGCACTTTTTGCTTTTTAAATCCATGTGTATGGCTGCCCCACAGAGAGGGATGGGTGCAGATGCTGGATGAAGTTTAGGTGAATCACCACGGGTACTTCCCAGGATATCAGGATCACGGGGACTTCTCCGCTTTCCATTTTCATAGCTTGATGGGGCCACAGGAGACCGTAAAACATTCTTATGTCAGGATAGCACCAGAGAAATGAACACAAATGCTCACTGCTGCAGGGGACCGGGACTCTTCCTTGCACCCAAAACCCAAGCAAAGGTAAAATATTTGGAGAAAAAAAATCATTAATGTTTATGAAAGCTGCCAGGGCTTGCGGTGTATGCATGTGTTATGGTAAGGTAACGTGGAGCACAGGGCTCATAGTTAACCCTGTGCATTTGAGCTCTAGCAATAACGCTTGAAATTCGTTCAAGACCTTTAAAACAAAACAATCCTGTATCTTTTTGTAAACTTTCTATAGAAAATGCCTTACCCAGCAGCTGCATAGAAAAGACAAAATAAAAATATATTTCTCGTTCTGTCTGCATGAGCTGTAGGATGGTTATTCTTTTGTGTACTCAAATTTTGTTATTGAGGGATGAGTGTATCCTGGGTTTAGTTGCCTGAATTGCATTCCTGCACAGATCCTGGCTGTGATTGCAGAGGTCCTGTTCCTTCAGCGAGTAAAGAAATCTTGTAGAAAAAAGAAAAAAAAATTCTGACATACGCGGAGAAACTCTTGTGCATGAAATGGGAGGGCATCATTTTCATAATTTGCAGTGATGTTCACAGCATCATTTATTAATTTCAGTAACAGCAAATTCTTACAAGGCCTGAATAGTTCATCCAAATGTATTCTGTTGTTCATGGCTGAGTAAACTTGAAGGGACTCCTGGGTGTTACACCTGTGTGTGCTTTTAAATGGTGAAATTTATCTCATGGCAGCACAGCTGTGCATTGCATGGAAGTTAGAAGACTGTTTCAAGGAACATATGTGATATGGAAAGTTGGAAAGGGTGTTTCTTCCAAGTGTCTCTTAAAAGCACTGCCTTACTTCCCCAACACTTGTGCTTTATTCCCACATGTTGGTGTCACCTCATGTTCCTCGCAGCGCGGTGTTCTTCTGTTGCAGGAGACTGCTGGTTAATTGGTTTCAAGGGGTGACTTCACAATGATTTTTCTTTCCTCAGAGTCTTTATACCTAGAGGGAAGGAAACTGGTACACAAGCAAAATTCATTTTTGCTTTACCTCTCTGTAAAATGTGTACTTAATGATCTCATCTCTTCCTCAGTGCTGCGTTTGTACCACAGTGTCCTAATCCAAGCACTGATCTCGCTTTCACTTAGCATCTCAGCTCCGATGAGCTGTCAACACTTGATGCTGTCCCTTTCGCTCCTTAGCCTCCCCTTTCAGAGTGGAGTATTTCACTCTCTCAGTGGCTCTAGACATCATCTAGAGAGATAGGGTGGTTTTTACAGGACTCTTTTAGATGAGTATTTCGTATTTCTTGCCCTGTTAATGGAAGATGTGAGAGCCACATTGCCCCTGTCCCAGCATTCACAAGGGAAGTTATCATCATGTCAAATTACAGCTGCTGACTCTTGCCAGACAATCCCCTGCCCTTATCTTATCTATCTACATTTTTTAATGCCATGCTCATCATCATGGCATCTAAGTGCCTTAAAAGTTTTCCATTGCTTCAGAGGAAAGATACATTTATGGGTGTGTTAGTGGAAAACTTTCCCTGCTTCTGGTTATTCAGTTGATCTCAGCGAACGAGGGTGATAAAGGTTAAAGTGAAATAGCGCTGAAAAAGTGACCTTCCAGTGCAACAACCTTGTACTTGACAAACCCAATATTTGTTGATATTTTGCCCAAAATACTTCATGTTATGTTTAGGGGTTAGCTGGATTCCGCAATGCTGCTGGCACTGGCAGTGGAGTGAGCAGGCAGGCACTGACACAAGCCCGTGTTCTGCTCCAGTTCATGCTCTTGCAGTATTAATCTGCTGTCTTCAGCTGACAGTGATCTCGGGTCTGGTTTGCAGCATTTGAGGGGTTTTGGTGGTTGAGTAGATGGCACACTGATTGGAAAAAAAAACAAAAAAAACAACAAACAACTGTTTGGCTTCTGCATGCAAGTTTCACTTTGTTGTACGCATTGTAAGAACAGCTGATGCAAAGGCTGGTGCATGTTAAATAAAGCAATTTAAACTGGGAATGGTTGAGATGGCGAGAAGCCCACAAGGGATTTTTTTCTTCATTAATCACATTTCTGACCATCGTTTATGTCTCATACACGTTTTGGGTTGTCAGTTTTACCCAACTAATGTCTATTTTTCAAACTGTAGCAAAAAGCATCAGAATTTAATACAAGGATTGATGCGCATGTGTGTATGTAGGCATGTGTTTCTTCATGTGTGAGTGCTGCCAGCACGCATCACAGAGTGGATCTGTGTCAGTAGCTGCTTTACTGTCCTTGGCTGATTCCTGTTCCTCAGTCTCCAGAGGCTTGGTCTGCATGTAGTCACCTGGCTGACACTGGAGACCAAAGAACCATTTCCCAAGCACTGCCTCTGTCCTTGTGACACCTTTCAGGTTCCTTGTATGGCTCCTGGGATGTCAGATCTTGCCTGTGCACTGGCTGGAGTTGCTCCTCTGCCTTTTCTAGAGATTCATGCTGTTGAGTCGTGCTGTGCGTATTTGCTGCCCAGCTCAGCGGCAAGCAGCAGCTGTGAGTGCCGTGATCCGCTCCTCAAGTCACAGCTGATCCGCGGGGATCCCAATGTGATCTGACAGCTCTCCAGGTTTACTCCGCTTAACCTAGAGTGGTGTTTGCAAAGTTAGCTTGCCAAAAGTAAGACTTGACCATTTTATTATTTGCAGCCATCTATGCTCAAGCCTATTTTCTTGTGACCGTGACAGTATTTCCGGAGTTTCTCTATCAGCTAGGGAGAATGGTGCCTGCACTCTTTGTTTTGGTGATCATTTGGATGAGGGTGGACAGGCCAGAGGTGTAGCTGCTTCAAAGACACTTCACTATTCTGGCCTACTGGTGTAGAGATTTCAAAGCAAACAGTAGTAGTAAAGGCAGATTCCCAAGTCAAAAGGAGTTGCCGTCTGGCAGTTACTTCTTCCATCTTTCTAAATCTTGTGGAGGGAAGGACAGAGGTGTTTTGGTGCCAATGAAAACATTATTCTAACTTAACATCTTGCTTTGCCATATTGCAGACTTTCTTTTCTGTGATTTAGTGCAACAGCAACTTGCAAACAATTCTAGTGTTTCGTCTGCAAATCTTTGCCCTGTCAAAAATCAGCTTGTTTTTCTGACATGTTCAAAAAGAAAAAAAAAATCACAGCAAAACACAACAGGCAGAGAACTTAATTTGGCTTGCAGACTGTACTTCATCCCACTCAAATGCAGTCAGTGTAAAGCAAATAAACTGCAGCCATGTGGATTCTGCTACAGGAGCCGATGTGCTGCCTTTGATCTTGAAGAAAGTATGAACCTTCTGGATCTGACTCAGCAAGGTTGTCCTTCATGTGCCTAATGAAAAGCATGCAAGCCATCCTGTTGAAGCCAGTAAGATTATCCATATGCCTAGATTTAAGCACGTGTTTAAATGTCCTGCTGAACTGTTAATGAAGGGAGATTTCCATCTCTCTTGGACAGCGTTGCTTGGACTTTCACTGAGCAACAGCAAAAGCTGAGAGGAAACAGGGAGGGGAAGAGAGATATTTAACCTAGGTCCTCCTTCAGCAGCCAGTTTTCTTGCTACTTAAGACACCAGTTGCTAAAGACTCTGTGATTGGCTTTGCTGCGTGCTGAAAGATTGCTTCCTCCAAGCTTGTGCTCTAATTTCCTGCCTTGTAATTAGCTCTTCCACATGGTTACCCCAATGTGCACAGCATGCAGTCATATGATGAGCTTATGCCACTGGACATCCTCAGAGAGCGGAATCACAAGGCAGCGCATTAAATCCTGCCCTCCAGATCTGCTGGATTGTAATGTGGGGTGACGGCCCTGGAGGGGGCTGGCTGCTGAGAAACGACCCCTGGGTGCGGGGACTTGGCTGAATTTGGACAGAAGGGGATTAACTCTGGTCAGAGAAGCAAGAGGCACTTCTAATTGCAGTAGTAGCACTTCCAGATGGTGGTTTTGAGAAGCGCTGTGCCTGGAGGCCTGCAGCAGATACACCAGCCTGGTCCCAATTTGGGATGCTGCTGTTCCTGGCACATGAGAAGCTGAGAAGTGGCAGGAGAAATAGTGGGGGATATGTCGTGGTTTTGTCAAATGTGGCTTGGACTGAGTTAAATAGCTTTCACTGCACCGAGAGACACCAGACTGGAGCTGGGCAGTGTTTGACTCCAGGTTTCACAAGGCAAGATTTTCCCTTTATTTGAGTGCCTGAGGTGACATATGTAATTTCGTTGAACCTCTTCCTTCAGATCCCAAGAATACTTCTGTGTTCAGGTTTATAAGGCTTTATTTTAAAGCCTATTTTTTCTGAAGCAGTGTTTGGTGTCTTCTTGTTTTTGTGTCAAAACCACTGGGAGCAAAGTGACCTGAACTCTTTTCCAGAGCCATGGTAACAGGAGAGCTGATAACCACAAACAAGGTCAATCCCAAACTTTTAAATTATATCAGATCAGCTTCCTGATAAGAAAAGTGAAAAGTTGAGAGAGGAGAGAGAATCTGCTTGAAGGCATCGATGTGGATATGGTAAAGCATCTCATGGTGTTAGTTAAAATTATTTAAAATGTTTCCAATATGTTTTACAAAATATTGCTTGAGCGTTAGGTACTTGCGGATGGATAAAAATTATATATAAGGATTTTTCTGCGGTGAGAGACTTATATCTCAAAAGGTGGTTATTCTGGCTGTTCAAAGCAACCTGCAGTCCTTCCAAGTTGTGACTACTCATGAATCATCTATGACCAAAACATACATCCCATCAACAGCAGATGCCTTATTTTAGCCCTATTGATTGTTGAGAGAGTGGGCTATGACTTGTGTCCCTCTGCTCATGCCACATGTTGTGGTCACATGAGGGGCTGCTCAAAGCGCCTGCTGTCCCAAGGACCAACTGTGGAGCACCAGCTTGCAGAAGGCCTGTGAGATGCTGCAAGCCCTGGTGGAGCAAGAATGGTTGTTTGGGATGGGGCTTTCATCTCCCTTGGCTGGGAGTGGATTTGTGAGCTTCATGACCACTGGGACAGAGAGCTGAGTGGACGTCCCACAGGGGTGTTTGTGGGACAGTCAGCCTAGGTCAGACCTGCTTGTTCCTCTAACTTCTGAATGTGACAATCCTTGTCTTTTCCTGGGCACGACCTGCGTCCTTGAGTATCTAATATGTCATTTTAAGTTGCTGGGAATGGGTCCCAGAGGCACACCATGTTAAAGGGTGAGTATGACTCCTTGCCTGCAAGCAGCAGCAGCCTTCCTTTTGCCTTTCCCCCCATCACAAGAGCTACGACCAGGGTGCAAAGACAACTCCTTCACCACCTCGCATTTCCAGGCCTGCTCGCCGAGTTCTGTGCCTTTCTCCCACGTTCAAGTATGACACTTCTCTGATGACAACCCTCACAGAGAAAAGAGCCCCCCACAGTTGTTGCTCTTCTTGTGTTGTCTGCGCAGGGTGTTTGTTTGCGGAGGGCTTGCATTAACACTCTGTACTGCCTTAGACTAAGCAGACTAATAGACTCTTTCAACACCTCTGTCGCACTGCCTGCTGTGGTAATCATTCAGCAGTCATGGCTCTCTGCAAACAGCAGTGCTGAACTCGCCTTTCAATTACCAGTTTATTATTCTAAGACGTCTTGGGAGCAGAGTGGTGATAGCCATACGCCAATATGGCTGTGGACTGCTCGTGAAGTTCCTTGCGGGACACCAAGAGCAAAGCCAGGGGTCCAAGCAGTTCTCTTAGGCTGGTGACTGACAGCATCTGACACAGGCTTAAAATAACCCACCCCAGAAAAGAAAACATGGCCACCTCCAAATGAAGAATTCCTAATACGTGAAAGCTGAGCTCAGAGGTGGGTGCCTACACTTGAGAGTCAAGGTTGACAAGGTTGAGTCAACCTCTGTTGACCCACCAGGAAACCCTGCATTTGGTGGTGCTGGTTCATCCTGCTCGCGGGCAAGTCCTTCCACTACTTAAGAACTCAGTTGCTTTGGGGTTTTGCGAAGCCACCACAAAACAACCTATTTTTCTTTTTTTTTTCTGAAATTCAGAACTGAAGCGAGAACTGATCCTCACCTTGGGCTGCCGAAAGCTGAGTCTTTCCTGGTGCTGACACAACAGCTTCTGCCTAGAGAGGGTCTCACGTTGTAGCACTTGTTCTGGGCTGGTTCCCGCAGCGATCCTTGGGGGAGAGCTGGGGCACAGAGACTGAAATAACAAGAACCAATCATCATGAAAACACATCTGCTGGGTTTGGAGTGTATACGTTTTGCAAAGTGTGACTCCTGTTAGAGGCTATTAAAGAAAGCTCCAACTCTTCTATAGCTCTGGAAAACCAAGGTTCTTTGAAATATTCAGTTATGCCAAGAAAAAATAAAGACATAGTGGATTTCTCTTTGTCTCCAGAAATTTGAGGAAGTCTCCCAAAGCTTTATCCACTCCTTCCAAAGTTTCCATAGAAAACAATTTAGCTTCTTATGTCTGGATTGCCAAACAAGAATCCCTTCTAATTTTCAATTTGCTAAATAACTTTCTCAACTATGTTGTTTTCTGTTTGGTTTTGTTTGTTTGTTTTGTTTTTCCTTTTGCCTCTACTCTCTGATCGCTCTCTTTTCTTCAGTTCAGCATATTCCAAATGCATGCTGAGGATGTCCATGTTAGCTTAACAAGTGGAATGATGTGTTGGCAATTGTCTTCTGAACGGGTATAATCCAAAAGAATATGTTGTCACTTCGATTGGCCAAGATGTAGAATCATTTCTCCTCTTAGCAGGAAGGCATCCAAAAGATAAGGAAGTTAAATCAGACAAGTGTGTGCATTTTAACCTGAAACCCTGCTTATGCTATAATGCCTCATTCCTTGTAATTGCTGACTTGTGAAAAGGATAAATCTACCAACAGTAAAATCCTACTGGTGGCTTGCTTATTTCAAATTTCTCTCTTGTGCAGTGTAAGCATTATAAATAATTCTCTCCTGGGAGAGCTTGGCGTCAGGAGCTTATTTTGTGTGATGGAGATTGGTGCCAGTCCCTGTGTGTAACAAGCCGGTTGGTAAAGTGTATATGTCGTATCTGTCAACAACCGGAGTGCTAGGTTTGGGATAGTTGGAAAAAAAAAGAGAAGTAGGAGTTGCAGAATATGACTGGGGAATGGCTTTTCATCCCTTCATATTCCAAAAACATCTGATGCCACTATTTAGGTTTGTGAGCAGAGTTGTCTCGGTACAGGAGCAAGCGCAGTGCTGCATGGGGTGGAGGAGGAAGAAGGGGCAGTGGCAGAAGATTAGGGCGGGTGAGGAATGACTATTCAGGCAGGGGATTAAGGGTAATGAGAGATGTGGCGTTTGCAGGAGCCTGTTGACTTAGACACCAGGAGAATGAAGAAAATGGGGAAAAAGAAAGGCCTATAGAAAGGAGAAAGGTTTAATTAGTGTTGTCTGAGAGAGAGGAAGAAGTAAATGAGAGCACCAGGGCAGATAAAGATGAGTAGGATGCAACACCTGAAGATCTTCAGGGTACACAGAGTCCAGGTTTTTTCAGTGCTTTCTGACCCCGGTTTTGCCCTGGGCACCTTGGAAGGTGCTGAGGATTCAGCTGGTGCCACCGTGGCTCTGTCGCACACTGGTAGGTGGGGTGAGTTCCCATCTCCCAGGAGTGCAGGGCCGGTAGGGTTGTCTGATGTGATTTTCGGTCGTGTTCATCTAGGTATGAACCAGGCACCATGATGATAACGAGCTGACTCCCCATCTAAACTAAAGCATTGCAGAATTTGGAGGTTTCGGTGGCATGGCTCCCTGAAAACACAGATTTGTACCTCTGATCTCCCTCTGTATACATTTTAGACGTTTCAGTGCGGAAAAAGCCTAAACATATTAGGGGGAAAGCAAACTCACTCTAGGTCATGCCTACTTTAAAAATCTACTGAAAAATATAGTTTTTGTTAAACATCCCATTCTTGTTCTGTTTCAGCAGAACTGTCTTCGTCAGCAGCTTTAGAGGTATCAGGCAGATAACATGGCTGAGTAGCATTTCGTGCCTCAAAAAACAGAATAGATGTATGTCCAGAATTAATGTTGTGTTTGGCAAATCTTGGAAAAAAAAAGTCTTCTTTGCTACACAACGAGGGTGGCTTATTTGGTATATTAATATATGTATCATTTTCATTAAATCTGTCTGCTTACATGCACATGCTGATCCGTTTAAGTGGTCTTACTAATAGGTAAAAAGACACATTCAAAAACATATATAGAAGCCACCTTAATGCAAAAACATGCTTCCAGTGACCTCAGTAAAGAGAGGTGAATCAGCACTACAGCGAACAAACCATTTGGGAATTACAGTGGTAGCAATACTTTGCGAGCAGAGTTGCAAACTGGTGAGAGCTCAGCCGGCTCGACACAATTTGTAGAGCCTGATATGAATTGTTCTTTTGCACTGTGAATGTCACAAAGTCCACCAGTTCCATTTGTTCTGCAATACCACCTAACAGTGTGCTGCATGTTAAGTAATGCATTTTCCTTTCAGGGCTCTGGCAGGGAATTCGTGCTTTGTACAATCCCGTTATTTTAGGTGGAAGTGGGGCTGGAGTCCCAGGTTACTCCTGGCCTGGCAATGAATTAAGCACTTGCACAAAGGCAGGGGTTTGGGCCGTATTCCGAAGGTACAGGATCTCTTCTATGATGTTACCCCCATCATTTGCATTTCAATGTGATTTGGATGGCTGCAAAAGCAACAGTTCTACTTCACATATTGGAGAGGTATCTTTGGAGTTTTATAGTCTGGCTCTGTCACAGAATATTTCAATTGCTTTTTCACCTTGTGTTATTTGGAAGGCTTCAGATTGCATCCCTGAAGCAAGATGTGAGCATCCAATCTCCACCCACTCTTTCTCCTCCCTGTTTAGGTGTAAGAAGCAGCTGGCACAGTGCATCTGTGCACACAACTCCCTGCCCTTCGGTAGAATTACATCCTGGGACTAATTTGGCTTGTTGTGCTTGTTTGGAAGGACCCAAAGGGTAGCTCCTATCATACATCGTGGGTACCACTTTCGGCCAACATTAACAGCGACTCTTGCACAGTCAGCAAATTCTTCAGGAGGAAAGAATCCGCCCTTAGTCTTCATCCATATTACAAAGGATATTTTCGGCAGTGTGTAGCTGTAATCAGCGGAGCTCAGCTTAGCAATTTTAATCCCCTGCTGTCTAGTTTGGGGCTGCTTGTTATGCAGCCAGCATTCACTCAACATAATGGTTGCTACCTGCCAATGTGCTTTGAGGGATATTGTTAGCATTAAATTTGCCATTTACATTTTCATGTTTGACATAATTGAGGAATGAATGCTCTTATGAAAATTAAACTTGTGGTCCTCCTGGACTACTGTAACCCTGTTAAAATGTAATGTGATTCTTGATGCGTCTTCTTTAGGTTTTTATTAAATAGAATATCCGTATGACTAATTCCCCTGGCCTAAATGTAGGCTGGGAAGGAGCATTATTGATAGGGCTGAGCACAAATGGCCCTCTATACTCAGCCTCTAATGGCCTAATAATGCATTATACTTGAATCAGAAATACTTTGAGTTGTAGTGCTTATTGCCATTATTGAAAACACCTGGATGCTCCATTCATCAAGGTTACATCAAAATGGGCCCATTTGTTTATTAGTCTGTCAGTAAACATCTTTATTTAGTTTCATGTTCCTCTGCTCTCGGTAGCGTTGGAGAGGACAGAACCATGTAGTGCATCTTTCTGTGGTTTGCTGTTATTAGTTTTCCCTGAAAAGAAAGATAATGAAAAGTTTGGATGGCTTCATAAAGAAAACATTTTTCTTGGGCATCGTTCTTTTTTTCCCTTTCCTTTTTAGAAGATGAGGTTAAAGAAAACCCATTGGGTATGTAGTCAGGATGACCAAATTGCAGAAATGAGAAGATTTGACAGACTGAGATTTTTTTTTTTGAAGTGTGTTTTATGGCAGGCAGCCTCTGGAGTACTTCGCTACGGTTGTTACAGCTCTTTTCTGTCCAATGGGGTTTGCTATGTGGTGGATGAGGACGCTGTGGGATGGGTACAGCTGCTGGGCATCGCTGGTGTCCACAGCCAGTCACTTCAGAGCAAGAGAACTCGTGCCCAGGAAGGCACATTATAGGATTGAAGCCATGACGTGTCTCTGTAGTTCTCTCAATAGACATCCTATTTGACTGTAAGCGTGTCACTTAACTGCTTTTCCCTGCTCCTTCCCCCCCTGGAAAAAAGATGAATTAATTTGTGTTCACCAAGTGCTTTTGAGCTGTCTAGGGCTGAGGAAGGGGGTTCCAGTTTCCAGATGAAGAGGAAAGAGTTGTTGAAATAGTTTGGCCCTGCAAAACCCTGCCTCTCTCAGGCTAGCTGCAATATTTTTCCTTTGTCAGCAAATGTTAGCTTTGACTATTTATTCAGGGTTTTTTTTTCCTGCAAGGGAAAACTTTAAATATGACATTTTTGATTGTCATTTCAAAACAGTGAAAAGATCAACATTTGAAAACCAAATGGTTTCCAGCCCCCACCCCCTGCCTCCCCACCCCCAATGTTTTGTTTTGACATTTCCCAATCAAAATTCTTCATAATCCGCAGTTCTGTGGAGATTTTAGCTGGAAATCTGATGCAGTGTAGACAGCTCCAGCACTACTTCGGAGGCGAACTGAGCTCCAGCTGAACCAGGGCTTTCAAGCTTTCTATAGCTCAGGCTGGTTAAGAGAGCATTATACTTGAGGGTACCGCATCACCCAGTATTTAACGCCAGACATGAAGCATTTGTACCTTGGCTTTAAGGACAGGCTCCCTCATGCATGTGGTTGGTATTTACGTTGATGAGTTTAGTTATACCATGTCAGGCCTGCTCCCTGTTGCTTAAGTGATCTGTTCCTTTTGCTAGATCTCAAGACACCTCACATCCATTCCCAGATCTATGGTTGCACAACCACACGTGTGTGGATGTGCAACCATATGGATGTGCAACACTGCTGCAACATCGACGATCAGATCAACATGGCAAGACTTCTAGGGGCAGGGGGATAGAGAAGTTAAAGCGTGTGTGAGTCAGCAAGTGACACGAGACATTAGAAGGCAGAGCTCCTGTAGGTTTATCTGAATTTGTTTCCCAAGGAAGGAACTCAAAGAATATGGGTGACCTGAATGGGGGTCACACATGGCTAGAAGATACCTGACTTTTAATTTCTGAATATGTTGCCCTTGCCATTCTAGTCAGCCATTAAGGAAAAGAGTAAATACTTCTGTGGTCTACTCGCAAAGAGTTTGCTGCCGATACAGCTCGGTGCATGAGTGTACTATCTCCAGGTCATATGCCTGCTGCTGGTGTTTGAAGTGTTCAGAAATACCAAGGCAGGTCGGTGGCTTTTTTGATGCTTAAATACCATCAGGTTTGTGCTGACAAGGATGACTTTCCTGTCCTGACCTCACCTCGGGTCTCTTCAGACCCATGAGGAGAGCAACGCTATAAAACTGAACCTGTCTGTTGCTTGCCGTGCATTCCCCAGTGCATCACCCTTCAGTGTGAGACTGGGAACCAACCTTGTGGGGGGGCGAAGGCTACAGTTAACTGGGATTTGCATTGAAATGTGCCGTGTTATAGTCCTCTGATGGCTTGGGTCATGGCTGTCTGAAGTAGACCACTGTCAGCAAAAATATTTGGCAATTTTGGCAGTGGCTGGTTCAATTTCTTCCCTTCCTGTGAAAAGGAGTAATAGCATTTTTTCCTCTCAACTAGGGAAATATCGCTGTGTTTATGGCAGCGAAGAAGAGGAATGCTGAGTGGAGTAAGACCACTGCTGTGTTTCATGTAGGGTTTGGTGTTCCATGTGAGCTAAGGCACTGTCCCACACTTCAGGGAATAGAAGAAATGCGGGGTTTGCGTATGCCATGAAGCAGAGGTCTGGAGCTGTGCAACCCAGATTAGTTCATACTGATACAGGGCAATTTCACCCTGAAGAAGGGAACACTTGCAACCTAGATAGTGTTAGCTGGTATTACCAAAAGTGAATAGGGAACACCATTTTACACCTTACTATACAGAACTTCTGCAGAACTGTTGCAGACCTAGTTCCTCTCTGCAGACTCTCCCTGCATCACGTCTACCCAACTCAAATTCTGGCAAGATGAGTTTCCTGAAGGGTCTTACTTTTTTGTTGCTGTATGCTTTATTTTTGCCTAAGCATAGGGGGATGCAGCACAGAGCAGGCTGAGAAGCAAAACAGCTTACGTGTTCAGGAATAGTTCGGACAATCTGCAACTGATCCTAGTACATTTGGGCTATTGTTCTATTTTGCAATATGTACAGTTTTGTTCAGAGCATGGGAAGAGAATTAGAAATTGAAACACTATAATCCTTAAAATTTATTGAAAGGAAAGAAAAACCTTGCTCTGAAGCCTAGCAAAAAAAAAAAAAAAAAAATTATATTAGTATTGGCTTCCTCAATGCTCACATCTATTGAGTTTCTTCGATTATTAAGAGAAGCAGTGAACACTTGCAAACTAATCCATGTCTAAATCAATCTTCTTGTACAGCCGTTCAGGATCAGTGAGCATAAGTTCATGATGTTGGAAGAGAGAATGATATGGCAAGATAAGAGGCAAGTGGTGCCACAGAGTAGTAAACACATCTCAAGCACCTGCTATCAATTACTGCTATTTCTACAGTGATTGGTTTGATGGGAAGGATTTGGAGACAGGAGCAAAGGAGATTAGAGTTCTTCAACCACAAGTGGGAGAACATAGCTGAGAGTAAATTAGCATTCATATTTAAAGAGAGAGAGGCTGGATTTTAACATAAAACTGGCACAAGCAGCTCAGATTTAGAGCCAGCCTTGCAAATATTCTATGAGCATGTGAGCCAGAATTCCCATGTCCTACCACAGGTTTGACTTACAGCAAGGCTCTGCTTAGTCACTGAGTTAAGAAAAAGGACTCAAATGCGTCCGCATGCAGAATCCTGCCAGATTCTCCTCTAATTTGAAGGTACTGAAAGACCATAAGAGACTCAGGTTTTAATCCAGAAGCTCTCAGATATGTGAAAATTGTTTCTAGATATGCAGAAATGTGCATCAGTTTGAGAGGCAGAAACAACCTAGACCTGGACAGACCATGTGAATGAAGTATTTTGCCCTCGTACGCACATGTAAACTGGGCAGCCTGTTTATGGTTAACAGTTCTTTCAAGATGTAAACACCAGAGAATCTGGTCTCTTGCTTGTTTGCATTCAAGCTGCACTGGAAGCATTCACCCAGAAAATGGAAGATCAGAGCTTCCTGGCTCAGTGTTGCGGGGAGGTCTGCTTTCCAGCTGCATTCCCAGCCTCACGCTGCCTCCTGCAAGCCGGTACCCGTGTGCTGGGTGTGATGCTTTCTTCTGGCCTTGCTGGCTGGTCTGGGAGGTGATGAAGCTCCAGCCTCCCGGCGTGCCTCCCAGGCAGCGGGACCCTGCGCCTCACTCACCTTTTCTGCCCAATTCACACCAGTATATTAGGAGAGGGTCAGAACATGCAGCTTGAGGTTTTAGGGTCAGTCGTCCCCTGCTTTTGTTTTGCAGGAGGGCACACCACACCCACTGAATTGGAGTGAAAGCAGGACCATGACCTGGTGGTCAGAGACTTAATCCTGGTCTGTGCTGACTACCAAGGACTCCTTAGGTTAAACAAGTGCTGGATAAAAACCAGACACTTCACTACCCACCTCCCTGCTGGCTGTGCTCTGCAGGGAAGCAGTGGCCTGGGCTGTTCCTGTCCAGAGCCTCATCTAGGAGACATGGGCTGCAAGCGGGCAGAGGGTAAAATTGCAAGGCATCCTTGTATTTTGCTGTGGCTGAGAATGGGGGTGGGGGTAGCCATATCTCCTTTCTCCCAGAGGTTTTTGGCAGAAGAGTTACTGTTATGTCTTGATGCACTAAGCCCAAGGGAAGCGAGGGACAAGCAGGCTGGTTTAAGTCTCAGTGGCAGAGGTGTGAGCTAAAAGATGTTTTACTGTCATTTGCGACAGGCTCTGAAACCACCTTTGATCAATGACCTCAGCCCAAGCAGTGCGGGATAACTGGGGAAAGACTCTCCAGGAAGGTGAAGGTGGGTCTCGGATGCGCCGTTTTGCTACCCAGGTTCTGCTAAACCCCTAGGAGTTCTCCGGCAACGATTAACCTCACTCCCCATGAAGCCTAAGGCATGGGTTGGTGGCCTTTTCCTGCCGCTTGCTGGCATTTTGCCGGTGACAGCACTAGGTGGTGCTAACAGACAGGCTGAGGCTCTGTCCCAAAACCCAGGTCCCCACCGGGGACCGGGGTAGGCGGCAGCAGCTGGTTCTTCGAGTAATTTAAAAAAGAAAAAAAAGAAAAAAAGAAAAAGGAAAAACAAAAAAAACCCAAACACCAAACTGTGTCATTACTGGATCAGATCAAACTTGAGTAAATGAGAGTTTTAAAAATGGCTTTTCCTTCACTTATCTCAGGCTAGAAGGCATCTGGTTTGGCACAGGCAATTGTAGCGAATACAATTAAAATTGATTGAGTGCAAATGTTTTAATTGTATGATGTTTTTTTCACTGATGAGCTCAATAAACTAATTTAATTAGGGATAATGGGAACATGTTTGGGGACATTTAGGACCTATTCAGCCCTAATGGGTTCGAAACATCTGAACAGAACCAAATCGCATAGGTTCATTGTCCGTACTTCCCATTACGTGAAACCTTAAAGGTGCTTCACTTACCATCTCGCCCTTTCTTTCCTTTCGCCACCACAGCACGGGGAAGCCAGGCTGCCAGCAGAGGACTCCAGTACTGCCAGGCAGGAGCTCAAAGGCTTCCCCATTCACCTTCCCACTGGGGATGCTGCAGGAGAACCCGGTCTGGGTGGGACTGAGTGGGCTGTGGGGCACTCTGGGTTGAGGCCTGGCTGTTTGGGAAGCTCCTGGCCAGAGGAATGGCTCACAAGGGAACCCTCTGACTGCTGCTGTAGAGCAGAGTGATCTGGAGGCTGCTTTAATGTGAAGTGAAGTACTCCCTCCAAGAGAAAAGAGGAAGGTGGCGTAGCACCTCCCTTGCCTCCTCCCTGAGCATAGGTTAAGTGTGGGGCACACCTGGGAGGGGAGTAGAGCTGAGAGCGCATCGCAGCCCAGATGTTGTGCCCATGGTGACCATAAGGGCTTCTTATGCCCACTGGTGTTCTTATAACACAGTAATGGGGCTCCCGGATTCATTTGACAAGAGGGACACCCACATGTCTGTAGTTCAAGGGCACCTGGTGGCAGGCTGTCTTGCAGTTCCCTCAAAACTTCGAGGTTCAACCATGTTCCTCTTTATACAGTTTCACTTAACACCTCCTGTCATCTACATTCCCACCAAGTCACGGGACCTTCCTGACAACCTTTTCTTGGCCTGGCCATCGACAGTGCAGGGAGATCCCTGTATGAGGTGATGGTCCTTTTGGCAACCAGGGGACACATTTACATCCCCTCATCTGGATGTGACTTTTCATATGAAAAGATTGACACTTCTTCCAAATGCTCTCCCAGCTTCCAGCTATTTTCAGTTCACATTATTGGAGGGCTTTGTTAGCAGTCTGTGGTGGATTTTTTTCAATATGCATGAGGATGATGACACCATTATAGCTGATGATACCATTACAAGCTATTTCCAAAGCTCAAGGTGATAAATCTACCCTGTGTATGGGTACTGTTCTTGGCAAGAAAGACTGAGGCTGGGCAAGGAAAAGGAAGACATGAAAATATTGAGCCCCATTGCTGTGAATTTTCTGCTATGTTACAGGAAATTGTATTCTAGATCCTAGTAGTAAAACTGCGTGGAACGTCTTTCTCAGGGAACAATTCGTTTTGCAGCCCTCAGTTTCCTTTGGCAGCCCCTTTCCAGCCCCATGCCAGCTGTAGCGCTGGTCTTTCTGTCAGCCTAAACCCAAATCCTAGGCTGATTCACCAGCCAGGATCCTGATCTACTGAGACACAATGGAGGCTGCCAGTATGAGCCCTTAGTTATTTTTTTGGGATACTTTCGCAGGCACTCCAGCACCAGTGCTGCTAGTTTACTCACTTGGAACTCTAATCTTAACTCTTAGCTGTCCCTAGGCCAGGGACTGCACTTTGTCCCCTTCATGCCAAGCCCTCTCTGTGTCTCACATGAAGATCTTAACTTCAGCCCTGTCTTTCTTTTGTGCCTCCCTTACATTCCCTCCCTCCCCAGACTGCAGCTACGGTTTTTGTCATTCCTTCTACATTCACCCAACCCAGTTTTGGTTTATTTAGCAGTATTCTATGAAAGATGCTTCAAATATACTTGAGGTCTTTTTTCCTCTTATGAAAGAGTAACGAAAGGCCAATCATTACCCAGTTTGGAGACACCTTGCTAAGCAATGTCTTGGTGAAGACTCCACCTTTTCTAGAGCAGATTGTTCATTTGGGTGCACTGCATTTTATCTAACAGCTGAGCTAAAATTTGGTTAGAGTGGGGAGGAAGTGAATTAGCCAGACAGCAAATATGGAAACAATAAGCCAAGCTCTCCCATGCGAGGAGCAAAAGGTGCAGTAGGGCTTTTGGGGTGGCCCGAAGCATTTGGGAGGTTTGTGTGATCCAGTGTCGGTCAGCAGTAGGTGGCTTCCAGCAGAGGCGGTTCAGCAGTCTGCCTTCTGGTGTCATCTCCTTTGGGTCAGCCATAAATCTTAGTGACCTGTGAGGAGAAAACTAGAGAGAAGTGCACCACATTAACAGCTGAGGACAGAAAATCAATACAAAGTCCTAGTACACTTGCAATCGAGTAACTGGCTAGAAATGTAATATTTTTTTCCTTGATGCTCTCTAGAAATGTTGAGGTTGCAATACACTCTGAGAGCAGACCATGAAAGTAATAGAGGAGAGAATCTTCAGCAGACAAAAATGGTGCTGTGGTTTGAATGTATCTACTGTGATTTGAATCTATCTTGTTATGTAGTCTGATCTAAATATGATTCACATGTCTGACCAATAAATAGCATGGTTTTCTGTATAAATTTAGGTTATATTCACTGGAGATGAACATATAAAACTTGAGTTGCTTCAGGAAACTCCTCAAACTTGTACATTTTTCTCAGAGAACAATATGATTAATTCTATGTAATCTAGTGTTCAAGAATCACATGTATTCGTAGACTATTAAAGTCCATGATTTGCACTTGTCTTGGAGTTATTTTTCTTTTTCTCTTGTGCTTGTGTAGAAACCTTAAGTCTTTTAACAAAAGCCAGGACTTTTGATAGATCTCTACGAAGGCATTTTGGAGTACAGGGTGGGTCACTACCAAGCACACTAAACAAAATTTCAGGAAATTTCTCTGATTAGGAAGAGAGACCAGTTAAAACAGATCAAGATTCATTGTTTATATATGAAGGCAGTAGTGTTATTTCCCTTTGTTCTTAGGAATTACTATGTAACTTAGCACAGAAGTGATATTTAGGGTTCTCATGTAGACCCATTTGACACCAATAGGAGACTAACTTTCCCATTTTACCTTAAGTGACAGTTTTTGATTCAAGACGTGGGAAACACAAAGAACAACCTAAAGGAAAGCTTATTCTATAAACCCGCTATCAAAGTAACGTGAATCAACCTTAAAACTAAATGAGAAATTCCTGTTCTGGCTGGCAGGTACTTACTCAAGTGTGAAATAATGAAGTGCTGGAAAGCAGGACAGGGTGGTGGGGTAAGTGCATCTCCCCATCCCAAAGGCCGTCTGAGCTGTAGCGTTAAAATGTAAACTGCAACAGCCAGACTCGCATACTTTATCAAAGCTGCACTGATTTATTCCAGCTGAGTTTCTGTCCTTTTAAGTGTGTTTAGGTATCAGCATTTTTTCCCTGTGGTTCTTGACTTCACGGGTGGTGTGGAAAGTGCCTAGTAGCCAAGCTTTGTATGTTTGGCTTCTTACTCTGTGCTACTTTGCGTTAATGCGCTCAGAAGAAGGGAATCCAGTTGAGAGAACTCACAAAAAAATCCCCGCTCGTGCCTATTAGGACTTCCATTCTTCTCCTGCCCCCACAGATGGCCAGTGAGGACCTGTTGCAGCCCTGCTCGGTTTGCATCAAACTGGCTGCCAGTGTGCGTGGAGCCAGCCATGAGCTCAGGGTGCAATGTGGGGGTATCTCCTCAGGGCCGAGCAGTGGAATCAGCAGTAAGGAAGGTTAGATTCGTGCATTTGCCTGAAGAGCTCATCTGGCGCTTTGGAAAACCTGAGACGTGGAGCCAGAGCGCATCGCATGTGGGCCAGTCATGGAGACGCAGAAAATGTTGTTTCCTATTCGCTTCCCCCACCACTGACAACCTTCCATCGGTGTGTTGAGAGCTAATACCCCCCCACTGCTTTTACACAGAGTAAAGCACAAGCAGGGAGGGGATTACATGTGCTTGCTGAGCTCAGGGAGGAGGAAGGGTGGTGGTTTAGGATGGGAGAGAGGCAGCCCTGCAGCCCTCTTCCTCACAGATTTCCTCAGTCCTACTCCTCATGCTGAAAGAGCCTGGGAGACAATTTTATATGAGACAAACAACCTTTTTTGCCCTGTTCATGGGCTCCACTATGTTTTCTTGGAGATGAACTGTTAATAGGCATGGGAGTTTATCCAAGTGCTTTTATCTGGTGCAGATAATCCCTTAGATTACTTGTTCCCTCTCTTGCTGTTACTAGAAAGTAAATGTCTTTGAGAGAAGCCCGTTTCCCTGAACTTATCCCAAATGTACAGGTATGTTCTTGTAAATGTAACGTGCCTATCATACAAGTAACTTCCAGTTTTACATTTTTCTTCTTTGTTTTCTCATTTAGCTGATTAAACAGATATTTGTTCATCTTCCCGTTACCTGAAGGAGCTGCGTGTTCTTTTTACAGAAAATCAGAAGCAAGTATTAAGTCTGTCTACTGTGAGTTTGTCCCTGAAGGAGTATGTTACTATCAGCTGAAATTACACAGCATCCTATAAAAAATAGAAATGTAAATTAGATTTATGTTTATGCCTTTAGGAAAAAAGTAACAGTCAAGGGGAAGTCGTATGTTTTAATCAAGCTCAGTATACTGTGAGAAACAGCAGTTGGTATTTAGTATTGCTTTCTTGACCTCTTTCACACATGTATAGCATTGGAAGCCAACTTTTTTTTTTCAGTAGAGACTTTCTGGGAGCACAGTGCTGTTGTAGTGGTTAAAATAGCTGCTGCTCACTTTTATCAGAGAACGGGCACAAAAAGGGCATAAATGCATGTGTAAAATCTCAGTGATAATCCCATTTACTAAACTTCAACTACTCAAGTACCTTTCTTTTAGCTGCGGCTTTCTGTAAGTTCTGATTTTGCACCACATTTCAACAAAACATCTATTCTAGATTATTTTGACACACCTTCAAAAGGAGAAGATCTAGCAGCTGGTCAGAAACTGTACAGTTGTCAGTGAGTCACCACTGAGCTGGCAACCAGTATCAAAGGGCTCTACTCTGGATTTGGTGGTATTTGGCATTTTCACCAGTGACTTGGATGATGGAGTAGAAAGAGTGTTTATTGAATTCTCAGGCAATGTGGTGCTGAGAATGGCTGCAGATGTGCTGGAGGAAAATTTGCACAACCTATCTGAAGATCAAGCTGTAGAGATATGTCATTTGTTTCCAGGTCCATGTCTCCTTTAGAGATACTGGTTTGACTTCTACCGCCCGCACCTCCTTTGCTTGCACATCTCATGCTTCTGGTGGCGTCAGCCCCTGGGGAACCATGCTCCACCTCCACAACTCAGTCCCTTTTTTGGGCCTCCCAGGGCTTTCTTCCCCCAGGTGGACTGATTTTAACCAGGCAGGGTAGTAGCAGGAATGCAAAAATGCCATCCTGACAGAGGAGATCCCTTCCTCTCCATCTAATGAGGCTGTGAGTGCCTGGGGCTGATTGGGTGGCAAGGGAAGCAGATGGGGTTAAAACAGCATTTTTGCTCATATGAGGTAGTATCTAAATAGGAGTTAGCACAAAACTTTTCCATAGTCCTAAAATATATGTCATCAAAGATAAATGGGGCGGATTGCTTAGAAGAACTCTTTGTAAAGAGGTCAGCAGAATTCTGCACAACTGCTTAGACCAGATGTAACTCCTAGATAGTTAAAATTAACTGCAACATACCTCACGCTGTATGTGTACACAAAAAGAGCAGCCCTTGTCTGGGAGAGCTTAGAGTCCACATCTAATTGATTGCCATGAGTTTCTCATTTAGACTCCTCGGTAAAACAGAAGAGCGAGCAGCAAAATCCTTTCAAAAAGGTTTCAACATATCTTTTACTAGCTTTTGTCTTCGGATATAATTGACCAAAGGGAGTGGTGGATCAAAGTTGTCCGTGCTAGCAAGGCTCCGGACAACCCATATACTTGATCCTTTATTTTAATCCTCCCACGCCATCCAGTTCCCACTGAAGTTGATAGCCATCTCATTGAGGGGTCATTTGGTATCTCTGTGTGTGATATCTGAACCAGATGGAAGCTATAAAGTACGAGGGGCAACCACTGTTCTTTTTTGACACAGAACTTGAGACTATCTAGGCCAAGGGAATTCTCTTCTACCCACAGAAGTCCTAGTTTCCTGTATTATGACCTATATGAAAAATATTAAAGCTCAAAGCTATACTGTTACACTGATGACTTTGTTCCATCAACTGTACAGCTCGGTCAGTACATATAAAATTGCAGGATGCATTTAATGTAATTCGATTAGTTTTAATTGAATTAAAACTATTATTAAATTCAGTCAAAGGTAAGTCTACGGAATTTTTTTCTAATAACTCAAAAAGCTCAAGTCTGGATGAGTTTAAAATAATAATCCTACAAGAGAATATGATTGAATAAGTAAGAACATACAAACATTTAGAAGTCCAGCTAGATATGAAACTGAACTTTATATATCACATAAATCAGTCATTACAGAAATGGAAATCAATTTGGGAGGGTTCCTCAACCTAATTTTTGCTCTGCTTTTAAGGATTTAAAGAAAGATTGATTTCATGCCATTTTAATTGGTTTAATCCAGCTAAGTATGGAGGCCCCTGTGTTAACGTAACAAAACATCTTTTATCATCTGGCTATGGGGAAACCCTTATAGCTGTTTCCCTAAGTTGTGGTAGCCCCTAATATTGAAGACCTAATTTTTTTAACATTGCCTTTTCAGCAGCTGCTCCACCACAGTTTCTTAAGATTTCCAGATACCCTGGTCCAAACAGCCACTGTTTTTAGCCAACTCTTCTTTTTCTTCTTTTATCTCCCTTTTCATGTCTTCTCTGTTGAAGACATGTAGTGGGACAGTTAATAGGAAAATGAATGAAGAAGACTTTGGCCCTGAGATTTTTTCCATGGAGGCAGAAAGACCATTAGGAGCTCTGTTGTGGAGACTGCAAATTTTTATACACTCATCATTATAGTCACCAGCAGGGAACTGAGCATAGACTATTAAATACCAAAAAAAAGTGCACATCATTGCATTTTTCGTTATACAGCAGGCAGGATGAGTTGTTTTACATCCTCTGTAGCCAAGTACATTAGGTACAGCTTGCTTGCAAGCTTGCAGGTCTCTGATGTGGCATGGGCATGCCCAGGTAACAAGGGAGCAGAGGGCTGATGGAAACGACCTGGGTATGAAAACGTGGGGTCGGACCACACCATTGGATGGAGTCTCTCTCCTGGTACATGTGCAAAGTGTGTACAAGTAAAAGCATCTTCCAGTAATTACTAGTAACTCTAATGTGAGAATGTAATGATTGGGAAACTAAAAGTTAGGTGTTGCCTTGGTTGAATGCTCACGGAAGTGGTTTGCTAAAACGATAAAAATCTGAGATATTCTAAACCTGATTCACAAAACTTCCATTATAGAGAATGTATTTGTGTAACCTCCATCATTCTGCTGGTAACATAAGGTTTGCCTGGTCCTGATCTAACGCTGGTTGTACAGGATCACATGTTGCTTTGTTGGATCTGTTTCCTTGCCAAACCAGAATGGTTTCCCCTGTAGATGGCTCTGTTTTCCTACACAATTTTGGGAGTGCTGTTGCTTTAGAAACACCATGTAAATGAGATTGTGCTAAGGCTTTCTTTTTCCCCTTCTATTGGGTGTTACGTTCAGAAAGCAATCGTTTGGATGAGATGCTCTTTAACATGCTGGCTCTGAAGACAGCTGAAGTGTGAATAGTCAGCTACTTTCCACAAAAAATTCGGTTTTGGTGCTTGATTTGGGACTAAAGTTTCAGAGAAAGGCTCAGCCTAAGTGTCTAAGAACTGCTGTTTTAGATACCCTGGGCTGCAGCGGCTTGTATCAAGGTACTGATCAGAAGGATGAGGGTCTCTCGTAGCTTCCATGTGGTAACTCCCAACCTGCTGTGGATTTTGTCACTACCTATGGCATCTCTGGTGGTATTGAGTGCCTGGGTTTAGGCAACTGGAGTGAACCCAGAGTTTCAGCTCTGTCTGTGTAAAAAGGGTATCTCACTGTTTAAGAAAAAGAAGAAAAGTTTTCACTCATCTTCGTCTTAGCACCTGCAGCCCCAGAAGCTGTTGGTGTGGGATCAACTGGAATCATGACTACCCACCCTTAGCAAAACTTAGATACCCAGTGGGATGCTGCTTCTCTCTCTGGGCCCAGCAGCTCGGGTGCCCTGGGATGGCATGGCTACCAGGCCCTGAGAAGGCAAGTCCATGTTCGGGAGGTTTAAGGAAGAAAGAGAGAAATTGCCTTTGTGAGTCAGTTGGACAAAGGGATTATAATGCTTAAATTCAGGTGTTCAAGAATAGAATCTGAACCCTAAACCAAATGTGATGATGTCAGGTAGTAGACCTTTCTGGAGTGCAGAACAGACGCTGTCTAAACACAGATAAGGAGCTATAATACCTGGAGACAATTCCTCCTAAGCCACAGTTACGTTACATCAGGAGAACTCCTTCATTTTGTGCTGCTGTGTGCTGGTGGTAAAAATTATCCTGCACTAGGGCTAGCAACCCACCTGAGCTCACCTAGCCTTCCTACCTGCTAAAAAAGAAACTGTGAACTCCAAAAATATTTGGGAGAGATGATAGAGCTCTGATGACTCTCCAGCTCCTGAACTATACGCTGCATTTTGGCACTGACACTACACTGAGTTATTTGTTCAATGCTTGTATGAATTTCTATCTGTTCAGCAAATGTGATAACTCAGAGATACTGAAACTGGAGATTATCTCTTCTAGTTTCCGTCAACAGCAAGATCCTGAGCCGGGAGATCTGGGTGAGCCACTCGGGCTGAGCGCTGGGACTCCCCGTCACAAGCTCCTGGCTGGGACCCACCTCTACAAAGACGAAACGAAATCACCAACCCAGAGTCTTGGAGAAGAAACTCGGTAGAAAGTGCTATGGGAAGGTTTGGTAAGGTCACCTGAAGTGCACTCTGGGCATCAGGGTTGGAGGGGTGTGTTTGTGGGATGGACTTGACTACGGTTTCAAAGTAATTGCGAATGTAAACCAGCCCTGAGCTGAGGTACAGCCCAAAGCGTTGCCCCAAATACATAATGTATTTGAGGCTGAGCTTGGTCTCTCTTGTTTGCAAATGTTGATACCAACAAAGATCATTCCCAAAGGCATTGTTTTCCTGATAAATCTGCACCAGTATAGAAAGAATAGATGATAGATAATAGACGTAGCCTAGTTGTCTAAACAATGCAAGACTTTCTAAAAATTAAATTATTGTAAACTACATGTTACTTTTAAGTGTGTACTTAGAGAGACCTGAATACCCAAGAACTTTTCAGGAAGGGCAAAGAAAACAATTAGAGGTTGGAAAGTATCCCATTATAGGAGAGATTAAAAAGATTACAGCTATTTAGTTTAGTAAAGAGACTAATAAGAAGCGACATGACAAAGGTATATAAAATAACGTATGGCACAAAGAAGGTCAGCAGGTGCTCCTATTTATCCTGTCTTGTGAGAGAGGCATAGGAGGACACCTAATTAAATTAAAAGGCAATAAATTTAAAACTATTATAGTAAAGAAAATGCCCTTTTATGTCACATACAGTTAATCTGTGGTGCTCACTGCCACAATAAATTATGGAGGTAAAGACTTTTAGTTGAATTCAAAAATATATTAGATAGATTAAAAAAAGAGATGGAATTGTCAAAAACATCCCAATTCTGTTTTCAGAAGTAACTTAGGGTCTTACGCAGAAAGAAATGTAAGCATCATGCTGAACTCTTTACATTAAACACCTGCTGGATAATACATAGACCATCCTTACATCAAGGGCCAGACTGCCAAGTCTTGCTTTTGCATTTTTCAATTAAAGAATTAGTATTTTTAATAAGCAAAACATCAGAAGCAAGAAAATATCCCCTTTTGGGGTAAAGGGGAATTTCTGGGGTGACGTGTACTGTGGAGGACACAGGATCCCCTCAGTCAGAGGAAGGATTTAGGCTGAGGTCTATAATTTCCTTATTATGCTCCTGAGTTGCTGCTCTGCTTGTTGTAATCCCCAGGCTACCTTGGGGGGTCTTTATTTCTTGGAAAGCCTCAAACTGCTAGTGTATATAGGCGTGATCTGGGAATCTCACTCCTCTTCTCCCCTCCTCAGAGCCCTGAGAGTCAAATACCTAACTTCTGAAGCCCAGCTGAGCGTAGGTACCTGGTGGACATCAAATCAATATTGTGGTGCTTCGGTCTGGATGTGTGAAACTGGGTAACCTGAAAATCAATCACAGGTGCCCAGGGAAGGCAGGTAGGCGCTGAATGGGGAGGGGAGTGTTTGGTTGTGATTTTGTACTACATTTTTGCTATTTATGATTGCGTTTTTGATATCTTGGCTCTTTACTGGAGCTAGTAATATATGTCTTCTAAAAATAAGATTTGAGTGCTTAAGTAGGCTTTCTAGAAAACGCTACAATAAATGAGACTTTCATTGTCGTATCTATGCTATTCTAATGGAATAATGAGACCAGTGAGGAACAGCAGGAAACATGGGAACACAGGAGACAACTTCCTCAGGACTGTTCTTGTTTTCAGTGTCTGCTTAATGCAACGGAGATTGACTACTGTGGAGCCAAGCAGTTTTAGATCTAAATGGAAAGTGTGTTTCCTGATTCAGCCTCCTCTGACTCACTCGATGGTAAATGCGCAACACAGGAAGGGAGATGTTAACACAAATTAGGGAGGATTGGGAGAGGTGAGATCAGGTTCTGGCTTTTGCAACTGCACACAATTTCTAATCTCTCATTTTTATTTTTTTTTTTTTTTGCGTGTTTAAAACATGGTTACTGTTTTTGTTCTATGACTTTCTGTCATGGTCATTTTGAGCATTAGCACCAGGAAACAACAAGTTTATATGTGAATATAATTCTGTAACCGCCACCAGCAATAGAAATAAGTGTAATTAAAAAGCGTCTGGGATTTCTATAGGGGTGAAGGGACTTAGGTTCTCAGCTGGTACTTGCTCTTCAAAATTCCACCTAAAATGTTATTGGCACGTGAGTGATTAGCTAGATATTTTTAGTGACTCTATCTTATATTATATTTAGTAATTCTGGTCTAAGGATGGGGAAGGTCCTCACGGATCATGAGGTCCAGACTCCTGATATTTCAGGCAGTCACATCATATACTCCTCTTCATTTATCAGGCTGAGTTTTAAAGCTAGTTAGGATTTTTGCTCCCCACCCTGTCAGAGGAATTGCATATGTTCCAGAATTTGGCTCTCCTGGCGGCTGGAAAGTCTCTTGAAGCATGATGTAGAGGACAAATAATAGCGACAATTAATGACCAACAGGATTACTTATGGATATTTGTGTGACATTCTGTGAAAAAGGAAAATATATGGGAAATATAGCTTAGAATCACATCAGGTGATCCATTTTCAGCAGAACAGGGAAAACCAATAGCCCTGGGCAAAGCACCAGTGCAATCTCATAGGAAATACTGCATACGATCCTAGACACTGCTGCACACAGAAGGACAGGACAGGTAGTGTGCCCAGAAAAATGAAAACCCATTGAGAGGAGACTGCTAGAGCCAGATTTACTTGGTCTAGCGAAAAGACATCTGCAAAGAGGCTATAACTGCCATCCATGTACACGAGGGGAGAAAAGAGCAAGGAGAAAATATTGGCATTTAGCGTAAAAAAAATGTTGGCATGAGAACAACTGGATATAAAAGAGATTGGCTGAAAATTGGAAGAAAGAATGTTGAAAGTGAGGAGGCTCTGGTGTGGATTTCCAATGGCAGTAGAGACAGCAGCAAATCTACCTGCTCTTAAGATGGCCCTTTATCAATCTCTAAAAGACTGAATTTGCGACATTCATCCATGGCAACATCAGTGATCCAGAAGCTCATTACTGACATAATTTCTAAAGTAAATGTAGGTAAATTTTGCTGCAACTTTGTACATAGCTGGATTTTATATACCAAACCAACAGATATACCTCAGCTTCCTGTCTTCTAGCACATACATCACTGTTTTAGTTTCAGAGAGGAACGATCGTCTTCTCTCTCAGTCTTTGTCCTGACAACCTAAAATACAGGAAGCACGATGTATAAGATAGGTTGACCGTATCCAAACCATCTGTTTTATGGACCCGGGTAGTTTGAATGGCTGTTTCTTGACCATATAAATAGCCAGAACAATTTCCCCACTCCCCCTCTTTAGACCAATACTTTTTTCTGGTTTTGTTTGTATCTACCACCATTTCAGATCTCTGAATTTGAGTAAGTTGAGATCAAATTCAGTTAAAAATAAAGTGAATGAATGTGAGCTGATATATTCAGTGCTGAGGCTGGCTATAACACAAGGGACAATACCAGCCTAATTCAAGTTTATCGTCAGTACTCTGTCTTGTAATGGAAATTACAGAACTCTGGCAGTACTGATCGGTGCTCTAACAATATATATTTCACCAGTTATCTCTTTAAGATAACAAACATTCACAATTAGGAGAGCCTTGTCATTTTATATGAAGGCTTGTCCCTTGATCCAAGATACTTCTGGGTTTTGGGAAGCAAAGAAACGTGATTAGGATTTGCATGCAGCCAATGGAAGAAATGATTAATTTCAATAAAGGTCTGTCTCTCTCATAGATAGGTGGCTTCTGTGATTCACAGCATGGAGGTGATATGGCCAAGGTAGCCACTACACACTGGTACAGACCAATGTGGGCAGAGGTGAGGAAAGATGTGTTTTGTTAAGGACCATACCCCAGCTTGCCAAGAAGGTTTCCACAACCCAGTGAGGCACAATGACGAATTCTGTGCCCTCATGACCAAAGTATGAGAAACATGCATGCATCAGGACAACAAACTAGAGGGACCCAGGTCCTGAGACAGAAGCCTCATTCCTGAGATGAAAGAGGTAAAACTTTAACTTCTTCTTCACACAGACTTGGGTTCTGCAATGACATGTCATAGAAGCAGGTGTTTTCCTATGCCAAATGAGGCAAACAGCTATTGCAGTGCAGGGAAAAACACGGTAAAGAACATAAAACAATTCAGGACTTATTTCCAAGAAGAAGACTTCACCATAAACAGCATGCTATCTACATCTCTGCAAAGTTCATGCAGAGAGAAGCAAACCTCTTTCTTCCATCTCTGGCACTACCACAACCAACTAAATGTATACGGTATAAATGCCCTTAATTACACAGTCTGAATGTATATACCAATTTTGGCACCAATGTACAAAATGACAAGAAGAGTACTTTCCTTACTCTTTCAGTACTCCAAATACTAAATCCTAAAGGAAAGGGGGATTTGCCAGGGTTTTAAATAAGATCTGATTGTGTTTCCACAAAGTGAGGTGAGCAAATGGGATGGAGGGCTCTAGGCTGTTCAGGAGGGCTAAGCAGGGCAGGTGAGGTGGAGGAGTTGCACTGTATGTAAGGGAGAGATTTGACTGTCTGATGGTTACAGTTAGGGATGATGTGGGTGAGAGCCTCTGGGTGAGGATTAGGGGGACGGAAGATGAAGCAGATATGGTTGTGGGTGCCTACTATTGATCTCCCAGGCAAGATACTTGTTGAATATGGTCACCTGATAAATAGGGATGAAGAAAAATCAGAGGTATTCAATGCTTTTTTTGCTTCAGTCTTGAATAATACTGACAGACGTTGGGCTGACCTGTCCCCTGAGTCAGAGGACTGTGAGTGTGGTAACAGTGACTTTCCATCTGGGGGCACTGAACTTGTAAGGTGCCAGCTGTAGCAGCTGAACGAATCATAAGTGCATGTGACCTGATGGGATTCATCCCAGAGTACTGAAAAAGCTAGCAGATGTTACAGCAGGACCCATCTTGGTCATCTACCAAAGGTCTTGGGAGTCTGGGGAGATCCCCGCTGACTGGAAGCTNTTTAAAGAAAATGCAATCATCAGGTACGGTCAACATGGTTTCAAAAAGGGAAAGTCCTGTTTATTGTAATATCCTTCTATAGTAAGGTCACCTGCCTAGTGGATGAAGGGAAGGCAGTAGGTGTATGTTTAGTGAAGCTTTTGATACTGTCCCTCACTGATCCATGTGTTCTAGTTCTGAACATGACCGATCTTTCCACCACACCAG
>VWYH01003172.1:91740-114261 GCA_013399365.1 Pampusana beccarii | reverse complement strand
GTGATTCTGTGATTCTGTGTTTTAGATTGGCACAGAGAAAATGGAAGAGCTGCACAGTGTAGATGGAATCTTACACATTTTCCCCCTTCTGATGAGATACTGAAGAATTTTATAAGCACAGAACAAAAATGTGGAGTTTATGAGTAAGCAAATACATTTTTGTAACCAACTCCTTTGTATTCTCTCAGCTACCTCTTCCAAACCAGGCTGGTGAATTAGACCTAGCAATGGCTGTTGTGTTAAAGCTTTTGGCTGTTGAGTGATCAATATCCAATAGGAGGCAACAGGAAAAGATGTGAGGATGTGAAGGTTGGGTGAACATCCATACCGAGCCCTCAGAAATGTTTCTGGTTCCTTACATTCTCATGGAGGCCTGTAGAAAAACAGTAGGTGATTATGTAATTAAAAGACTGCTTCATCATCTATGACACGTGTTGGGAAGGGGGACACAAAGGCAAACTTTTATTTTCTAGCCTTTGAAAAGCAGATTTTGTATCTTACCATTATTTTAGCAGAATACATATAACAGCTTATTGAGTGTATTTTAAAGCTGTCTGCTGGTGGTGCTGCTAGCCACATCTCTTTCCTCTCAGTCTGAGCTGAGGCAAGAAGCTGTAACAATAGCAAACAGTTACCTTTTATGTGGACTATTACTACAACTTGTCATAACTTTCAGTTGTTTCCTTGCCGAAGATTGAGTAACTTTATGTTGAGTTCCAAGTTCTGCAGCAGAGTGTGTTCTACTGATTAAAAATTATTTTTATACTCTGCTTCTGGCCTGCATTCCTGATCTTAGCATCTGGATTTTTTCTAAAACAACCTTTGGCAGCAGTAGGAAAATGGCAGGGAAAGTTTTGTTTGGCCTCTGGACTCCAGCACGGGGCCTGCTCAGTCTCTGCAGGAATGGCCCAATCCAGTTAATGCAAAGAAGCTGAGAGGGCCTGAACAGTTCTCAAAACGGACCGAATCTTTGGCAGATTACACAACCAAACTCTAACAAGTTCTTCATGGAGCTTATGCGATGTGTATTTCTTCCAAGGCTTATCTCTTGTCCCTATCAGATAGGGCAAGAGAGGTGTGCTGACAACCCTGTGCCATTCATGTCCCAATTTTGATTCAGTCCTTCAGTGTCTGGAGATGCTAAAGCTGTCTCATTTTTTCCTGCAAAAATCACATTTCAGACACCTCTGATCCATACCAGGAAAATCTGAGACTGACAAGGAAAAGATAGTCAGACTCATGGTTCAAAACAATGAGGAATAGATGCAAGAGTTATTAGAGGTGTTAGCTGAAATATTTGGAAGAAAGAAGTCTGGTTCTTACTGTGACTGAGTCAGGTTAGAATGTGCATTTCTCATTAACCAGATGAGTGTCCTAAGAAGCATATATTGGTTATCCTGTATCAAACTTAAAAATCCTCTCTTTTTTGGCATTCTTGATATCTTGTTGATAAAAAGCTTATCATAATGCTGCACTCCGACAAAATAGCCTGGTTCCAACAGATCTGTCTGTTTTCAACAGCAATAAATAAACAAACAAACAAACAAATAAAATTTAAAAGGTCATATCATCTCTGCTTTTTAAACCCCACCTTTCCATATTCACTGTTTTCTTCCTTTTAACTGTACTAGTGCAGAATTCTTCAGAGTGCAGCAGAAAAACAAATTCTATCACACTTCTGACAAGTGGAATACGAAAAGATTCCCATTTTGGACTCTATGGACACAGACTCTATGAATAAAATCCACACAACCTTTCCATTTAAGTCATTGGAAGTTGGATCAGGTCTTAACCTTCACCAAAATAAACTATTTAGTCAACATGAATAAAGCGAAAAGAAAATATAACACATGAATGGTACCCAAAGTTTTCCTCCAACAAAATGTCTTTTTTAGTATAACTGTAGCTCGTATTTTAAAACCTATTTTCTCAGTCTTCTTTCAACGTGGCTGAACTTCCACTATGACCACATGATGTTAAATGAGTATTGCAAAAGGGATTTGGATTTTTTTTATTTCACTCCCCCTCTACCAATCAAGATGAGCCAACTCCTTATGAACATATGATATATATGAGTTTTCTAAGGGTTTTCTGAAGACTGCAGGTTCTGTATTTCTTTTGCAGTTACAGCACAGAGTTTCGGATTGATGCCTAGAACAGACCCAAGATGTGTATCTCTCAGCATGCTCCGTCATGTGCTATTGCTTATAAAGCTTGGAATTGTTACATAGCTGGATCAGTGCGTTAAGCATACCTTTGCCATTCAAGGAGCAGGTTTAAATAAAACAAAACCTTTGTTCTCCTAGGAAAGTTCTATAAGAAAGTCAGCATGACAAAGCAAGCTGGAAATATTTTCTTAGGAGAAGATATTTTGATTAGTATAACTTCTGTTTCTGGCAAAATCTGGTTATTTGCACGGAACACTTTACAGCCATTAATTTCTCTAGGCATTGGTTTATTATATTCCCTATTTTAAAAAGGTGATATTAATTTTTGGAACTACTTTTTTCCCCCTTGAATGTGCTGAGTTTTCAAATGAGAAGAGTTCACAGAACAATGGAAAGAGAACACAACAAGTAGGAAATAAAACTGTCAAAAGACAAAGAATCCTTAAAAAAAATCAACTGATACCAATTGTTTCCTGCCACAATACAGTAAGCATTCCAGTGCAAAAAGATTCCAGTGCATTTATGCACGTATCTTTCTCTGTCCCCAAAAAGACACTATGCAGAATACAGTCCTCAGAGAACAGAGAAATGATTTCTCAAAAGCCATGCGAAAGATCAATATCAGGATTAGGAAAACATTTAGATCTTTCATCAGGCAAATGTGTTTTTCAGGGGACAATACCTATCTGTACCTTCTCACATCTACTGCAGAATTATCTGGCACTGAGCACATTTCTGAAGATTTAGGAAAACATGCAGATAGATGTTTTGCTTTACAATATGCAATTATAAAAAATGAAAGCTAGGAGTTTTGTGTTAGCTTTAATTGCCTTTTATATTTATGTGCATACCAAAAGTAAGTTTACAGTGCTGCTTTGTTCTGGAAAGCATGTCTGTTAAAATGCTCAACAGAATATGAAACTTTGCATATTCCATCAAACACTGACATTAACAGAGCTTTGTAACTCAAATGTTAAAATGTCAGAAAGACCTGAAACTCCAGATCACATATCCCAGCTCTGCCCTTCTGAATATTTTGTATGCAGTAACCTGCATGTACTGCTGAGTGGATGCTGAAACGTATCTTTTTATCCATAACTACACAATAGCAAGTTTCCTATACTAAATTTACTTTGTATTTGAAAAGTCGAATGATTGCCTATTAAAGTAAATACTACAGAATCTCAGCTTTTGTGGAGAAGGAAATCTTAAAAGGCTTGTGTTCAGTATACAACTAATTCAAACATGAACACAGTAATGACATTAGAGATTACCTTTTTATCATTCAAATTCCTCCAGTTAATCTGTAAGTGAAAGAGGTGATTTTATAAAAGACATAATTATAATTGCTTTTGATGTGAGTTGTGATCACAATCCACTGAAAGGGTGGATAAGTATTTGACTGTAGGACTATAATTTTAACAGATGTGGCAAATATATCTGCAAACCACAGCTTTTTCATTGGACAGCATCAAAAAACTGCTACGTTTTTCCATTGTGGCTTATCTCTGTCATTTTCTATATAGCACTTTAAAATTTATCCACTTAACAATCGTTAAAACTTGAATACAGATTTTTCTCAGACTATATTTGTGTACATACAGTGTAGATATTCATCACTAGGATAAATGAAGGAAAGTTTTTTGAAAGCTGGAAATAGCCAAAAAAAAAGTTTGGCTATTTGATCCTAGTTGAGGGTAATCTACAGAGTAACACTGTTATCCCACTCACAGCATCTAATACCTGTAACCTCCCACGAGTTCACTCATCTCACTCACTTCTTCAGGCACTATGTCTCTTTATGATTCTTTAACCATTGTGGAGTCTCTCCTAGGCACTAGTTTCCTACACAAAGTCACGGCATCGTTAGTAAGATAATGTTTGCGTGCACTTATTCTGAGACAGGAACTTCATCAAGAAGAGAGGAAATAATTCAAGTTTCCAAACTTTGCAATCTCGTAATTTCATTTGCTTCTTAAAGTTCTATTTCTTTCCATACATGGCCCATACCATTGGAAAAGAAACATAGCTTGGATAATCTGTATAACTCTACCAAATAGGAATAGACTAGTATTATAATAAAGCAATGAAAAGAACATGTCCATACTAAGTGTTCTCAGAGATAACTTTCAAAGTCTTCAGATGAGTGTCGTCTAAAGCTCTGTAAGAAAAAAAATCCACAAACCTTCAGGTAAGAAAAAGCAAACTGTTACATGACTTACGATCACAAAGCTGGAGAAAACAATTTGGGTTTTAGGGTTTTTTCTCTAATACTTAATAAGTCACCTAGGATAAAATTTGCCTTTAGTCAACGATCATGTCTGAGAAATTTCAGCTATGAAGGTGAAAGCTTGACAAAGTCATAAATAACTGAGAAAGACAGAAAGGAAACACTAAGAAAACTATAAATGTCATAATACTCTCCGTCTGGAATATCATTGCTAGTACTTTTACAGTGCAGAGTAAGAGTAAGGTGATGTATGAAACAACAATTTGTCATTAATAAAGTGGAAAAATGTTATGAAGACTGGAGATAAGGTCATGGATCATCCAGAAGACCACCTACTGAAGAAAAAGACCAAGAGGAAAAGAAAGTTCTGTTTCAGCCAGCTTCAGTTTCTTGCTGGACTGACCCTTGAACCACTAACTCATCAGTTTCCAAATTTCCAGTTTTACTGGCCAATTACTCAGCAGAACATGACATGATCAATGATCTTAAAGTTTTCAGCTAGTTGTATTGATCAAATACATAAACAAAACACAACTGTCAGCTGCTGAGTTTACTGCTGATGAAGTGATGTTTAAAACAGTTAATGAATTAATGCTTGAACACAGAAGAAAAAAGCCTAGCTGATATAAAAGACTAAAAATGTTTAGTGCTCAATTAATTAATACTTCGAGTTATAACTGATTTTTTGAATTGACTGACAAAACAGAGGTGTGAACTGTAATTACCAGCTACCTATTACAGCTATTTTTTTTGATTTCTGTTAATTATTTCTAAAGTGAAGGAAGCAGGACCACTGAGGCTGCCAAACTCTCTTCAAATTCTTGATGCTAAAAAAATAAATGCCAGAAAATGTCAATTATTACAAAATGTAAAGGTTGATTATGTTTTGTAAAAAAAACGCAGATGAGCAAATGCTATGAAACACTGAGGCAGGGCTGGGGCACACAAAGGAATTACAGTAAACTAATGAGCTTCCAGGTGTCGTCTGGGCTTGGGTAACTCACAATATTTGCACTCTTAGCCTCAAGCAAATCTGGAGCAAAATGTGTTAGATAAGTCTTCAGGGAGAACACCCTCTGTCAGCAGGATCAGCCCGAAACAGGAGTCAAGTTTGCAATGACGCACCACTTCACGAAGAACAACCTACCTCATTCCTCCTTGTCCTGATCTGAGAATAGAAATGATTTCAACTTTTAAAGGTGGCGATTTAATTTCCCTCTGGCAGCAACAGAATGATCCAAGATTCAGTACTATCTTGCCTTTTCAGAAGAAGTGTCTATAAAATAGGCCCTGCTTTCAAAAAGAGAGTTGAAGTCAAATTCCGTATTGGTCTCACTGGAAAATGTAATTTATGCCTTGCTTAGCCAGGTAAGATGGGAGGCAATTTAGCTGTTAGAAAATAAGGACATGAGTTAAAGAAAATGAAAAGGGAGAGAATTAAGCACGAAAAGAACACTATTTAAAGAAAAAATGAAAACTGAGAGCTTAATTTACTGTTAGTTCAATTTTATCTCTTGTAAGTACATTTTTTAATTCTTCAAATCAAAGTTCTTCTGCTCTATGCATGTTGTCATTATTTCTCTGGAATTTAAAATGTCTGTTTTGTTCAGTAAGTGCATGTTAGAAATCTTGGGCTATTAAAAGATGGTGCCAATGTTAACTATTATACAAAGGATTAAATCTTAACTAAGTAGTATTAAAAAGTGACTCTATAAACCTTTAGGTTATTGGTACTTCAAGATTTTTCAAAGAAAAGAAGACCAATATGAAGGATTAATAGTTAAGGTTATGCAAAATCCACTTAATCAGCATGGCTAATTTTAGCTTTAACTAAAGCTGCTGGCAACTATGTGCATTTTGCTTTAGGGCTTTACTTTTGAAGAGAGTGATGAATACATTTTTGAGGTAAATTTATCTTAACTGAGAGTCTACCTAATGCTCTTTAATTGCTGAAAAAGTGTTTTTAATAGCATTTGCATTTAGGAGAGGAAGGATGTCTTCAGCTGTGCATCTTTAAGACCCTAAAATAAGCATTTTATTTTCACATTTATATTATATACTGCTTGACTATAAAACAGGTGGGTTTTATAAACAATACAGTCATCAACATGGGCACTGTTTATGAAGGAAGAATTGTTCTCCTGACAGTCCATACCCTGTTCAGAAAAGAGCCTCGGAAAATTGGAGCATACTCTGAAGATGTGAATACAATGACTTACCAGACTATCTGGGGCACAAATGCTGAGGATAAGGGTCTTTCACTGACAAATGCTACCTAAGCAAGGCAGATGTACAGAGAGTCAGCTCAAACACCCCAGGCATTTTAAGCCAGAAATAAAAACTTGCTAATACTTACAGCTCTTTTACCCAGCTCCAAAATCACAAAGGATTAGATCATTCAATGTGAAGCGGATTAGATATGGTTACACTCTTATTTAAAACAAAATGATATGAATACTACATTTCCTGACTGGCTGGAGCCAGATAAAATCTGACTGTATCTCACATTGATGGGGTAAGGTGTGGAGAGAGCAAGAGGACAGGCATTTGGCGCACTCAGTTTTCTCAAGATTGTGAAAATCTTGTGGGAGGAACCACCTTTACGCTACAAAAACCAAGGGCCATGGTCATAATTCTGTAGTGGATGACAAAGGCCTTTTTCTAGTGAGAAAAGTAGGGAAGCCTAGTAAAATTAGACCATTGATTTACGATGTTGTTATTTCAACTGGAGGTCGAGGGAAATTTTGATAAGTGTACCTATGTTAGCTCACTGCTAGTATTTATACAGACAAGGTAATGCTAGGTTAAAATGTATATTTAGGTCCTAGCATACTAGCATTAGACAATTTAAGTTTTCGTAAACTGAAGTCCTTCTAGGCAGCTTCGGTACTATTTTTTTCTTGTGTCATGAATAAATTAATTGTCATTTATGCAGCTTTGCCTCGCCATGCCTGCTCTCATGGCCTGAGAAGGTCATCCTAACTGCTCTTAGGATTTTCACTACTATTACTTTTTCACTGGAACTTTTTTATGACCTAGGATCATAAGGGGTGACATACTGGACTGGATTCAGTGCATTCACCAGTGTGAGTATTCTGTAAGTGGCAACGATCAGCAAAGATTCTTCAGAAGGCAGACAAACCCTTGGTGAGCAAATGAACCTTCTCTCAGTCTAAACTAATGGTTGGAGAATGCTCAGGCCCTGTGTACCTAAGCTGAAAATTGCATGTAATTAAGTTTGTTCACTCTATGCAACATTAGACAAAGTTAGAAACTGAACAAGAAGCCACTTTATGGAAACAGGGAATCTCAACAGCAAGTCAGCAGTGATGCTCTTCATTCTGGCAGCAAATTTATGCTACAATAAAGGCTGTGATTAGCTCTGTGCATTTACAGAGGTTAGAGTTTCAGCTAACTAGTTTAAGTGCTATTAGCAGAGTTATTGTGCTAGCAATTGTGTTTAGCAATCTACTAAATATTCACAGAAATATTTGGATGGCAAGCCTGCACTTACGCTGGTGCTGCCATGGCCACACATCTGTCCACAGCTGTGTCACAGGTTGCCTCTGCTACAGCTACTATCTGGGAGAGATAGTTTTCTAGAGGTTTTTCGAGTGCAGCATAGACATTTTGAGAGTCTTTGAAATATGTCCCAAGAGGATCACATCATGGCTGTTAAAAATGCTTCCTTCCAGATTGCAAATGGCAATTAGATTGGCTATACTAAATGAAACTGAGAAAATATGTATCATACTATTTCCCTTGGCTAAATATCACTCATTAATACAATTCTGGGTGTTTAAAACTTTCCTGCTCCTGCCATCTAGTCTTACTCAGATATTGTCTTTCGTTCTTGTTCTAGACCACTGTGTAGCATACAACTGTATGGTACTCTATGCTATACCTCAAAAGAAGCTGTACCTCTTTGATGGACAAATTGTTGGTAGAGATTCGTGAGAGGTATGTTTTTGAAAATAAATTATGCTAATAATTCACTTAAAAATTTTCCAAGTTCTGGCTTTTCTGTTTCTCATTGTAGAGTGACACTTGGAGAACAGTAATTACAAGCAACAAGCATTTGAACCTGAAATTTCATATATTGCTGTAATTTAAATTTCTTCACCTTTAGGATTTCACATAATCCTCATCTCCTCATACAGTGGCTTTGTGCGGTGGGGTTTTTTTGTTGTTGTTTTGGGGTTTTTTTGGTGTGTGGGTTTTTTTGTTTGTTTGGAGTTTTTTGTGCGTGGGGGGGGTTGTTTGTTTTTTGTTTTCACTTTTTGTTTGTTTTGTTGTTTGGGGTTTTTTGTTTTGGTGTGGGTTTTTTTGTTGTTTTTTTTTGTTTGGTTTGTTGTGTGTGTTTTTTTGTTTTGTTTTGGTTTTTTTTGTTGTTTTTTTTTTTTTTTTTCTGGAGGTATTCAGAAAAGACAAACGTATAATTATCTTAAAATTTGTTAACTTGATTTATATTCTTACTTATGTTCATGTGCTTAAATGCATTTCTGTGGGGTAGATCTGAAAAATACTTTAAAACTCTTTAAGAACTGTTTATCTGTGTGTTTGTACATACATGTTTATATTACAGCTTCTCAATTGAAAAGAAAAAAATTACCATTCTATATCAACTAGGAAACATTCTTAAAAATGTATTTCGAGCTATAAGCTCTGACCATACCTCCTTAGACAAATGGGAATAGGGCTCTTTTTAGTGAAAGTATTGTTACAGGCTTTTAAGATGAGCAGTTTGTTTCCATGGTGCTTCTTTCTTTCTCCAGACCCTTCTCACAGGCCTCCGGGAACAGTCAACCAGGAGAAAGCACTTGTTGAGCGCAGAGGAGCTGGAGGCTAGGAAGAAGAAGCGCCAAGAAGCAGCAGCAAAGAGAGCAAGGCTCATGGAGGAAAAGAAGGCAGCAAAAGCAGAGGCAGAACACAAGAAAAAGTATGGTTTGTGTACTATACTACTTGTANGTTTTTTTTTTTTTTTTTCTGGAGGTATTCAGAAAAGACAAACGTATAATTATCTTAAAATTTGTTAACTTGATTTATATTCTTACTTATGTTCATGTGCTTAAATGCATTTCTGTGGGGTAGATCTGAAAAATACTTTAAAACTCTTTAAGAACTGTTTATCTGTGTGTTTGTACATACATGTTTATATTACAGCTTCTCAATTGAAAAGAAAAAAATTACCATTCTATATCAACTAGGAAACATTCTTAAAAATGTATTTCGAGCTATAAGCTCTGACCATACCTCCTTAAATCAGATGCTGTAGGGCTCTTTTTAGTGAAAGTATTGTTACAAATAAATCTGTTTAGGTATGCTGTAGCAAATGGATTTAGTTCTAGAGTAGAAAGTTAAGTACTTAAAACTATTGTAACTTACAAGGAAGAATGGTAAACTTTAGAGACCATGTAACCCTTTGTACTCTTCAACGTGTTCGTGGCTTCAAAACACCAGTCAGTGCCTCACACAGGCTGGCAATTAGTTGGAATGTAAAAACTGGGACACTGGGTGAGGCGTACCCTTCCTAGCAACCTCTGTAAAAACTGTCTGGCACATTAATTCTTTAGGAAGAGGTACTAGTGCGTGTGGGCTTCTTAAGTGGCCAAGTAATAAAAAATTGTGGTAGCTTCTGAATTGGAAGTTGACACTTTACACTGCCCTTACTGCCCAGGGAGACATGTCTTCTGTTTTGACACTGCAGCATCAACTCCAGCCATCTGGGTCTCCAGTAACAGCAGCTCCACCATCACTCGTTTGCTGTCTAGTCCGCTCATTGTAAACAAAATTTCACCTTTGTAATTTGCCTGTATCCTTTATTTTGTTATCAGCAAGCGGTATTTGCTTTCTAATACGTATTTGTATTTGTAGGCTATTAAAGCTTGCTTTCATTCTTTTCTATGAAGTGAACATCCTTACCTAGAAACTGAGTTATAACAGAAAAAAACTGAATCCACTCATTTTTATTATATGTCTTGAACTCTTAAATTTATCTTAAGATAATATTGTGATTGTACTAGTATGCACATTTGAAGTAACATTCATTACGGAGAACAGAGTTACTTCATTCTTTGCATCTCTAGATGTGATACTTCCACTGAAAAAAACTCGATGCAGCATTTTTCTATTATTTTAAATATAAGCTCGCAATCTATCTAATGATATTTTATCATTGCCCTTTTTAAAATCAATTATTCAAGCCATGTGGTACTTCGCTGAAATTAGAAGGCACATTTCTTATGAGTGGAAAGCCATTCATCGTGAATTCAGAAACAATTTTGCACTTATTTCAACTTTAATGCGATCTGGACTGTATTAAGGGTGCAGAAATGATTGTGGCAAGAGTGTTACTGACTAGGATTTTGCTGTCTATATCTTACTGGTTCTACTCATTATACTTTAAAATAACTATTACTGCAGTCCGCATGGGCAGACAAAATCAACTGTTTAACAATTAATGATATTTGTTTTTCCTTGTGTAAAACACTGTTAATTGTGTCTGCTTATTCTCTGGGCTCTACATTTCAATCTTTTTCTGTAACTGATGTCTCCTTTCAACACTATATTTTTATCTAATATCTGAAATACATTTCTTGGTTTACTGACAGATTTTATTAACTGTTCAGGTGTGTGCTGCCCTTCTTACTTGGGAAGGTTGTCTCATAAGAATCTGCAAAACTAACTTCATAATCCTTCTTTAAGACTTCTAAAAAATGTTCCTTTATTCTAATAGCTACAAAAATTCTTGACAATAACGAGGCAGCTGCTGTTCTTGCTGGAATTGCTGTTTATAAGGCTTACAAAAACCCTTTTGTTGACATCTTGGGCTCTCACGTCTCTGTCAGCTGTTGTCTCTTGTCACATCAACTTTTGGGACAATAAAAAGTTTTTACTCTGTATCGTTAAATTCCAAAATGTTCTTTTAGGTGTCAAAATGCATAGGTGGCTCTAACTGCCAATAGCATGTCTATTTGCTGTGGTGAAAAAAACAAAGCAAAGCAAAACAAAACAAAGCAAAACAAAACAAAGCACATAATCAGAAGGATCTTTATTAGCCTTTATAAATAAAACAGAGCAAAAGTTCCCAGAGACATGTGATGCCACTAGACATCTTTTCTCACTCAGTCACAACAAAAAGGCATAAACGTTTAATGAATCACGCGATTTTTAGATTAATGGACAGAAATACCAGTCAACAGAAGCAATGTCAATAAATAAGTTCGAGATAATCCTGCTGTAATCAAAGCTCTGTTTAGATATGCTTTGGAGTATTTAATACATCTAAATAAAGAAACTCAGCTGTATAGCAGAAAAACGATGCTGATGTAAGCTATTCTGGTGCTGGCAGAGAACCAAAATGGCTGTCGTTTTTGCTGGTGTGCTCAATTTCTTTATTTAGGTGTTTCTTACACTAGATGCTGTTTCATAGGGATTTTTTTTTGTCTTTTAAAAAAAGGCAAACAAAACCCCTTCACATCTAAATTAAGCTATGTAAGATCATCTAAAGTGGTTTTGACCTCCTCCCATCTTCCAGTTCAACTGTTCATGAAGTTTCTCTGTGTTTGATTTATTCACCTTGCCTATTTTATACTGGTTTCACCTAATCCAACTTCAGCTTCTGTCTGAGAATGCCATGTGCAACCGGCATCAGTGCCCTACTAATATTAAGAAATTTTGGGTCCACCACTTTTCCTTTACACATTCATTATTCCATCAAAGAAACCAATTAGCTTGGCTTCCCTTCATTTGTGCTTTTTACAAATGTGTTACCGATTTATCACTGTGTTTTCTTCAGGTTGTTTACATACTGATTGCTCTTGCTTTACTAATTGTTCTAGCTATTTGTCAGGTATTTAAGTTAAATTTAGTGCCCGATAATTCTTCATCTTTCCTCAACCCTCACTTACTCTCTTCTTTTAAATCCCTTGGTTTCCAGAGGGAAAGAAATTTACATGGATGTTAAAATAAGCATGAAACAATAACACTTGACTAATGAAATCTAGTTCAATCAACAAATTAGTTTAGCGAGCAAAGGAAAAAGTTCTGCTTAAATTGGACTAGAGAAGTGGCATCCATCTTTGGCTCACAACACCATACCCTCTCCTGTTGCCTGTGCTTCTTGTTTTCCGTGTTTATTTCTTCTAGGAGAGAGGGACACTGAAGTAAAACGTTGGCACTGTTGTTTGCTTAGTATTTCTGGATCACGAATCAGCTGAGATTAAAGATCACTGCTCCAACCAGACTAGAACTGGGGCTACAACATAAGTGCTATGGCAGTACAGTAAGAAATAGATGGCAAGAGCCACAAATAATGTAATCTCTGGCTTTACATAAGAAACCAATATTGAGTGCTATCAAGACAAAGAAAATAGGCACTGTTTGAAAAGCACACAGAAATGTAAAATATCTGGTTCTTAAGTAGCTGAGGACTAACCCACAAAGACATTTATTACTTAAATCTCATCAACTTTTTGGATCTTGGTCTTAAACTCAATGGTCAGCCACAAACAGCTGAACAATATAAAGGGTAATATGTCTGTCTGTATTATTTCTTTAGCTATCCCAATTTAACTCTTTTCAAATACTATGTATTTTCTCAGACTGGACAAGATTATGAGGCTTGTGCTCTTACATGTCAGTGACTGCCTTCAATTCCCTCAACATTCAACTTTCATATGAGAGAGAACACTGGATGATCAAGACCCTAAAAAGAGCTGTGGAAGAGTCCTCACCAATACTATATTATCTCTGCAGCAAATGGAGACTCAAATTCTAATAATATTCTGTGCATTAAACGTGATGCTAGAGAGGCTCAATGCTCGCCTGTGCTTCAGGAACGTGCTTTTAAGAGCAACCTTGTGCCCACTCATCTGAGGAGGCCCACTTGGCCTCCACCTTGTTCTGTGACTTTGCCTGCCAGTGACACTTAGGTAGCTGACACATCTGGCATGCAGTGCTATAGAGTGGGAGAAAATCTACAACACAGCTTTGGAAACTTATGGGAATGCAGCCCAGCTACAAGATGCTGCAAAATAGGAACTACTGGGCAAACCTGACAGGTCTGCACAAGAGCAGAGAAAATGCAGTTGAAAACTACATATTTCACAAGTTTTGTGTCTTGTAAAAGTAACATATCTGGTTTTGTCTCTTTGCTGTGCCATGGAGAATGCTACATAACAACTATAAAGGATACTTTTTTTTTTTTCAGTTCTCAAGTAGCTTGTGGCTGAGACTCCAAGAAGAGTCTGCTAAGCATCTCTCTTACTCAGATGTTCAGTTTAATGCCTTGTAAAGCTGAATGCATTCCAGAGAACAGAAGCTGTACTAGTGCTGTGCCAGTATTCAAAGCCGAATGACTTGTGTGGATTTTTAATCTGGAAAAGTATAGAAAAAGTCAACACAGACTGCATGGATCAACAGAAGAAAATTCTAAATTAATATATATCACTTTTTTCAAGTACACCTCTTAAACATATTTGAGCTCATTCTTTCTTGACACGAAGTTTGAATGCTTGAGGTAACTTCGTAGATAAGATTTCTCTGAGTGCTATAACAGCATACCAAACAGCACTCCGGTTTTAAAGAAGTCAGTGCTACATGTTAACAATAGCACACAGTTCTTCAGGTTAAGCCTTCAACAAAAAATACATTTAAAGATCCCTTATACTGAGTTGTTCCTAGTGTGTCTCATGAGAGACTCAGTTCTGGTACTATCCAATGTTTTAATTTCAATTCTGGAAATAAATAATGCCACATGACAGTGATGGATAATATGTATGAGGTAATAACACCGATCCCTTAGGATCGTAGCATGGCAACTTGCATGGAACTTGTAAAGCCCAGAGCAACCTGACCTAACACGGAAGTTGGCCCTGCTCAGAGCTGGAACTGAAACAGATGACGTAAAGGGGTTCCTTCCAATCTAAATTACACTCTGATTCTAATTTGAAAATTGCAGGTTTCTGTGGGAATGGTTTTGTGGAAAAGAGCCAAAACTCTGTTCTGCTGCACTTGTGGTTTGGATGTCAGATGTTATTATAGCATCAATATAATAGGTCTATCAGTAGAACATCGAAAGTTTGATTTAAGAAACATGGAATCTTTAATGCAAAACTAACATGCAATACATGGAGCAGCCTGCTGTACTGTTTGTATTTAAAAATGTATAGGCATCTTCATCTTGCCACATCTGCAGATATATCTAGGCATGGTATCTAGATAGGACAAAGAACTCAAGGTGGATCTACAAAGTAACTGACTGTTCAGTGGGCTCCTGAACACTAATTCTGAATGTACAGTGGCAGAAAACCAAAACACAATAATTGGAAATAATTATGACCTAAATACATATACATATATGAAAACAAAGAAGTTATATGGCACTGGTGAGACTCGTATTGGCATACTGTATACAGTTTTGGTGACTGCATTTTTTTGGGGTGTTGAGAAACTGAAGAGAGTGAAGAAAAGATCCACAGAGGGCTGGGAAGACTTCTGTAAGACAGAGATTGTCTGGCTTTAAAAAAGACTAAGAGATGATACGATTAGGATGTACAGATACAATAATGAGAACTAGGTACAGGGTGCTGAATAATGTCTTTATACTAGCTTTAAAAAATAGCATAACTGAAGGCAGAGAAGTCCAAACTGGTATGTTTATTTTCAGAACTGAAGGTAAATAGTCATGGGGAATAGATTACTAAAAGAAGCAATGGAGTCTCTAGCACTGGATGTTCTCAGAAATATCTTTCTAGACAGCCTGACTCAAATACAATTTGCTGAAGTAAATACGGGCTTTTGATGGCTTCTTCTAGTGTATGTTAGACTATAAGATTCAACAGTTTCTTCTGGCATTAATTTCAAGGAATTTTGTCTTCTTTTCCAAGGAAACACCTCAGTTCTCAGATAAAACACTCTGGTGCCAGTTATTGTTAACTGCTGCACAGTCTTCACCAAATAACAGAATCCGAGGTCTAAATACAGAATTCTTGCAGCTTCTCACATTTGATAAGCAGAGGATTGAAAGGAATACAGTCACTTTTAGACCAATTTTGTGGCAATGCTGATCCATTTAAAGAAGAAATATACTTTAAAAACATTCAGCCTTACATCCCTTCCTGAAAGTTGGTAGTTTTGTAAACTCAAAATATGCCAATCCCATAGCCAAATTTTGACTCGCTGATTTTAACAAGCTGCTGAATGTCACATCCTTCAGTCAATAGAGATTACTTTTCCTAAACAAACATGTGATATTTTATTATCTCCTGGTAATGCCAATTACACTGGAAGAAAATGGGAGAGAATCTTTAATATTGCAATTAGCTGAGATGCTCAGCAGAATGTGATTCACAGGTATTCAGAGCACCTAGTAACTATATTCTAAATTAAACAAATTTACTCTGTCTTTAACACTAATTTTAATGGAAAAATGTGAAACAAAGATCAGATCTGCTGGGAAAATAGGTAACCTTTTAAATTAATGCTCCCCGAGCCACAATTAATTTAGATTTAATAGGACAGTTAATGTATGTTATTTGAATACTGATTATCAAACATTCACCAAGGCTTAAGAGTTATGTAATAGATTCATAACTGTGAAGTTGATATGGACCTATTGCATAGCCATAATACTCTGCAAATATGTTCTAGTATGTAGTTGCTATTTGTTTAATAGATAATAACTGTTTAATGAAGTCTAAGTTAAATACTTAAATCTCAATTGAAAAAATTTCTGGGAAGTATAAAACACAATATGGAATATGTTTACCATGCTGTGTTTACTGAGATAAAATCACGTTGTTTCGAAAAGAACAAAAAAAGTGAATAGTTTGTGGGGCCTGCTTGGATAAAGTTTTCCCTGGATAGTTTCGCTGCTGAAACTCCCATGAAAGTGCCTAGATGTCAGGATGATTAAGTACCCAACAAGCAGGATCCAGAAATTTTGCTGATGTTGACACCAAAATGCATTGTTTTCCACATTTCCTTCTGCCTCAAGAAGCAAACCTATAATGATGTATTAATTGCTGTTTATTATTATGCTTCCTATTGCTTCATTTTTTTATGGCTTGTGCTTGCTTACCAGCAGTAAAAGTAATCCTGTGGATAAAATGTACTGTGAGAAAAGACCGCTACAAGTCTTACTGAAGATTTCTTGGACCGTGTTTTTCTTGAGTGATCGAGGGTGCCACAAAAACCAGTTCTCTAATGATAGGAGCACTGGCTCTGCAACCAGACATGCTGTAACCTGCTGCTGTGGCTCCACCTGCTGAAAGGTACGGGTCTGATTTCGGACAGAGTGCCACTGGAACACACATCATTTCTCTTATGCGCTTACTCCTTTTTTTGCATCTCTGCCATGGTACTGGCTGTGCCACGTGTCTTTATGCCAAGTAGGGTGTAGATGCATCTTGGTTACTTGATAGCAAGGACCCCAGTCTCTGTCTCAAGGGCAACATGTTATTTCTTGTCATCAATGTGTCTGTAACTCTCACTCCACTGGCTGGCTGTGGGTACACCTCTGAGCCCAGATGTGCTGCTTATCATCCTCTCTTTTTTGCTTTTTTGACTATTGCTGAAGCCTGGCTCAGTCCTGTAGGATATTGTCTGAGCTATAGTCTCATGTCAGATTAGGACTCAACTGCCACTTGCCTCTGGCCAGGATAGACTTTTTTATTTTTTTAACTATTGCATTAGTCTTTTCATTTCCATTTTTCTTTCTGAATTTTCTGCCTGAGTTTGAGGCTCTGTGCAGGGAAGAGAAAGAGAATTTCTTGCTTCAGGCGCCATTACGCAGCCAATAAAATTGGGACTTTTCTAGAGTTAATGTTCTGTAAAATCTAAGGTGATAAGATTTGGGAGTGAAGGGAATTCTTCAAAGTATTCATGTTATGGAACTTAAACTTCTGAACCATTTGAATTGCTTAAGCATCAGACAGCTTTTCTTTCATATCCATTGTTCACACAACAGTGCAAATCCTCATCTATCTAGCTAGCAGTAATCACTACCATCTTGGAATACCATCTTCTTTTCAGCCATAAGCACTGATGTGTTAGTAATGAAGTAGTTCAGCTTCTGTTTTCCCTACAAATTTTTCCCCACAACTCTGTGTGTTTGGATCCGACTTACACTATAACATCTATTATTTAACAAAGTGTAACAAGGAGTAGAAGAAAAACTATTTTATTTCTACTTTTATTAGTAGATTATTGCTTGGAAGCCTGTAAGTTTATTAATGCTAAGGAATGCATCTGATGGCAACCTTTTCAGAAGGGGCTAAAATGACAGTTACATATTTTAGCAAAATGTTTAATGCAAGGTTTTATGAAAACTACATTTACTCCTTCCTTATTTTGCTGAAAATCCACATCAGATACAAAGAAAGCAAAGAGATTTCAAAATTACATGACACAATTATTTGGAGGCCAAATACTGAAAAAGTTGTGATGGGATTCATGTCAAAAAGAAACCTTGCGCAACATATTTCACACATTTTTGAGCTGAGTACATAGTTTTCTAAAATTTAGTGATGAGACTGTATTTCAAAGTCAGTGTTCCATCTACAATTACAGACTAGAACAGCAAAAGAGGAGTGAGATCCCTGTACGAGTCTGCTGAATCCACACGGTATGTTGTTTGTTTTTTTTTTTTTCCCCCTTCACTCAAGGCAAAGAAAATAATGAAAATCAAGCATGAAAATCTTCAGGGTCTGACTGTTCTTTCTGCAGAAGTGCATTTGGTGATATTTCAGGTTTTAGTATACTAAACTTCAGTGTCTAATTCTGGCTTAATTTGGGACTTATTGACAACCAAAACCAGAGACTTTTAAATAAATAGCTTTGAGAGCATTCTCCTTTTAAGCATTTCCAAAAACTTTTCCATAAGAAGTACACAAACTAAGCCAACTAATGCTTGGTGTTCTGCCAAAGCATTTTTGAAATATGTCTACCTAAAGGAACAGCCAGATAAAGGGTGATAGTGTTTCTCCTCAGATTCCCAGCTGAGTCTAAAAACTGTATTTCCCCCAGTTTGTCACAAGGAACAGCAGAGCTTGGGGTAACTCACACTGTCTGACAGAGGTAGGGATGTGTAAGAAGTAGTTATTGCAGAAAGGTGACTGTGCCTGCTTGGATTTAGTGGTTACCAACAGCAAGCCAGCATGTGCCAGCAGTTATCATCACCTCCCTGTACTTGGAATGGCAAATAACCACAGTATTGCAGACATAGCTGAGGGCAACCAAATGCTTCCTCTTCCTTGACAATTGCTGTAGCAAACAAAACATAACTGATAATGTCAAAATCCATTAAGGGGAAGAGATGAAATGTGGTAGGTGGAAGACTCTAGCAGTGAGAAGAAAAAGGAGAAGATATGAGAGTAGTAGCAGCATGGGAGTCCTTCGAGAGGAGAATTAGGGAGCAGTCATTTCAGTGAAGGTGATGATAACCCAGAAAAATGTCCAGGGACGTGAAACTTGAACTGATGAAAGCAAAGGACAGGAGTAAGCAAAGTAAAGAATCAGAATGAAAAACAGGCAAAAATCACTTAAAAGCTCCTATTTATCTTTCTATCCTGAGGACTTATGAAGGATTTGAAGTGCTGCCAAAGCTACCTTTGTTTACACATAAACACTGATAAGAATTCCTTTGCCCTCCCCGGTTTCCCACACCCTTCTTCTTAATATCTTGGATACAAGTAATGAGTAGACTAGAAAGAAGAGAGGGAAAATTAATTTTCAAAATGGAATGTACTAGTGGCAAATTTTATGAATGGAAAAAACAGAAAAGGACAAAGTATGCTTGTTTGAAATCTAGAAGCAAGCACATTCAATAAAGTTCAAGTTACGTGCCTCACCTCAAGCAGAGCATTACCAGCACCAACAAGATTACCGACACTGACAGTGAATAAGGGGATTGAGAGAAAGAAAGTTTGGGTTTTTCAATTCAGAGAAAGACAAAAGTTGCAAAGAGACATAACATTTTAGAGTAGCTGCTACCCCAGTTATAGCCAGTAAGTTTAGGGAACATCTTGTGTCCTTTTTTGCAACTATAACAGCTATTATAATAAAATATATTTCCTTCATTTACAGATCTTTTCTTACAGTTACATGTGGTGGCTTGCTTTGCTGCCTAGCTGGGGGCTTCCATTCCCTTCACTTGTGTCCTTTCCTTCCTTCAGGTCTGGTACGCTTTTAACCCTTTCCTGAGTTGATTCAACTCAATAACCTGGCAGAAAGCTAAACTCAAAAAAGGTTAGCTTAGCTGTTGAGTTTGATTGGTTTATTGAACAGTCAGATGACTACTGTAGGTAGAGCAAGAGTGAGGGCATATGACCTAAAGGTAGAGGGCTTATTGGAAAGCTGGGAGGAACATGACCTTCTGTTTTTTCAAGCAGCCATACAACGTAACTTTATCCTCGTATCCTTAGACCACCACAACTACAATAAGTTATATCACAGTTAAAAAACAAGCAAACAAACAAAACAAAACAAACACAACTTCTCCCCCCAGAAACCCAACCAACAACACAAAACACACATGAAATTTAAGTGACCCATGTGGGACATGTGTTTTGGATTAAGAACTTTCCTGAGTCAATGTAAGAAAATATATTTTCAAATCTTTGTCACAGAATGGAAGGTGCAGTAATTTGCATGAAAGAGGAAAGATGAAGGTAAAAGCATAAGCCTTCAAGAAGAGTCTCTTGCTTAAAGCCTTCAAGCTTTTTGAAAGCAGGTGAGGAACAATATGCCCTGGAATTAGATTCACTGCAGAAACAGACAAACTAAGATAATATAAAGCAATACTTTAAGGTTTTAATAGTAGCAGTTTAAACAGAAACTTCATTTAAAGTTGTAGGAGCTTTGCAACCGGGATCCATAGTTAGAGATCTTAGTAGGGCTGGTCTCAGTGGAGTGGACAGAACAGAGTGGAGAGTTCTGAAACATCAAAGGCAAGTAACACACTTGAATCTACAAATTAGGAGGAGAGGAATTGGAAATGACACTAAGATGAAAAGCAGTGGCAAGAAATTTGTCACTCCAGGATTACAGGAAAACTGAGAGTTAAGATGCTCTATAATTAGTGACCAAAAGCAACAGTTCGCTACGTTGATCATCATCTTTAGATCATGTGACTATGTGGGTCATCTCATTGATACAACTGGAGACTAATGGGGTCAAAACATATGCATTACCACATATGCAAGACAAGGGAGAGGAGCAAGCAGCTTCAGAAAAACATGGGACTGTTCCCTTCAGTAGCACTGAAGTGCAACCTTGATTAGCTGTGCTCAACCTGTCCTTGCTGCCAAGCCAAAATTCTCGTGGGACCAGTGGTTTAAACTGGCATAAACTGGTTTCACTGCCAAAAGAGGCAGCTGTATATCCTGTCTCCATGTTGATCCTTAAACCAGTACAATCTTTTTGTGTAGCTATGCAGTGAATTAGATCATGGAATTGACACAGCTGAAGGTTACAGGAAGAACTGTTTAACTCAGCACTACCTCTGATGGAAAAAGTATCTCGGGCTGTGGTTTGATACAATTAATCCAGTTTTAAAACTCCTGGTGCCAGATCAAAAATTATGAAGGTCTATGACACAAAACGCTGATCCAACACAAATTCACTCTTCCATTGGAATTCGTTTAAAACAAAACACAAAATAGAGGAATTTACTTTACACTGGTTTTATGCTAATTAGATCTCCTCTTACAGTTGTCACAACAGCAGCATAGGAGAACAAAGGCATCATCAACTTTGCATTTTGTGTCCTGACCTAATTTAGCTCAACAGTGGCCTTGCATCTCACTCAGATCAGGTTAGTCCTGCTGTGTGACTCAGTGGCATGCAAACCTAACGTTAAAGTTCAAGGACCTGTGTCTTCTTTGTTTTCTCATCAACAATTTCAGGTTCCATCTTCGTTTGTAAGAAGCCATACAATTGAAAATCAGAAACACTATGGTGGGTATAGAGTATCTACAACATGCCCAGGTAATTGTGATGTTATTAGTGTAACGTTGTTCCATTTGCCTCAAACCACAATTCCTATTGCTTGCCCGTATCTTTCATCAGGTTACATTTAAAACAGTCAGAACCTGAGTGTTCAACATTATTCAAGGACACTTTAGGTTAAAGACTTTGTAAGACTCATATTGGCAGCTGTTATTGCCAACACTTAAAACTGCATTTCTCTGAAGCAACTGGTATTTTGCACAGTCTTATTTGCCAGAGCTCTTCTGTAAGGATGGGCCACTGTGAGTTATTGCTTAGGGACCAGAGCTTCCTATGGATTCTGCAAAGTCTCTCTTAAAATTCTTAAAGTAGGTGCTGACAGATTTTATAATTTGATTGCAAGTTAGGTAACATTGTCATCACACCTACTGGAGGCAAAGATTGTATCGAGAATTTCAGCTGTCATTGGCACAAAGGCATTGCTGGCTGCAGAGAAATGAGGGAACATGACCTCTCTACACCCAGAAAAGCCGTCCCAAGCGTGCAATGAACTGACACATTGTAGGCAGGCGTGGGTTGTGGGGTTTTTTTTTGTTGTTGGGGGTGGTTTTTTTTGGTTTGTTTTATTTTGGGTTTGTTGTTTGGTGTGGGTTTTTTGTTGTTGTTTGTTTGTTTGTTGTGCCTTTTTTTTTTCCCCACCCTTTGGCTCTTTGGCTGTGAAGTGGGAATAACAGAGTTACCTCATTTTACAGGGATGATTTGAGGACAAATGAATTACAAGCAGAAGATACTCAGCATCAGAGTACCGAAAACCATTTAGCACTTAGGCACGGGATTATCCCTTCTCCATGAGCCATGAATGACAACAGACCCTCCTGCAAGACCAAGGATTTGGAGCTGGGGGCAGCAGACAAGGGATGAAAGCGGAGAGGGAAAACACACCGCTCCACTCTGTTCCCGCGAGGGCGACAGGACCCACGGAGCGTCAAGGGGACTCTACAGAATGCTGGGGGACCTAAAGACACCGGCCACTGGGGAAGGGGCTCGGGCCTGGGCGAAGAGCTCCCGCTGGAGGAGGCCGTGAAGAAGGCGCCGACGGCTGCGGGGAGACGGCGTTACCGCGGGCTGGCCCAACGCTGCCGACGACTCGGCCAGGGGTCACCCATCGGGCGA
>VWYH01003172.1:0-85743 GCA_013399365.1 Pampusana beccarii | reverse complement strand
TTTTTTTTTTTTTTCCCAGTGAAATATTTTTGAGCACAAAAGTATCTAAAAAGTGAGGAAATAAGAGAAATAGTGGAAATTAAGATGAATGACTAGCATCTGAGGATGCTGGCCAGGTTCTATCATTCTTGCACACCATTGTAGTTAGTGGTTAACAATGCTAATGATAAGTTGGACAAGGTCACTTAATTTATGAAATGCCTTGGCTTTTGTTTGCCACAAAACATTTTGTTGTCCTAGTAATTTAGGTCAGTAGTAGAATCTTTAGTTACTATTCAGAAAAAAAACCAAACCCTAACTTGTTTTCAGTTGATAAGAGATGAAGTAAGTTTGTTTAATGATTGAGGAAGGAAAGCAAACTCTGGGAGAGGAGTGTTAAACTATAGAGAGATGTCTGTGGGAGAATGAGTAATGTTTAGGATTTCTGGGAGTACTGTAAATGGAGATCCAGGTAGAATTATCTGGTGCTTTACTGAGCAGTTAGGTCAAATTATAAGATGAATTCAAGATAGTTGTAGTTAAGAAAAGGACTTTTTCATAGCTTTATGTAATAGAAACTGATTGGGATGCAAATGAAGGGTGTATCTACATGAACGCCATAGATGGCTTTGACCTTTGTAGTTTAACCAGCCGGATGAGATGCTTTTGATGTGAAGATAACATAAGTGGGTGAATGTAACTCCATGCTTTGTCTGACGTGCTCTGTACTTCAGTAGATACTGAGGCCATTGCTATGATTCACATGTAAGTAAAAACGCACTATACTCTTGTAATGGAAGTCTGAGAGAAGAAATCCATTGCTGTTGTATTTCTTTGATGCAAGCTGAAATTATGATGTCATAACAAATTGGATATTAGCCACTACGTCATTTTTTGGAGCAGAATGTGTAATCCCTCTGAAGAGAAGCCCATGAGGTTGTAATCCTTGTTATTTGTTGAGAATTTTAGTTACCCATTACACATAGGTTATTCTGTAGGAATAGGAATCTAAATCAGTGAAGACTTGTATATCTGAATCAGGAGCCTTACTGGTCTGCAAACAACTTTGCTTACTCACATATCCTGGTAGGAACATACGAATATCAATATTTGCACTTGCAAGGGTTAGAATTTACAAGCCAGAGCATTATCCTGTTTTTTTTTTTTTGTTCAGAACTGTTCAAAGATACGCTTAACTGGTTTACTGTTGAGAAACATCTTAAAATGTCCCAGTTTTTGTCCAGCTCCTAAATAATCATGTCGAATTACATCCATTAAGCAGCTGAAAGGCAAACTTATTTGGCCTGCAAGACATTTGCACAGCCTTTCCATTTGTAACACAAATACCTACATTCCAAAAGTTTCAAAGCAAAAGGTCACTCGTATTGCAAGGAGTCACTTGTATCACAGTGTGTGATTACATTGTAATTACATGAATTATGTGTAATTATGTGAGTAATTTTTTCCTTCAGACAGAAAAAGGACTTTTCAAGTTTTAAGAAGAAAGCAAAAATATATTATGTAGAGATTTATACTTACGATTTTATTTTTTTTTTTTTTTGAGTTGTGATCTGGTATTTTCTAGGCTGTTTTCATTTCCTTTGTTTTTCTTAGTTAGACCTTTCTGTATTATGTGTTTGGAAAAAAGCATCCTTTACCAAAACATTGACAAACAGGAAGTATAGATGTAGTGAATGTCTTCTGTGGAAGTTTGCCTATTCTTTTAAAGTACATTTCCATTATTAACTTGAAGGTACTCTTGACAGCTAATTCCTTTTTTTTGGTTGTTGTTAAAATAGTCTGTTTTAAACTGTTGTAAGTGCTCAGTATTAATAACTTTGGCAGTGTTAACATTTTTTTTTTGAAGACACGAAGGGCTGATGACTCCCATTAAAACTCATCTTAAAATTTTATTTGGTCAGTGGGCACATGGACTGTGCAAAATACATTTTACTCACGAACACAAGGCAGTAGAGAGACAGTACTTGAGAATCGTTGCATCCACAATTTTGTAATTTGCAAGTACTTGCTCATGCCTTTTTACTAGTGGCATCTGACTCTTAAAAATCATTAGGGGTGTTTCATTTTATATTAGGCTTGTATTTTAGTAGACCTATTCAGTATACATCTATGAGATTTTGTGTATGTCTTTTACCTCATTGAGAAGATAGCAATCCACATTAAAAATCAGATTCATGCTTTGCTATATGCCCTATTCCAATGCTGATTCATTATTGTGGGGTGGTTATTATAGAATGTTGAATACGTACAATATTCTTGTATGATTGTGGACATTTTTGTGTATATTTGAGCGTTGCAAGAAAATTCTGAGGTCACAATTTGAATGGTGTTTTCTTCTAAATTGCAATATTTTGCTCTACCTAAATAACTATTCTACTTCAGAAGACATCAATGTTACCTTGTTAGTAAGTATCCACTGGAATACCCAGCCGAGTCTGAATAATGTTTGCTTGTTTCTTTCAGTGTTGCAGTAATGGCTTAAATGTAACATGCATGGTGGGTTGTAATTGGTAATAGTCTTCATAGAATTAAGATTGTATCAGTGCATACTGATTTTTTTTTTTTTAATTATTCTTCTAGATAAGCATTTAAAAATTGTTTTAGATGCTTTTCACAATGAGATTATTGTACTTTCGGTTAAATATGTGAATTAATTAGAAATATGGCTTCTGCACCATAGATGCAACTGTAGGCAGTTGTTACAAGCCCGTGGCCCAAATTTTGCATGAGACCTATGTACTGATTACTTCTGAGTTAAAAATAAGGGAGGAGGATAGAGATAAGTTCTGAAAAATGATGGAGAGCAAATTCAAATTTTTGTAATGAGGACAAACTATTATTATTATTTTAATTCTTAAAGCCACAGTATTAGTGTGGAATTGCTCAATACCTTTATTCCCTTGAAGATGTCCATATGAGCAATGCCCGTTATGTGTTCATCAGCTTCAGGAAGAGAGATTTTTGTCTTCAGGACTAATACTTTTTTCTTTCGTTGTTGTCTTCTATTGATCACTAGTACTCCTGGTTTTGTTTCAGTTTGGCAAAACTGCAAAATACTAACATTTTAAAGTTAATGCCAAGAGTTAAAGAAATAGAATTAAAATTTGTGCTGCAGTGTTGAACTGCATGTGTCTCATTCCTTTTTGCTTGCAGTTTGTTCGTGTTTCAAGGGTTATTTTTGTAATTTAAAACAAGTATGGAACTGCAAGGTTAGATTTTTCAGAATTTAATGGTTCCCATATGTACTCTGCGTGGGTCAGATATGTTGCAGGTTTATGGTTTTGTCATTACTGCCTTATTTAGTCTGTATTTTCACCGTAATAGTCTTTGTAATTTTTGAATCTGTGCAGTTGAAATGCTTTCTTTGTATCAGTAGACAATCCATTAAGATTAAAAACAGTTGAGCATTTCTTTTCATTAGTAATAATAAATTGTTTTAAATTGCTTTCTGCAATGAGATACATCATGCATTCTAAATATTAATTTGTAAAATATTAAATAATCTATTAAACATATTTAATCTTTAACACAGTAAATAGGTGAGGATTTTATTTTCACCTTTGGATTTCATTGTTTGGTTGTTTAGCAGTGAAAACTGTCTTAGTGCCCTTAGAGTGCTAGAGCAGGACAGTTTGCATCCATTAGTTACTGTTGATGTGGATCACTGTGTTGTGATAACTCCTTCGGTAATGGCACAGGGCATGTCCAGTGGTGCCGTACAGCTCTGTCCTGCACATCTCCCAGCTGCCTCGGGCCGGGGTGCCGGTGCACAGCTGTGCAGAGCTGCTGATCCCTGAGCGGTTGCTCTGGTGGGGTATGTGATCCAAGCTAGTCAGCCAATTTTGGCAGGGCTGCGGAGTTGTCGCTTTTGGAAAAGGAATGTGACCTTTTTGGCAAGGCAGACCAACTAAGAGTTGTGTGTGGGTTTTTTTTTTTTTGGGAAACAAACCAAACGTAAAAAATGCAGGTTGATTTAATAAGAAATAGGCAACTTAATTCGACAATTCTTTCTGCACTGGACAGTGTGTTCTAGGATTCATCCAGGCAAGTCTCCAGCATTACATTTCTAGGTGGCTGTGGGCTGTGCTGTCTTCAGGTGCTTTGTCTAAGAGTACAATCTGTGTCCCCGGCTAGGTCAGTTCAATCTAGGGAAAAACGATGCTTTGAGGTAGAGAGAGGTCTAGATGTGGAGTGAAGAAAGGCAGGGAGACTGGATTAAAAGGCAGAAACTACTGGAGTTGGGGGATGCTGAGATGGGAGCATGGATTTCTTTGGTTGTATCAGTTATGGAGATGGGAAATAGGAAGGACTTTGAGGGAATGCAGGCAGAAGAGACAAGGTGCTGAAGAATGAGTGTAACTGGCTTAGCATGAAATGGGCACGAATTCTTTGAAATTCAGCAGCTACCCACAAAATCAGTAAAGGCAGTATTAGTGTCTGGATGCCAGCAGGAGAAGATGGGTCATATAAGGAAATGGTAGTGGTATAACTCAGTCTGGGAAAACTATTGCTGTTTTCAACGTGTGCTATTTCCATCTGAGCAGGTGAACATAAAGGCTTATTTCTGTCTGATACAACAGCTCATTATTAGTTAGCCCATGTTGTCACAGAACAGGTTTTACACTGAAATTTAGTATCAGTCAGAGTTTGCAAGTTATGCTCAGATTTCTAAAAGCATCTTGTAAGACATACCAAACAACTGATTCTAATACATTGAACTGTTGTTTTAGGATGAAACAGCCTCTGGTGTTAACAAGAATTCATACCAATGCTCAAAATTGCCTGTTGATGGTCTCGTTAAAGTTTCTGTGGGTTGCAGTGAGCTGACCTTCCAGCTCTGTGCTGGAGAAGGAAATCCCTTCCACCCTCTCTTCCTGCTCCTGACACAGGGATGATCAGGAGCGAGGGCAGGGGAAGGATCTTCCCCAGTGCAGAAAGTTACATCCACATCCAGCTGCCTGTAAAACTGCAGCCTGAACTGGAGCTGGTGTGTTCGTACCTTCACCTCCCAGTCTCCTGCTGTGTGGGTGTGGGATTTTTTTTCCCCCCTCTCTTGCTGCTGTACTGACATTTGTCTTTCTCCATGCCTAGTCAGCTCAGGGAGCTGAACTATCCAAAAACTGTTGACTTCTGTAGCATTAGGATATACATTTTTGTGAAAACCTATCTTCCTATGCCAGCAGTTGACAAAAAATGCTTGCTAAAATGTGTCTAGACAAAGCCCTTTCTAGAGAGCACGTAGACCTGATAGGAAATGTAAATACATGTGAGACTGGGTATGGCAGCATATGCTATAATTAACACTAGTGTGATTTGACACACACAGTGTATTTGCTGTAACAGTTTGTTAGAAGAGTCTGGCTGGGCATCTGTGTGTGTGCAGTATTTCCTGTGAAGCGAGTTACTCTCTTGCATGTGTATATGGAGGTTGGAGGGGTAAATTTGCACTAAACTGCAAGTCTGTGAGAATTCTAAAAAGTCTACATCTGGTGGATAAGCAGGAAACTCAGGAGGGAGCAGAAGGGAGGGGAGTAAGACAGGAGGGTTACTACAAAAAAAGTCAATCATCTCTTAAACTAATGCAGATGCTACAGCTAAGAAGGGGGGAGAGGGAACTTGGAGAAAGCTTCCCAGAATGTAGTGGTCACGAGGGTTAGGTTACGAGTGCTTTTGGTTAGCTTTAGAGATGGCAACTCAGAGTTAGCATTGAAATAAATCAGATGTTGCTGTGTCCTCTTCATTTTCTCTTAGGTAGGCTTTCCAACCTGGGATAAGTACTAGAAAGAGAAGTTTGGTTGGTAAGAATATAATTTCACAAGGACTTATTTTGATAGTAGTATAATTTTCAGCAAAACAGCTACTCATTCTTTCATTCTGTTTTGCCCCTCAGTTATGTCCTTCTAGGGTGAGTTTATTTAGTACTTTTACATAGAAAATTCACTGAGATACTCCAGTGATTGGTACTGTATTTCAGTGGAAATAAAGAGTTCTGTCCTTACAGAATGTTTTTTTTTTTTTTCTCAAAGGAAGGCAGTAAATAAGGCATGTGATCACACACTGAATATCAAGAAAAAATATTTGGAATAGCAGCGCACAAAGTGAGCATCGTTCCTTCAATGGTGTAGGGATTGTGTAGAAAAGAAGTCCATTATTACATCATATGAAGTTAGCACATTCCCAGTTAAAAATGCGGTGATGTAATTTCATTACTTCTGTTTTAGTTTACAGTCTTAATATTGCTTAATGTGCATAATAGTGAAATAGCACAGGAAATATTTTATCAGTTGCAAGTTTCTATTTTGCGAATGTTTATTTGTTAAGCTTCCTCAGTTATAACGTTTTTGTTAAATTGGAAAGTACTATCTCCTTTTTTTTTAGGGGCTTTGGAAGGGTTCATAATTCTTTGTGTGTAGCTTGTGGAGTGTTTTCATTTCAGAGTTACTTCTAAGCAAGTGCTGTTCATGTTCTGCTTGGTCTATTACTTGCATTTCTTTCCCTTTGGCACTAGTAACTCACTAGAAGGGAAAATACTAACTGTTGAAAAATACTGGGTTTATATCCTTGTTAAATCAGAGCTGCTACAAGATAAACTTTGAAAAATGTATTTCTTTTTGCATGTTCACAACTTTCAGCAGAAAGCGTTTTTCTTGGTTGTACAGATGGTTACTTTAGTCCAATTTTTGCTGGTGGCTGCTTTCGCAGTCCTTTGAGTATACAGCCATCATCATGAAATGGTGGGATTTATTTTCTGCTTCCTAGCTCTCTATGTGAGTCTTTAGCATTCAGCTAAAGACTTTATTCAGTTAAACTGTCTCCCAGCTCTTTGTACAGAGGCCATTTTGATGTTTTTGTAATAGCGTTAGTCAGCGTATGCGTAGATTTTAATAGTATCCTATGAAATTATTCATTTGTGAAGTTTGGAGATACGTTCTAAATTCCTGTCTAGTTGACTACTGTCTTAGTGATGGTTGTTTTAAAGCTGACAAACCCAAATTGTTTCACTGAACAAAACTTTTCTTAGTTAGAGCTTACCACCTTGTTCTGATTTAAAAAAGAAATCAAATCCTGATTTCTGCCTTCCCACAGTATGAGAAAAGGATGATTACATAACCTTTATCTGTTGTAAAGCTATTTGTAGTCCAAAGGACAGACTTTGGGTTTGACTGTGTAGTTATATTTTGCGTGCTAAAACTGGGCATCTTTTGCTAAAGGTCTCACCAATAACTTAGACCCGGAGTTGAGTTTCTTTGCAGAGTTTTGCCAAATTCTACCACTTTATGGAGTGAAACAGAAACAGGGCTTTCAGATCCAAGCTATATTCAACAAAGAAACATTGCAACAACGTTCTTGGAATGGGTGAAAAGCTGGGATGGTTTTGGAGGGAGGGGGTGTGGTTTGTTGTTGTGGGTCTTTTGTTTTGTTTTTTTCTTGAAGTATGTTGTTTTGGATCATCTCTTTGTCTCTGCAACTATAACAGTTCTGCTCAGTCAAAGGAGAGGGAAATGTGTTGCTTTAAGCTGACTTGAGCTGTTGTCCATAATGGTTTCTAGAACCTACTTTTCAGATGCCTTTTCTTCCAAGTTTTTGGTGTTAATTCCTGTGGCTGTGACAGTGTTTGCATACAGTAGTTCCACATTTTATTTTCTGTTATGTAAGGGTTGGACAGGCAAAATGCATTTCTTCCAAGGAGGTATTGTTGATCATTAAAGAAATTAAAAAAAAAAAACTCACGTGGAGCTTGTAAGACATACAAAGCAACGATGACATTGGATTATGGAAACCCCTTCATGAAATATCCAGGTACAACATTCATGTTGCAAAGTCACCTGTTAAAGAAGAGTTGAATAAGATGGGGAGGAGTGGAAATCCGTAGCGCTCTACCATTTTGCCTTTGAACTTCTTAATGATGTAAAAGTTGGCATATTTTCCGAATTACTTGCCTCTTAGGAAAAATTATGGTCTTAAACCAGTAACTTAGAATTATTATTGGTCACAAATAATTTTCTGTGTCTAAGTGGTACATGATAGTCCATCATTTCACTGTACATTAATGCACAGAAATTCTGAAAGTGACTATAAGATGTCTACTTGGAGGTGAACGCTTTATCGTGTTTTGTCTTTGTATGCCGCATCCCTTAACACTTCAAATAATGTATAGACTAAATATATTAATAGCAAGTTTTAAACTGCATTTTTTTTAAAGATTACGCTTACAACAATTTTAAGTATGATGAAATGTCTTAGGTTATATGGAGTGTTGTAAAATCTATCATTTATTGTACTAAACCTTTATGGTTGAGCAACTTAGAGCTTCTGCAGAGAAAATACTAAATCAGGCTGACTATAATTTGTACATCACACTCCAGAGAGAAATTTACCTAGTGAACAGATATTCAAAGGCTTCTACTTTAAGCCTATTATTTTATAGATGATGTCAGAAAACTTTTTTTTTTAAAAAAACAGAGCTGTAGCTTTTGCTTAGTTAAAATTTAGTCCAGTCAGTTTTAGCTACTTTTGAACTAGTTTCTGCTCTATTTTGAATAGTTTATTTTTTCTGGAAAAAGTATGGGGAAAATGAATAAATCTTAAGATGAAGTCAGTTATAACTGACAAATTATTTCTGTGTTTCCAAAGAATGTAGTTTTTTGCTTGCTTGTGTTGACTTGGACGCTTCCTGAATCTCGTGTTTTTTCTTTTATACATAGGTGTGAAGTTGGGCTGTGTTTGGTGTGGTGGTGGTGTTTGGTTGGTTTTGGTTGGTTGTTTTTTGGGGGAGGGAAGTGGTGGGGTTTTCTTGGTGTTTTTTTGTTTGTTTGTTTTTGTGCTTTTTTTAAAAATATTTTTTTTTCCATGCTGCAGTTATGCCTTATGTTCAGTTTGCATTAACTATTAATGAGGATTTTTATAAGCTACTTCATTCATTTCTTTATATATTCTTATTTTTCTTCCCACATACATTTCTGAAACTGGGAAAATAAAGGTGTGCTTTGCTCTGAATAGATCTGATTTGCAGAATAAATCCTATACCTACCATTTCTACAAATATTACTTTACTACCTAGGTTGAACCCTTTTTCTCTTTGAGTAGAAGTGAAAGTAGTTTCAAAGACTTTAGGGCATGTGATTTTTAATGATTCATTTAAGTTTTACTGCTTTTGCAGGCATTCCAAGCTGTAGATGATGATGATGCTGTTTATTATAATTATTCTATTTACCAGCCTTGCAAATGTGTATTCTGGTATTCTGTTACATGTTGGGCCTTCCTTGATGCATGGATTCCTTGAAAGATGTAGATTTCTGAAGAGTAACTGTGCTTTCTTGATTTGTACATCTGTTTTTAAAAAATACTCTGTGTTTCATTTGTTTGGTCATCTAGGTTATCCCAGCTGCAGCCAAGGGGCAGTTTTCCTTCTTTTCTTCCTGGAAAGTAGCTTAATTTATTTGGCTCTGGAACTGTATTTTCACAAGAGCGAACTTTTTTCTTAGCTAACACTCCAGTGGATGTTATAGGCTTTATAGGCACATACAGCAGCAAATTCTCAGAATACTTGCATTTTTTTTTCCTCATCCTTTCTACCATTCCTGTCATCAGTCTTCCACCCAGGATTAGCTGACTGTGTAGCGTACTGTGTTGATCACACTTTTGCGGTTGACATATAAATTAATCTCTTGGAAGGTGCCTTGGGTGAATATGTAGTTTAATGTTCATTGCTTGTGGAGTGGGCACCAGGGATTGACTTGAGATGAGCTGCAGAAATACATGGGATGACTGTACAGGGAGGAAAAGGAGTGGGATCTCCTCCTTTTAACATCAGAACTGTTGCCTCATTTGACTGATTAAATCTTAACTCAAGAATTTTCAAACCTTCTGTCTGTCGGACTGGAAATGGAAAGATTTTCAAATAATGTGTTCATCTGTCTTGATTCTGTGTGTGTGAGACTGAGAGTGACTCAGAGCCAGAGCTTTGAGACAAAAAATTGCCCGCCGTGTGTTTGTCTAAACCACAGAGGCTCCAGGCAGTCTTTGGGAAACCTGGAGAAGAAAACTACTCAGCGTAATATATGGTTGTGTCACGATGATGCTGTTTTCATAGACTGCTGTTTCTGTATTTTAGTTTTATCTTATTCATGATGTGTTTTGAAGTACTAATCCTTGTAATCATTAGATAATAAAGTTTATGCATCAGAGGAAAGAGAGGTGTGTGTGTGTTTCATTTACAGCTATAGTAAAAGATATCTGAAAGATGCAGTAGGCTGGAAAGAAGTCTCCTAGTGGCAGTTGTAAGTGCAGAAGTAGTTATCCAGCCTGAAGGTGTAATTGGTGTAAGTGAAGAAGTGCTTGGACACGTTGGATCTGCAGGATGCATTTAACAGAGGACCTGTCTGAAATTGAAGTGACTGTAGCGAAGTTATGGAAAAAATTGACAGAGTGAATAAGTTTCCAGGACGAGATGGTGTGCACTGGGGAGTTTATGGAAGAATTTGGGGATGGAAAATTCAAATTAAGAATGTCTGAAGTCTTGCTTAGAATGAACTTGATTTTTGAGGACTGGAAGGGTGGCAAATGCTGACTGATGATTTTTTTTTTTTTTTAATAAACACGTCAGGAGTTTAGGGGAACTATATGATTCAAAGTCTGATGTTCGCATCGAAGAAATTAGCAGAGTTTATAGTAAATGTATTAGATACCTGGATAAAGAGAGAGATGTACTCTGGAAAATTTATGTTGCCTGTAATGGGAAGCTCTTCCCCACAAACCTTTGGAGTTCTTCAGAATCAGCAAATTATTTACAAGGATGATGATCCAGCTGATATGATGAGACATAAATGCTTTTCCAAAAGGCATCTCTCAGTCCCTTGCCAAAGGCATTTGATGAAAATAGTATGTCAGCATAAAATGGAAAATCCTGGTATGAACAGCTAACATGCTGAAGGATAAGAAGTGGATGTGGAAGTAAATGATTAGTTTTCTCAGTGGAGTAGAGGCTTAGAGACCTGTAATGCACAATGTATTTCTTAATGACCTGTAAAACAGTGTGAGTAGGAGGTTGACAAAGTTTGAGTTGCTTGATGTAATAAGGATGAGGGTAAAGTGAAGAATTTTGGAAGAAGTTTGTGAAACTAATAATTGGGCGATAAAATGGCAGAAGCAGCACACTGTAGAAAAATGAAAATTGTTTCGGGGATGATGACAATTTTGTCTTTGTATATGAGATGATGGGCACTGAACTGACCAGAAATCTTCAGTTCTTAGTAGAAGTGGTAAAGGCAGATCAGATGTTAGGAATTGCTAGGAAAACAATTGGAAACAAAATAGAACATTATTATCCCAGTGTGTATATTTGTGACTAGTCTGTGTAATACTATTTCAGTTCTGGTGGTCTTATCTCAGAATTTTTCAAGTGTGATAAAGCTGGAAAGAGCTCAGAAATGATTAAGGTGGCACAAAATGACTTTTTTGTGATTAACTATACTATCAATCTTTCATCTGGCAAGAGAACATCTAGGTTCCTACATAATTACATGTGCTAAAAAGAAGGTAGGTGTAGGGATTGATTTCTACTTGTTTCAGTGTATGAAGTGGGGAGCATCAAATGAAGTGAGCAGGAGCTGTGTTCAGAACGAATGAGATGAGGTGTTCTTTATGGAATGGAGCTTTGTACTGTGAAACGTTTTGTAAGGAGCGTTGTGGATGCCAAAATTTTACGTGATACAAAAGGAAAACAGGCCTTTTTTGTGGCAGAGAAATACATAGCTGTATAGAAAGCAGGTCCTTCTAAGTAAGGAAACATCCAGCTATACAAGTGATTTCCTAACTTGTGGGTAATTTGCATCTGGATACGGCTGTGATTGCAGAATAGGGTACTGGGCTAGATGGGTCTGATCCAGTTATTTGTGTGGAAGGGGGAACTTGTGGTTGTGTGGTCCTTTAAGAGAAGAAGGGTTAGGTAGAAGTGAAGGAGTGCTTGCTGAGCTTATTTGCAGCTGTTTTAAAAAGATTGCACTGAGGAGAAGGATGAACGCGTGACAGATGGCTGGGAGAAGTGAGCGTGTGGCTGAGGGTGGCAACAGAGGAGATGGGAAATGGGTGAAATGCTGTGTGGTTTTGAAAGCCAAAATGCGTATGGAAGAACAGAATGTCAAACGTGTAGGTTGGTTGTTTAATGCTTCATTTTCTATCACACCAGTTCTGGTGCTTTATTATCATAATCCTATATGGGTGAACTTTCTTTCATGTGTTAGTTACGTAAACTTGCATTGTTTCATAACACAGAAAGTCTTTTTTTCTCCTTCATAATTTTTAAGCAGTTCTGTTGTACACCTCAGACAATGACCTAGGCATTGTAGTTTGATATAAGTGTTGTTAAACAAAAAGGTTTATGCCAGAAGTGTAAGCTGCACCAAAGAATTTTGTTACCAAACATAATATATTGTACTTTTCTGGTTTTGTTTACAGGATTCTGAGTAACAATAAAATAACGGAGTTGAAGAATGGTTCCTTCTCTGGATTACACCTTCTTGAAAGACTGTAAGCACTTCTTCAAAAGCTATTTTCACTTTAAAAATTAAGTTATATTCTGTTTATGTTTCATTAGTAATTCTGGGAATAAATGTCTTAAGAGATCTGTTCTTACTTTATTATGATATGGGTTTTTTGTGATTGAAGAGTTAACATAGTTGAGCATTCATTAATATGGAAGTTATTTAACAGCATAAAGGGATAATCTCACCTGCATGTGAGATTAGGGCGCTTTTAGTGGGAAGTTAACTGGAATGCCATGGTGACCGCATTTGCTTTCTTGTTGTTGGTCTCATAATATGAAAACTTATGTTGTAAAGAAAATGATTTATTTAATTTACTTATGAAGTTTCACACCCTTTAGCAAACAATTGTAAGGTATATTTGTAGGGGAAGCAGATGTATTAGAGCCTCTAAAAGAGGGTAGAGTCATTGTTAGTTTGTTGACATTTATTTTAACAGTTTTGCTGCCTACTTTACAACTTTGGTATATACCGAATGTATGGAGGGGTGTGAAATGGGAGTGAGGCTGACGGGAGCATCTTCTTGGACACCTTTTGCTTCCTGTTTTCACTTTTCCTTTCAGATGATTTATCACCTATGGGATGAGAAGCAGCATTGTGGCTTCTGTTACAGTCAGCTTTTTTCCAGCTGGTAGAAGGTCAGGATTGGCAGGTTGATCTACCTGGGAGCAAGCAGAAACTTTAAGAGATAAGGATTTTTCTAGGCCATTTGACTGGGAAAGTAGCCAGTTTCATAATCATCTCGCAACATCTAGGAAGAGTTCCAAATGCCTTTTGGCTTCAGGGGATTAAAAGTATTTTATTCTTCCTCTAAAACTCGAAGGCTGCAATCCCAGTCACCTGGCCTAAATAAATTCAAATGCTTCCTCCATTACATCCCCACATGCCAGAAGCAAGATTTGTCTTCTGCACTGGCAGATGAACTTTATTGTAGAAATAAGCCATTGTGCCAAAGAAGCAAGGTTATCAGCTGTGATGGCATTCTAGATCTTTACACATTATTTTGGCATCCTTGCTTAGGTAATAAAGGCATCTGCTGACAGTTGTTATTTGTTGTAACTCGTTACAATTTTCAGACAGGAAATACTTGAAACTCTAATTAGATTGAGATGATAATTTCCATTTGCTCTATGAATCCAAATCTTGATTTTCTTTAAAGTCACAAGAACCCATCTTGCTTCCATTTAACTCCTGTCATTTTTAAGGATTTTCTAGATTATTTTAATGTATTTTTTTCATGAAAAGTAAAAGAAAGCAGTAAGGCAGGTAACATGTTTTGGGCATTTGAAGTGGATCTGGGATAGCAGTATTTTAGATGATATGGTGGTCTCATCTGAATGAGATGACACACTTTATGTACCCTGGTATAGGAATTAATACACCAGCAAATGGTTATTGATGGCCATATGTCTTCATCATAAAGGAGAAACAGCTGAATAGCAGTAAGCAGGTCAAAAATTTTAACTGTTCTAAGTGGTAATTAAAGTGTCTATACAAGAAGATGTTAAGTATTTTAATCTCCACGGACTTTGTTAATGCTATGTTTTGCTATGAATTGCCTGCTGTTTAAATGTTGAAGTAGCTTCTTGCACAACTAATTTGTGACAGATAATTTTCCATCTAGTAGATACTTGACTTTATTTTGCATTAGTCAAAGTCCAGCAACTTAGGAGCAAACTGCTGTCTTCTATCTGGAAGCCAGCTAATGTTGCCTGTTGATTTTTGTGAGGATAAGAAGATTATTTTATGTATTTGTAAAGTACTATTTTTCATTGTATGTGAAGGAGAAAGGAGGAAGAGATAGGCATGGAATTCAGTAAGATATTTAGAGAGCAGAAGGCTTTGATATTTAGCAAACTGTAAATAATAACAAGAGTTTACCAATGTCTTTTTCAGGTTATAGTAATAAACCTTTGAGAAGGAAAAATATGCAATATTGTTATGCAATAGTGTTATTTCTAGAGAGTCTAATTTTTTTCTGCTGTTTTTACAGCACCAATCTACAGATATATGGGTGTCTTAAGTAAAAATAGGAGCATTTAATACTTTTCCAGACAGTAACAGTTTCTGATTTGAATTCTTGTTGTGATACTGCAGCAGAGCATGTGAAAAGGTAGGCCTGAGTTTCTCTAGTGGTGTACTTGAACTTTTTATTTTTTAGAAGTCTTGAGAAGTGATTGGAGAGTATCAGTATTTCTTATTTCAATATTATGGAGCAGGGAAACAGTTCTATGAATATTCAGGAGCATGTTTTCTGCTCTAACTTTAGTTCTGGTTTTGCTTCTGGAAGCTCCATTTCTTTGTTAGCTGTGGCTCTTTAAGGACAACACAGTGTTAGGCTAGCAAAATATTTATTTTCCCCACCTTCAGCTGCATCTCAGGTAATTTCTGAAAGATGAGTGGTGAGGGGAGCAGGAAATGTGCTTCTAGTCTGCTGAAAAATCTGTGCTGTGAAATGGAATGCTTTGGAGTATTCTGAACTGTTGGAAACATAGAAATTATTTGAAGGAAACAAAAAGGTTTTCTGGTCTAGGTTCGAGCTTTTCTTTAGTTTGCTTAAGTGTGGTAGTCTCAAGCATTTTTCTTTCATGTTTTTGCATTACATTTTCAAGAAATTTTGACTCTTGTAGTTTATCAGTCCATGCCACAGATAATGTGATGGGGTAAGCAAAACAGCAAAACAAAGTGATCTAAGTTGCTATTGATTTCTTTAGGTGCAAGGGGATGTTAAAAGCATATGTAAGAACTTATCAAAAAGTCAAGAGATGATTTTTTAATAGCAGCTTTTTAATTTGCATTTGTAAAGTGTCCAAGTCTCAGAACTGTCATCTCTTTTGTAGTTCCTTATGCACCTGGACACTCCAGTTGCTTTTTGTTTTTGTATTATTCTAATATTATCAAAATCAGTGATAGATCTAAGTCAGTTTTCCTTTTCTAGAGAATGTTATTTGAACCTAGTGAAACAGCTCCAGCATCACTTGAGCCTAACATACAATTTGAATGTGGTGACCTGAAAGCAGAATTCTACATCCGAGATCCACATGCAAGAAAGTGTTGTGCTTTCAGGTATCAACAGTTTTGGAAGTACCCTAGATATGTGGTACACTGATGGTGAAAACTAAATATAGCCTGCTGTGTTTTAGGGAGAAAGTTTATGTGTGTATAGGGTAGAATTTAAATCATAATCAGTGAATGATGAAACATAAAAATTGTTTATTCATAAGCATTTGTTGGATCTGCCTGAATAAAATCTATACTTCGTAGGTCTGTAGGCTATGTAATATTTAACCTCTTCTTGTCATTTCTTACTTAGCTGTCTTCCCCCATTTCCTTTTTGAAAAGGCATTTCGTATAGTAGGAATCCATGGTAGCTGATGTATTTCTTGTCTGATGTTCATTTTCAAGTTCTGTTCAGGAAGAAAAGATAGTTTATCCAATGGTAGTGGAGAGAGCTGAATAATGTTTACGTGTCAGTATGTATACATATGCATCGTTTGTGCCTGCAGGATGCTTTAGTAATAATTCAGACAATCTTCATTGTGCTGAGACAGAAAGCAGTAAATTATAAGTAAGATGTATTAATACAGAAGTAGTTTTTAAGTATGTATACATGCACTGAAACATTTAATTATAAATTCTAATGAAATGAAAGGATTTTGTTTGTTACGTGGCGAACCATAGTTAAATTTAAGTATTCTTTAATTAAGGTATTTTTCTTACCTTAACAAGATAACATTAGGTGCAGTTGTCAGGCTCTTAAATATTTTTGCTTGTTGGTAAGTTGCTATTTGCTCACTTAATCATGGATTTGAAGAAGAGCTATTCCAATTGGACATAAGAAAATTCTTCATAATGAGAATGGCTAAATACTTAGAAATGGGTGATGAGATGGGCGAAATCTGCATCCTTTGAGGTTTGCAGGACTTCACTGGATACAACAGTGGGGCGGTTGGTCTGGTTTAGTTGTGCTTTGAGCCAGAAGTTGGACTACATTTCCTCAACACATCCCTTAAATGCCAAGTTTTTCAACTATCATAATCTCAGTTACTCACCTTCCTGGATAAATACAGGGGTATCATAATCTGCACTGTTATTTAGATTTAAGAGAAAATTATATTTTTTTTATAGGTTCTCAGTGTAAGATTGCTCTACTGCCTGGCTTGTGGGGTTTTTTTTGTAGCAGTATTTTTAATTGCTATATGAAAGATGTAGTTACTGTAAGATACAAGGTGTGCTTATGATGTAGAGCTTGGGGTGTTGTAATATTACCCTAACTGAAACCTTCTTCTAATGGATTTCTTTTGGACAGATTTTCTTTTATTTTGACAAACAAATGCCTATAACTATATCCTCTTGGTTGAGCTTTGCCAAAGATAAATTATTAAAATCGGTGGCTGAGATGATTAAATTCCCATTGTTAAAACTCACTAATTTGTAGATACGTATTTGTAAGTGTTAAAAACAACAAAAACTTTAAAGCCAAACACAACTTTCAGAAATTGTCTTCCTCACCTCTCTTTTAGTGAGAATCTCATCAGTCTGTTGGTTTAACCGCAACTGTCAGTTCTTCATTTAGAAACTGTCCCACATACTGGAGTTCTGGCAGTTGCACCAGCCTGTGTATCAACATCATCTACTATTTCTGAAGAGCTGCCAGACGTGTCAGCACCGTGTTAATTTTGAGATCTTTAAATATCTTTTATTTCACAGTTTTCATCTGCTAATACTTTTTGATAGATGAATACGTAGCTAGTGCTTATTAATGACTGCCACCGGGAGCAGGGGGAAAACCTCTGAGACTCCCCCCCAAGCTGTTGTGGTTGCAGGTTGAGAAAATGCGAACACTTGGGGCATCCAGGGTGTGTTTTAAAAATTAGTTTAGCATGGCGGTTCATTAATGCTTTGCTATCTTATTTACAAAATACAGAATATACGTTGAGTTTTATGAAAACACGAAAACTGTTGGCATTTCTTTTTAAAAAGAATTTATTAATTCTAGTGTAATCATCCTTCAGGAACTGATATTAATACCTACTAAGGGGAGGGGAAAAAAGCAAAAAATTACAGAAAGAATAGACTAGTCAGTTTTTATCAGCTAATCTGACAAAATGTATAAACAGGTTGTGTAAGCAGTAAAACTCTTGCTTTTAATTTAAAAGATAGTTTTTTTATTTTTTTCCGCTGAAACAATGGATTTAAGAAAGAAGTGTATCAGGGAGTATGCTTTGAATTTAAGTAATTACATAAAACATCACTGATAATCTAGACAAGTGAATTTCCAAGGCGTGTTGTCAAGCTTTTTCTCCCTGAGTATTTTTCAACAGTGGGAGTTACGTGATTTTAAACTGGAATTTAAAATATGAACACTAAGTATAATTTTTCTTCCCTGTCCCAAAGACTGGTGGTGAGTGACAAATAACATTTAGTATCTGAGATTTGTCATGGTCTTGGTATTGGGCCGAAAGAGGCTTCAAAACTCTACAGTTCTTCAGGTTCCTGATGCTGCTTTGGAAGTAGTTGGCAGTCCCTGTCACCATACAAGGCAAGAAAATAAAGTTGAGATAAGAGAAGTTTGTCACAGTTTTATTTAGAATTAATTTACTGTACTGCAAGGTAAATTTAAAGTATTTAAAATATTTCAAGTATTGAAAATGTTTATTAGTCACAGCATTAAAGTGGATTCATGTGCCATGACACTGTCTGTTGTACCATGATTTGTTAAGCTGGCTGTAGGAAGTGCTATTGTGAAATCTTGGGATGGATTTATATTTTCACTCATGCATATCTGTGTGATGGTAGATGTAATCCTCTTGTACAATTCTCTTTCAGGCAGAATTATTAATGTTGTGGTAGATGTAGCAGTTGTTTTTTCTACCCTTGCTTACTAAAATATTGAAATTACTAATTTTCTTCTAAAATGCAGAAAGTTCACATATTACCAAGGAATGAGAATTTTTTCTTGTAGAAATAAGTGCCTGCAAAGTTTCAGGATAATAGTACAGTAAAAAAAATCTTGGATTAATGAGGAGGTAGAAATAATTTTAACACTCATACAGTGATAAAGTCTGTTCAAAGCTGTGCAGATGCTGGCAGATGCTTTCTGTGACCTTTAAAATTAAGCTGTGTCTGCAAAATATCCTGAGTTAGGAGTCAATACTCCTATGTTACCTGTACAATGAATAAAGCAGTTTAATGACATAGTTACTGTACATTTCTCCTTGCAATCTCCTATTCTGGAAATTTAAGATTTAAAAATCTGTGCTATTTTTCCACCAGCTGTGTTTGGAATTCTCAGCCAGGGCTTTGCTTTTGTGCCAGTAACACTGGTGGAAACTTTCAATGTTGTGTCTTTGGTGTATTTTTAGGATCTTGTTTGGCTTCTTTTGGCAGATGCTGGGGACTGCTAAAGTATTTTAAATTGAGTAGGCTGAGGAAGACAACACAGTATTGTTCTGTGTAATGAGCAAATGTTACACCCTGAGCAGCTGTAACCTATTTGGACGCTGTGGCCGAGTATCTTTGACTCTTTACCCTTTCATGTGATAGGAACTAATAGAATATTTGAAGGAATACACGTGCTGTTTAGATTCTTCTTTCTGGTTGAAGTAGAGATTTTCAAATTTTCAAATATACTGTATTAGAGAAAGTAGAAATGTATCGTATGGCTTTTTTGGCACTTTTCAAACAAGTTGAGACAAGTTAAGTGTATCTTCATGCATGTATATCTGTTTTAAAGAGTAGTTTATAGTAAATGTTATGTCTTAATTTTTCTCCACAGGGACCTTAAAAACAACCTTATTAGTACTATAGATCCAGGAGCTTTTCTGGGGCTTTCATCTCTGAAAAGACTGTAAGTAGCACATCTAGCTAGTCAGTTGAAACAGAACAAACAAAACAAGCCTGAGAGTAGTGTAAGTCTTAGGTTTTGGCAACGTAGACAGCAAAATTTTTATGTATTTAAAACTGAGTGTGTATGTGCTCTTAGATTTATACATGCACACATAGACGTATGTATAAAACAAAGTCTGCTCTTAGTCTTATGACTGAAGAACATCCTCTGCTTGTGGCTTGGCAGTCTTGCTTGTTCTTCCTGGCAGTCTCTTGTATTATTCCTCCCTTTTTGTATTTTGGTGACTTGAAACATCACTGGGTAGATGTTCATTCAGAGGTTTGATGCCATAAAGTCTTGCTTTGTTAAATGTTAAGCTTGTGATTTTTATTTTTATTTTTTTTCCAAAAGTCATAGTGGAACACTGAGTCCCTTGCTATTAATACTACACTGAAGTTACTAAGTTACAGCACTGTTAATGCTGCTTTATTGAAGGTTGTGCCAACATTCCCATTAACACATTTTTGGGGGATTTATACCTTGGCTGTAAAAATTCAGTCCCAGGTAAAGCTTTAAAAAGAGGACCTCAGCGTGATGGCTTTTAAAAATTTTCTTTAAATACTCTTCAGATTTTCAACCTTTGAGTCTTAAGTGGTTTCACTGACCACCCCCCCCCATTTAGTCAGTATACAGCTTTCCTCCTTAAATTTTTTGTAGTGTATATGTTCGTTTGTCACTGATCATATAATCTATCTCACTTAAAAGGAAATTTTGCTGGTAGTTGCACTTTTGAAAACCTTAAAACTAAAGCTGAAGGACCAATTCTGGACCATTACTACTTGCAAGGTTAATTTTTGTTTGTTTAAGAATGTATGTAAGTATAAATACAGAAGTGGTCCTATTTATGTAGAATAAATGCATGGTGTAGGTCTCTCTGACGTCAAAAAATTAAGTGATAATGTTCATGTGATGAACATAGTGTACAAATATGAAAATTTGTAGTGATGTAAGCCGAGCCTGTTCTAAGGGGATTTACTGGTAAAGGCTAGGCTTATTTAACTGTACATGGGCAAACCAGTATTACTTCAGAAACGGAATAAGGACTCTGTGTGTGTACACCGATAGAGCAGTACCTTTTGGGTTTTGAAGACTAAATGTATATATGGAAAGATTTGTTACCCATGAATTTTAGTTTAAATACTTCTGTTTGCAGACTGTATGTCATTTGGAAATAAAACAGTTTATTCTGAATTTTGCTTTTTTTGTATTTATAGAGACTTAACTAATAACAGAATTGGCTGCCTGAATGCAGATATATTTAGAGGACTTGTAAATCTTATTAGATTGTAAGTATAATTTGTATATAATTTTACTTCTTAAGTTTTAGCCTTCTGTAAGTGAACATTCTTTGTTTCAGTGGGAGTAGTTTGTTTTAAGTATGTGCTTGACAGACACGCAGTGTGGCTGTGATTGTGGTTTGTTACTCAGTAGCAAGCTTAAAAAAGAACAGGGTGGCGGGGGCAACCAGAACCCTACTACTCAGTGTTTTGTCTGCTTTACATCCTTTTTCCAGTTTCTTAGAAGGTATGGAAGGGGGAGAGTAGCAGACTGTAGGAAACATTTTCCCTAGAAAAATATTTCAGGGTTATAGAATCTTTTAATATCTGTGCACTCTACCATAGCATCAGTGTGGATGTTTTGCTCGCTTTCTTACGTTTTGTAGTTCTTCATTTACTTTAAGAAAAAAACATGTAAGATTATGGAATGTTTCTTTTCCCTGGTTGTTAGCTTCTTATGCAGTGATTTTACTGATATAGGGAAAGTGGGATGTAGAATATTTCTAAAAATATTTGGCTAGATTAAAACTTCTTCTTACAGCATGTTAATGGCAACACATCAATTCACTGTGAACAACAAAGTTAATTTTAAACTTTTTGAAATGAGTGTTCAATGTGTGCTAGTTATTGCTTTAAATAAAAGTATAGTCTTTTCTTTCAATCCTTGTTCCCGGTCTTAACATTCTTCAGTTAAAAAAGGAGTATTGGGGAACAGTTTCTGTTGTGATTTTTTTTTTTTTTTTGCTAGGCTATCAGACCTGATTATTATTCTTACAGGCTTGTGAACTATGACACTATTTTAAAAGCATCTCGTAGGCTTTAAAATAATGTTATCTTGAAGAGGGATTTTTTTTTAATTAATATCAAATGTCAGTTGTTTGAGCATGGGTTCGAATCACGATACTTTACTTTCTTAGGAACCTTTCTGGAAATCTGTTTTCTACACTTACACAGGGAACATTTGATCATCTTGGCTCACTAAAGGCTCTGTAAGTACTTATTGCATCTTAATTTGCATGATTATTTGTGTTCTTAACAAAAAACATTTTATATATACTTACTTGTACTACAGTTTTGCATTTTTACTTTTAAGACTCAGAATAGTGGTTTCTTTATCTGGATAAGCACATGGGAGATGTATGTACAGATATTTAGGTGCTTATATAACTCCCTTCAAAAGATGCTCAGTATTTGTTAAATAGTTCTGAGAACAAAGCTATACTAGCATGTGGGCTTCTGAAAGTTGTATTCTATATGCATTTTTTTAAATTTATATTCAATAAATAGCAGTTTACACCATTTTAACAAAGGGAACAAATACTTTTAAGGAATATCTTAGTCCTTGAAGAACAGTATAGTTTTGTTACACGTAACAGTGGGTACATCTCAACCTCATGTTATTTTTCTCTCTTTTAATTTCATGAGAGTTGTAATCTCCTGTAAGGAAGAAAGTAGATGGGGAAAAAAGTATCAGTGCTGATGATTAGCTTGCATTTTTGCCTGGTAGTCATTACAGTTGGCTCACTCTACTGGGACCTTTTCAAAAGCTCTGACTTGTGGCTTTGATACGTAATTAATTTCTTGTTTGTAAAGGCAAATGTTTCTTTCCCTCCTCCTGCTTCTTCTAATTGTTCATAAGTTGTTGTTCCTGGTATTTTAGTTGTGTACATAAAGGTTGCTGTCCAAGAACATTACAGGTCTGACAAGAGAACCTGGATATAACTATTGCTATTAAAAATGTGCGTGTCTGGAGGAATTCTTGTGAATAAAGGCCAAATGGAGTTTTGCAGGAATGTTGATTTAGTGTTTGACGTGTTCTGCCCGTGAGTTTGTGTTATCCTCTAGACATTTGCAAAAAGAAAAATAAATTATGTCTTCACTAGAGGTAAAAAACAGTGTAGACACAGGCATACATTTTGGTAATTTTTTGACTGTTTCTAAATAAAGTATTTGTGTTCTGCTTTAGTGTAGCTGACTACAACAGGCACCTGTGGGGGATTTGGTATGTCTTTTTAGTAGAAAGTATTAAATTATTCAGAGCAGACTTCATGAATCAATGAAAAGCCTTATATGATTTTCGTATAAAGCAAAATAAAACTATCATTAAAATTGTGTGAATTGTGGCTCTGAAAAGAGCAATAGGTGAGAAGTTATTTTTTATCTTTCTTTTGATTTTACTGTCAAAGCACTGGATTGCTAAAATGAAGCAATAAAGTGTGTGCATAAGTTATGGTGATGCATGTTCAAGCAATTCTTTGTTATTGCTCACTTAGATGTTGTCAACTCCCTCCATGACAGAAATTACTAGAAAATTTTTCATGTGCAGGTGTTAGATGTTCCTCATGTTTCTGGAGAAGATTCCTTTTCTCAGGGAGTATGTACTTTTGTTTTTCAGTCTATAACTTGCAGAGGATTAGAGTATCTTCCAATGTGTAGTGGTAGCCAACACTGCTGTGTTCTGGGGTTTGACTGCTTGTTGTCTGTGTGTCTGTGACGACGAGAGGCATCGCACAGCTGTTGATGTCAAGCTTTGAGACCTTTGAGTGTTTCATTTTGTCACTGTGAATGCCTATTTTGTGTTGCAGAGAATTTCAGACTGATTATCTTCTTTGCGATTGCAACATACTGTGGATGCATCAGTGGTTAAAAGAAAGAAATATAACTGTACGTGAAACTAAATGTGCCTATCCCAAGTCACTTCAGTCACAGATGGTGACTGGGGTTAAGCAGGAGCTTCTGACCTGTGGTAAGCAGTCCTGACAACTGGTACTTACTTTCTAATGCACTCTGTATTCTCTTAATATTAGTGAACTGACTTTTTTTTTTNTTTTTTTTTTTTTTTTTGCTCTGTTTTGTTTCCCCGAAATTCAGCACTTATGTGATAGTAGTAATAGTGATTCTTTTTCAAAGGCTGATTTTTAGTTGTAATTCAGTGTCGTTTGCTTTTGGAAATAAATAATAAATTGGTGAATGTGGATGTTAGTTTGAATAAACTAAGGATGAGTAGCACTTTTTGGGAGATAAACTCCTTTTGCCTCCTAATCCATGTTTTTTTCAGGGATTTTTACCTAAATTTCACAAGAGGAAGCAGAAACAGTTGTTTTTTTGTTGTTTGGTTGGTTTTTTTTGTGTGGGGTTTTTTTTGTATGTGTGTGTGGGTTTTTTGTGTTTTTGTTTGGTTTTTTTTCTCCAAAGTCTAGCTATCTGGCTTCAGGTGTGCAAATTATTCCAAGCTCAAGGTTTTGAATTTAAAAGATCTTTATTTCATGACTTTCTTTCCTTCATGGTGATTCTGTTGATGACTAGCTGCCTTCTTGTGGTAAAGAAGATGTGACCAACTTGCTTAACTTTTGTTGTACTGTAGCTATTCCATCTGTCAAAATAATATAACATATGTGTTTGTGATTTTTTGAAATATTTATAGTGAGAAGTTGTGAAGAAATAAAAGGCATATACTTTTCAAGTTTATATTTTTCAGTCTTGGATATTGGCTAACAAAAGATTTTTGAAATGTATGACACTAAAGGAATACACATTTTGAAAAATGATGTAATGAGAATTTGTATTTTTCAGTATCAGATGCATCAAATGTAGTTTTTATATAAATCTTGCAAGATGCAGTTTACAAAGAGGTTATATCAATAATTGATGCTCAGTGTATTTTTCTTCTCTTTTGAAAACAGTTTCTTACTCTTAATTGTGCTTTTATTTCTTGGATTCTAGAACCGCCGCTTGAATTACCATCTTTCTATATGACTCCATCTCACCGTCAAGTTGTCTTTGAAGGAGATAGCCTACCCTTCCAATGTATGGCTTCGTATATTGATCAAGACATGCAAGTCTTGTGGTATCAAGATGGAAAGATAGTGGAAACTGATGAGTCCCAGGGTATTTTTGTTGAAAAAAATATGATTCATAACTGCTCACTGATTGCAAGGTGAATCTATAACGAGAAAAATCTATTTCTCACTCCTTATTTTCTCCTCTAATTTAGTGACTACTTCCGTAGCCAATGAGGCCCTCTTATATCCTTGCTGAGTGAACACCTGTAGACAGAAACATCCCAAGTAGGGAAGTACTCTGTAATTTCACACATCTCCTTAATTACCCTGGTTTGGTCACTGTTGCTGACAATGAAGTTTGAGGAGGGAGGTCTAAATATTTCATTAATCGAACATTAATTAAGCTTAAAACAGGGTTAGCTAGAGCAGGTTGCCCAGGACTGTTGCAGTTGGGTTTTAATTAACTGCAAGGATTACCCAATGCAGTTCATGTAAAACACCTTTGTGGTAGGTTACATTTGTTCTCTTGGAACATGAGAATGATGGAAACAAGGTGTTTAGGTAAGCTACTCATGGTTTCTTTCCTCTTCCTTTTGAGCACACCACAGTTATGAGTGATCTCCAGCAGAGATCTATAATTATAATTAGTTGGCCTGCAGCAGATTTTTGACTCATTCAGCATCTACAGACTGGTTATATATCCTGTCATTGCATTAGTAAATTAGGGCTTCTAACTTTATCACAAGTGATGCATTTAGGAAGTTATTTTAGTTTGGCCTTTCTGGGACAACTATAAAAATTTTGTGTTGAGCAATGATAATGCTTGAGGAATTTGGACTTCTCATCTCTTCTTTCTGAAGTGAAGAAACTTTTTTTCATGGCTGTTCTTGTTCTTTCCTACCTTGGCAAAATTGAGAGCTAGAAGAAGAGTAAATATTTCTCTGTTAAGTACAGTACATTGATTCATAGAAAGCTCTGGTTTTGTAAGATCACTCGCAGTTGTATGTAACTGGTATTTTCTTCCATTGTCTTTTTGTACTTTATTAATCTTTTGGTAAAAGCTTATGAAAATTCTGTTGGAAGACTGTTGGGTTTTATTTGTTTATTTTATCTTTGCAGCGCACTGACAATCTCAAACATTCAGGCTGGCTCCACAGGAAACTGGGGTTGCCATGTGCAAACCAGGCGTGGGAATAATACAAGGACAGTGGACATTGTGGTGTTAGAAAGTTCTGCGCAGTACTGCCCTCCAGAGAGGGTTGTGAACAATAAAGGGGATTTCAGGTTGGTAACCTTTTTTTTTTTTTTTTTTTTTCCAGAGAAAAGTCCATTTAATTTTGTTTTTAATAAAGATATTATGCTTTAAAGGCACCTGTGTGGATGTCTGTTTGTAAATGGTATGTAACGGATTTTTTACTGTTCTAAATTAGTATGTTTTGAAAGAAGTGCACACAGCTATACTATGAAATGTTGAACTTTGAGCCTGTTAACTCGCATCCTTGGAAGACATGGAAAATAATCTGTGATATTTGAAATATAAAAATGAAATTATTGGAATAGAGTGAAACTTTTACATGATCTGTGAGTTAGAGTTGGATCACATGCTGAGCCGGGGGGGTTTCCACGAGGTTATCATTCTAGTTTAAAAAAAACACCTGCTCCCATACAACAAAACCACTATATAAGAAACATGTAATATACATGGGATTTTGGTTTGGTTGTGGTGTTTTTTTTTGTTTTTTTTTTTCTCTCTCTCTCTCCTGTAAGTATTAAGAGTAAATGGTATGAATGGTGTTTCCTTTTAATGAATATTGGGACTGCAGTGGTAGCTCTATTCCATTGTATTGGGTATTGCAGAGTATTTTATCTTTTGTTCTTATATCTTCACCTGTTTTCCCTTTTCTGATCTTTCTGCTGCTGGTCACTAACACCACGTTACTCCTGGAGGTGCCAGCTCTAACAGATAGCTTCTGTATAGATTCTCTATGTGTAAGGTAATTCCCTTTATAACTACTCTGTGTTGTACCTCCCTGCAGTAGCTCCTACTGAGAATTAGTGTATGTCATAGCCTATGTTTTCACTACAGTTTGTAGGGTTTCTTAATGTTGTAGTAACTGCTTTTACCCAGTCGTTTATTTTCACTTTTCTTATGCTGCTTGGCTGTGTTGATCTTCTGCTTGATCTTTTGTTTGCATTTCTAAAATTTTCTGCCTTTCCCTGTGTACATTAGAGTTCTTTAAAGTTGTAATCTTTCTATACAGCTAATCCAAGACCATAAATCTTTTATTTTAAGAAATGAGAAGTGAGTTAAAGCATGTTGCCTGGACGTAGTTCTTGCAGGCAGAGGAGGCAAGCTTTCAAGTGCGGAAGGCCTTTTCCAGTTGTAGCAAAAATTCAGGTATAGCCCTGGCTGAGAGCATTTGTTCTGAGTTCACCTTTTGTATGTTCATCAGCTGGACAATTTGAGATAAGGGGAGCTGGTGTCTGAGGAACTACTAGTAAGGGAAGTGCTGCACAGAGGCAGTTTGGAACTACTGAAGAGCTTCACCTTCACGTTGTAAAGAAAAAAGAAACTTTGTGCATATCCTCTTTTTACACTGCGGTGCTTTCAACTGCAGGGGTGAGCATTACATTAGAAAATGAGAACTTTCTGCTTAAGATAAAAGGTGAAGAAAGTCAAACAGATGCATGCTGTATTCATCAAAGAACACGTCTATTTAAATCAGTTATGCATTTTTTAAATGATACTAGTGTGAATCGTTCTTCTTTGATTTGCCATTAGAGGTGAAAACAGATGGTAAAGGCTTATTTCAAAGTGTTTTCCATTAAATTAACCTGTGCTGTTCAGTGACTGTTCAGTGTAATAGGATTTACCCCCTTTGGAATTCAGTAGAAAGAAATAAGATTTCAGGAAATGTTCAGCTTATCAAAAAGTTCACTATGTCTGGGTTCACTATAACAGACTTCCATATGTAGTTTAGGTAGTGTAATAATAAAGAGTAATTTTTCACCTTTGAGACCATATGGAAATAAGGCTTTGACTAGTGAGAAAATGGTTCTGAGCAGATGGCTGTAAATGATCCTAGGTGAATTTGATTTTATAGTTTTTCAGTTGGAACTGGTTAGTCATTTTAGCTTGGAAGCCGTTTCAAAAGTGGCATCTAGATTTTTATCCCTTCAGAGATGGGATAGTAAAGCGTAGCGAAGGAGGATGTTTGTCTTCAGTGTCTTTGGCTCAGTAATAGTAGTTTAGCATGAGTTTATAAAGATTAGGCAGAAAGTGTCTTCATCACAGGAATATGTTTCTTTTTTAAATTTAGATGTTCTTTTAAGCCTTACTCAGAAATATCTCTGAATATGTTACAATCCACGATTAAACTGAAAATACAGTTTGCGTGTTGAAATGTAACCTAATGCTTCTGCTTCAGTAAATCCTTCAGCTGTTGTGTTTACAATAGTTTTATGCTGGTAGTTGATGGAATTCTTTCTTAAATATCAGAATTATCCTTTTGAAAATTGTTACTCCCTGAGTGTAATTAATCTTAAAACTCTAATTGTCATGCTGAATTCAGAAAATTACTGAGATGTAATATGAAAAAAATATTAGACTACCTGTAAGCTAATGAAATTATGATATAAAAACTCATTGTAACTGAAACTTATTGTTGGTTTAGAGAAATGAATGCTTTCAAAAGATAATTAATATGCATGAAGGGAAGGATTCTTTTATAATCTCATGGACTGGCTTTTTTTTCCTGAAACAAAATTATAATACTTAAATGTGAATGAACCATCTTTTCCCCCACAGCTGTCTACTCTCATGTATATGTGATAAATTTTGAAAACCTAATTATAAGCAGTGATGAAATAAGAGAGTTAATAGAGTCCAAATGTGTACTTCTGCTAGCAGCTGGGTAAACTGTGAAAGATGTTCAAGCTTAGGCTGACAAGAAATTAAGAATACAGCCAAACTTTTGTAGCCCTTGTTTTCATGATGAGAATTTCATGTCGTTAGTCACCTTTCGAGCCCTGATGGAGGGATGTCCTCTCTGAATTCTTGGAAAATTGAGAGCGCCTCGTCCGCTCATCGCATACAAGTGCTGTGAGGAAACAGTTCATGGCCGAGAATGGTCCGGGTTAACCTTCAGTTAATAAAAACAGGGAATAAGGGAAGGGTAGTTACAGCTGGAATCGGTTCTCCCATCTCATTTGCTGTTGGGCTGTAAAGAAACTTGTACCTGCACCATGGGTGTTGTGAATAGGAAAGAGGATAAGGGACACTGCTCCCCACAAAGTGCTTCTGTTAGTGACACTGTGCATTCATATTGGTTTTGTGTATGCAAAATTATGGCAGAAAGCTGGGAGTTTTAAGTTGCTCATCTCTTATGTCTGGTTAGTGGAAAGCCTTCTAAATCATTAGATTAATAATGTATCTGTTTTATTAGTAAAATGTTTCTGTAGATACCCGATTTGTTATAAAGGCAGCACTGATTATATGACTGTCTAGTATTACTAGTATTCTTTTGATAAGATCGTGGCAAAAGATGATAAAATGCCGTGCAGGGAGATGAGTGAAAAGTAAATACAGTAGGAATAAAGGGACAGTAATAAAAGGAAAAGAGATGGATGAAAAAATAGGGCAAGGGGCTAGAAGAAGAGGGAGAGAAAGCAAAATGGTCTTGTGATTATCTAATAGGCTTTGAAGTAGTGTTCAGTACTGAAACTGTCACTTTTTTCCGTTTGATGGCTATAGAATTTCTCGAAGATACATGTAGCTTAGAAATTATACTTATTTTAAAATATATTAATTAAAGCTCTTCTGAAAGGCTTGTTTTTCATTTCAGTCCTAGTGTTTCACTCTGGTTTCTCCTCTTCTAATTCTTCTAAGTGTGAATAGTGAGGAAAGGAATGGTACATGCCATTTTTCAGTGAAAATAATTGTTTTGGAGGTTGTGTCATAGAGCATCTGTCAGGACTAGAGAGCTTAAATTATAAGGCCATGTGGCACTCAGTCTGTACAGCGATACATTCGGTCACAACTGAGCAGACCATGCTTTAAGTTAGAAGTGCTTTGGAAAAATGCAACTTTTAGAAAACTGTCTGTAAAGAGAGAGGCAGGTATCCTTTTCAAAGTGGAATCTTTGGTGTAGAAACTTAATACAAAAATTTCAGTGTTGGTAAAATTGCTTTGGAAATGATGTTTTGGACTCCAGTGTCAGTGTTTCTGGGAACCTGACCGTATCCTGGAAGCTGAGGTTTGGGTGTATTATGCAAGGTATTTGTGGGCCCTGCAGGTCTTCTAACAGCTGTGCCAGCTGATTTATCAGTTGTCCTCATCTGCCTGTTTTCGTTTTGGCCTCATTCTTGGAAGGCTCATTATGTATCCAAGAAGTGGGAGCAGAGAAGTGGCTCATCTTTGTCCTCGTTTTTTTCCTAGTCTGTATTGATTTGACTTCATTTTAATTGTCCATATAGAAATTTTGGAGACTTAAATAAGTTTACATGAGTTGTATCCTCTTATGCCTTCCTCCCTTCACAGCAGATTCATAACGTTCTCTGTCCTTGATCAGAGTTGGCCAGACATGATCTAAAGTGATGATTTTTTAGCTTGCTAGGGTGCATGGAATGTTGCACTGGGCTCACTACTAGGATTGCAAAAATTCACAAAGGCTGTTGTGATTTTTCTAAGGAAGATTTTCGTGCTTTCTGTTGGCTTTTCTTCTTTATGGGAGAAAAGATGGTAAATAATTTACATCACTGTTGCAGACCCCATATCTGTTCTTTGAATTAATTACATTCTCTAAAATACCTGTGTATAACTCCTGGTGTTTAAAAACTGAGCTAATTTTATTTGTTTTCCTTCTTTCTCTTGACAACCTCCATTGCCACCAATTCCAATATAACCTTTCTTTTCTGATAAAGGTTGAATGGTGACACTTGCGTTAATTTCTTGAAGTGGCTGCTGAGGCTCTGAATAAAAGTCTGTATGTATTTGCTAGGCTGGATGAATCTGCTATGATACCCAAATTATCTTCTGTGTCTTCTAGTATTCAGATGGTACTATAATGGTTGTAATAATAAATCTCCGTTTCTTAACTAAATGATGTCACTAGAATATGGCGAACTGATTTGTAATGCTAAAGATGTTATAAAAGCTAGTAGAATTTGAGCCTTTTTTACTACCTTAAGGTAGTAAAATTTAAGCCTTTGTCTTCTCTTTTGGTTTGTTGTAATTATTGTTTAGCCTTTTCCCTTAGATTCCTTACAAACTTCGAATTCTTTTATGGTTGTTGCCATGACTTGTGCATTTTAAGGATGCCACCAGCAGCTATCTTGGAGTTGCTTGTTGCCCAACCCTGAGTAATCTTTGTCAAAATGACCTGAAGAAAGACCTTTTCTTCCTTTACTGAACATGCCAAAATTGTTCTGTTGGAGCTGATCAGGAATGATATAATTGAAAAGTGTAGCCTTTTGCCTTGGCCCATCCCTGGAGTTATTCTCTTCTTGGAGAACGAACTGTGATAAATCACAGTGTCTTCAGTAAGAGAAGTTACTTAACTGATGAATAAGGAAGGAAAATGGGGCTGTCTTGTTCAATTTCTCTGCTTTTGCAATATTAGTTAAATTTTAATTTCCTGAAGTGGAACATTTTTTCAAGGGGCTTACTTCATCCTCCTCCAAACACAGAAAGTTGGTTTTTTGTTTTGTTTTGTTTTCAAATATAGATATGTTTTGAGCATCTCTTAATTTAAATGATAGTAGGGACTAAATGGCCATTTACTGAAGTGCAGTCCAGGTATAAAAGCAAATTTTAAATAACTGTGTGATCTAACAGAATATTTTTGCTTGACCATTTCAATTTTTGGAGATGATTGCTTTGTGCAAGGCCCTTTAAAATATTTAAAACTGAGAAAAAGTGTGTTAGCTCTAAAGCCTGTTCGAGGAGCTTGGCTTAATTATGGTACAGAAAGCCTGGCATGATCAAATGAAGCCATCTTCTGCCCTCAGTTTTAGTTAAACCTTACATGTTGGGTTATTGAATTTGAGATACTTATCTAAATTGCAGAATGCTCTCTGCTTTAAAACTTTACATATTAGCGTTCTGAATGATAAAATACTGCTTATGCATATCCTAACAGGGCAGAGGGCTGGAAGCAGGGCCAGGCAGACTGGGTGGCTTTCTTGTCCCTGTCCTTCTCTCTTCCCAGCACTGAAGCCTAATTCAGGCATGGTTTCCTTTGAATCAGTTCTGATCTCATGAATGTTCAGTCCACGACAGGTGTATTGCATTTTAGTTTTCTGTATTCATTCATTCTTTCATTTTTATCTGTTTATGCTTATACAGATAAAATATGCAGTAAAATCCTAGAGGAGGAAGCTGAGAGAATAAGTTTTCTTCAAGAGTGCTTAGTTCCACATACCTTGAGTGAAAGGAATTGTTTTCTACTTAACATCATGAATGCTTTTGTTTCCCATTTATTTCTGTTTGGTTGTAGTACTGCTACTGTTTATTAATTGCTGTAAAAGTAGTCTTCTGTTCATATCTGCAGTTTACTATTGATACCAATGCAGTCATTTGAAAGTTACATTGATGCATGTGAACAGGACAAATAGAAAGCTTGCAGGGCTTTCTGCTGTGTTTTTAACTGTTTTTATAGTGTCAATACAAAATTTTTCATGAAGTAGGCAAGGTATTTTTATTAAAAAATTGTAAATTATTTTTAGTAATTTTATGAGCACCTTTTTCTCTCCATCTGCAACCTCATGAAAGAATTAAAAAAAGCATGCTAGGATTAGAACTCATTTTGTTAATAATACACAAATACGAACAGCTTGAAAATACTGAAGGCAAGCCAAGGTGGCCCTTTAAATAGTTTAGAGATGCTTAGTTTTGAGTGTCTCTTTATTTCATGCTGTAGTGCTTAATCCTTTTATTTACTTGTCATGTAAATTTGTCTAATATTTTTTTTTTTGCTTTTGACTCCCCAGGTGGCCTAGAACATTGGCAGGCATCACAGCCTACCTGCTGTGTACGCGGTACTCCGCTGGCAGTGGGATATATCCTGGCAACTCGCAAGATGAGCGAAGAGCCTGGCGCAGGTGCGACAGGGGAGGGTACTGGGCAGAAGAGGACTACTCCAGGTGCCAGTATGCAAATGATGTGACTCGAGTTCTTTATATGTTCAATCAGGTAATTCGTGCATTCCTATGAAATCAAGTTGTTTAATGAAAATAAAACCTCAAAAGTCTGTTTTTCTTTTTTTTTTTTTAAGCTGGTAATACTGGTGGTCTAGATGAATTACAATGAACACATCACAGAATCACAGAATGTTAGGGATTGGAAGGGACCTCAAAGGATCATCTAGTCCAATCCCCCTGCCGAAGCAGGACACCTGCCTCTGAGTACAACACTAGAACGTGCAGGTTTATGTTAAGAGTTTGGTTTAATATCCATTTTGAGTGCTCTCAAATTGAAAGTGCAAGAAAAAATTTATTCTTTAGTGTACTTGTGTGAAGTATAAGAGAATGGTACTTGTCATGGTTTTTTTTTTTGGTCAGCTAGATGCCCTGTCCTGCCCACAAGCTATAGAGAAACCAGGCAGGCTGAGGTTGTGATGGAGAACAGCTATTTTCATTATGATCATAGAGAATAGTAAAACTCTGCTCTACCTCTGTTGCTGTAAACCTCTAATGGACTTGATGGGGCTGATGAGAGTTAACTAGTGAAAGCAGTGAGTATTAACTAGGCATCTGTAACCTGGTAGTATTCACCAGGATACAACAGAGTATTCTAGATTTTCAGTGTAGCTATGAAACAAACCTTTTCAGCTCCTAAATCCTTTTGAAGCTTGAATGCACACTTTCACAAACACTGTTCTGCAGTGATGTACCCGCCCTTGTATGGAAAATACTCGGTAAACTTTGAACCTCTGGTTTGAGGTTGATGTTGTCCAGTGCAGTGAGCAGCTCCGCCAGCTCCATCAGGACCCTTGGGTGGATCCTGTCCAGCCCCAGAGACTTGTGCGTGTCCAAGTGGTGTAGCAGGGCTGAGGGTCACGCTGGCATCTTCAGAAAAGCAGAGGCAGAATTTCCATGTGTGAGGTAGATAACTTCCTGTTGTCTTCTTAGAAACACATGCACACAGGTATGCTACACTGGAAGAGAGATCTCAAATTAATTTTCTTTTCTCAAATGGAGAAGTTGGCATGTTCTGGTTTTAGGACTTGATTTTACTCATTAGAGCCTTCCTCTTTTTGTGTGTAGTAGGTCTGGAATTTTTAGCAGTATTCTGCACAGGCTTTTATTATCTCTTTGAGAGTAACATTAAATGTAATATTATAAGCATCTGTAGAGCCTTTGAACACAAAAGTAGTTGACCTGTTTTGATTAGAACTCTGCCATCAACTGAAATCAAATAGAGGTCTAAGTTTAAAATGGAGTGAAATCTTTGTAGCATTTATACAAGAACATTTATATTAAACTGTTCTTGTTTGTGTATTGTATAGATATAGTTTTAGCTGTAAAGAAATTCATGTTTAAAGAAACAGTTTGAAGAAATTATACAGAATATCTGAATTGCAAAGTTTACTTAGTTCAGTTCTTATTATGGCTTTGAACTTTATTTATACTTTAAATGCATGGCTTTGTGTTTTCAAAAAAAAAAAAAAATCTTCCATTAATTGCATTCGAATCTATGTACAAGTGCTAAGACCAGCAGGGACAAATATGTTGTTGTGCTTATGTGGCACAGTGCAAATCCAGTAGGGTGGCCTAGATATCTGTACAACAAAAATGGAGAGACAGAACATCTCTAGTTTGGATTATCATGGATAAACAGCATCTGAACATGAGCTGATAACACTCGCACAGCTTTCCACTGTACTCTGTGAAATCTCCCATTTTTGTTCCCTGCTAGGTCAGGCATGTTGATGTTGCGTTTCAGGAATGAAATAATGAACTTTGTCATAGAGTTGACCTATCTTGTGGTGTTTGTGTTTTTCTTTTTTTTTTTGGCCAGTGTGTATGTGTTCTATTCCAAATGATTTATATAATTACAGAATCGAGAGTGAATGCTACAGCAGTGATGTGTTTGAATTTCTTTTGGCTTCTCTTGCTATAAAATGCTATACTTTAGGAGCTTTGAGTTGTCATGCCTATGCTTTGGTATAAAGGAAGGTTAGAATTTGACAGTACTGTCTTATGTTCCTTTTCTTGGTGCAACAGCTCTTTCTCTTCTAGGACAACAGGAGAGAGCCCAGTTTGTGGCTGTTGGTACAAATGCTGGTTCTCTGGCTTGTAGGAAATGTTCTTGCTCACAGATAAGGTGGTAGTCCCTGGCTACTTAAACACTGTGATCCCTGTGGGAATTGCTATCTTCTTTGGGAAAATTCTTATTTATTAATTGCTGAAGCATTGCCTCTATTTTGTACTTAATTTTCACTTCAAAATGCTTATGTTTGTTCTCTGTGTAGATGCCGCTCAACCTTACTAATGCAGTGGCAACGGCAAGACAGCTCTTGGCTTACACTGTTGAAGCAGCAAATTTTTCTGATAAGATGGATGTTATTTTTGTGGCTGAAATGATAGAGAAGTTTGGAAGGTTTGCTGAAAAATATAAAGAGGTAACTGCATAATTTGCCATCACTTTAAAGTAATCTGTTTCTCCTTGAGTATTCTGAGCAGTGAAACCTTCTCAACGTTAGATGCAGGCACTGAGTTAGTGGATTATCAGTTTCTATTCCGTGTTTTTGTTTGTTTAGTAGGTCCCTGAAGTTGCTGACCCATGGTCACAGACTTTGCATTCGTGCTGAGATGATCCAGCATTCACTGGACCTGTAACGTGAGTAACACCTCTGGTCAGCACTGGAGCAGGGAGATAGGTACAGTAAGTCTGTTTTTATTTAATATGGAGTGGGTCACACAGGTTTTCATTGATGCTTTTCTTATGTAAAAATACAAATAATGAAAGCCTCAGAGATCCTCTCAATAATGAATAAAACGAGACTTATCTTCTCCCCTCCTACCATGGTAGGCTGTCTTTATTCAGTATTGAGCTGTATCTCTAAGGTTTTCAGTACTCCTATATCTTGCAGGATATAAGACATTAAAATAAAATCTTAGAGAACGCTCATTATTGGGGAGAAAACTGTGAGTGGTTGAATAGTCCCACCAGTGGGTAGGAACTCTCTGTTTCACTGCTGAACAGAGGTTATATTGATCTCACTGTACAGTCCATGTTGGGAAGTTGGAGACCACAGTGCCTCAATTATAAAATTGTGCAAACGAAAAGACAAATTTTCCCTGTCCACCCTCAGCAAACCATAAATGCTGGTTCTGAATTCTTTGCAGAAATCCTTGGAGAATTTTAAGGCTAAATCTCCTTTTTACAATCATGCCTTGTATTTTGTGTGTGTATTTTGGAATTATACAAGCAGTTCATTAAATGGCTGGTTTCGTACCCAGTCAAAAACAGAACCATGTTTTAGATTACTACTTGATTTGTTACATTATAAGGGTATTCTTTTCTCGACTGCGATTTATTGTGTGTGGATTTATTGTCTGGCATTACTTTGCCGTGTCTGAAGGTAATAGATGATATGAAGAAATTAAAGTTAAATTCATAGGTAGTTTTCGATCTTAAACAATGTATTTTTAATTTGATTGGTTTGACTTTAAGTCAACCTTTGATTTGCTGGTGTATCCAACGATCATGAGTGCAATTTCATTTAATATTTTTTAGTACCTATAATTAAGACTTAGTTATTTCTTATTAGGGTATTAATCTACAAACCTTTTCTTGACACTGTATTCACTTATACCATCTTATTGTCAGTTCTTTAGTTTGTGTGACAGTGGCTATTCTGAAAGATAAAAACTGTAAATGATATAAAGCATTTAATAATTTTTTCATGTCAGAAGAAATAAACTGAAGACAAATGTTCAGGAGGGTCTTAGGAGATTGTCTTAAGTTAGAACACAGTTGGGAAAACTTGTGTGTGCCTTGATAAGTAGGAGATAGAATAATGTGTAATATTTTTAAAAGTATGAAACAACTTGAGTACTGTGACTTTAAGGTCTTAATACTGTTAATTTGTTGTAAAACCACCCTTTATTGATGTGTCGATGTTAGAATTTTTCAAGCAGTAATACATCGTAATAAAGATCTTCAATTAATTGAACTTTAATTTGGTTTTGAGAATTTAATGAAAAGGACTGCAGCCTGCAAATGCTGCTTGAGGCTCTGTGTTAGCTGTTGAGAATGTTTGCTGGTTTGTAGCTTCTGTCCCTAAAACTGACAGTTCATAAAACAGTCAATATCTTTATATTCCTGTTCTTGCCTTTATATTAAAAGATTTTTAAAAAGAACAACGAACTACTATGTTATCTCCTTATTAGTAATATTTCTAAAGGAAATTGGAAAGCAGGGATAGTAAAGGAGATGTCTTTCCAACCCCACCCTCTCTCTTTATGCAGAAAATTCCAGTCCCTAAATTTAGGCACTGTGAATGGCATTTCAGTCAATTCAGCTAGAAAATACGTACACCTTCACTTTTGGCCAGTGTTTGTCACTTTCTTAAATGTTGCGAAAATCCAGTGTAGGTCAGCGTTGCCAGTGTAGGTGCTCATTAATTTTGGCAGAGTTGTGGCCTAAATAAATGAATTCGCTTTGTATTAATGGTTTGTCTGTCACACAGAAGACAGGGCAGAGAGTGTGAACATAAACTTAAAACAACGTAAGTGGTGGTTTGAAAGCAGCTCTGGTACCTCTGGGTGTTTGCTATCTCTCATGTATAACCCGCAACATACAGTTCATGCAGTATTAAAGGCAAGCAAGGAAGCAATCAAAGAAAAGGCAGGCACAGCGAGAGGAAGAAAAGCAGAAGGGTTGCATGCTGTTTTTTGCCTGTATCACTCTTATTGTCTTCCCTCATGCATGCAAACTGTACTCTTGTTGATTTATATAATAGTTTATTTTAGGTTTAAAGTTGATTATAAATAGTCCTTTTAAATAGTACGGTGGAATGTGGAGTATTTGCTTTTAATGAAATATCTGTATTTGTTTTCTAAATATAACGTAAACAGACAAAAATTAGGTTGGCGTAACATTTTTCTTGAATGGAGGTAAATGTCTCAGTCGAAGTATTCCAGTATCTCAACATGACAAGTGGGGATTGAAAGAGGAACAGCCAATTTTCTTTCGCTTTTTGTGCTGACAAGTTGCTTTGTATTTTCTGATAATGATCCTACTTGACAAATACTTTGAAAGACACAAACTAATCTTATTTCTTTTCCCTGTTAGCTTGGTGACGTGATGGTGGACATAGCAAGTAATATTATGCTAGCTGATGAACGTGTTCTGTGGATGGCACAAAGGGAAGCCAAGGCTTGCACTAGAATTGTACAGTGTCTACAGAAAATTGCTATGTATCGGCTTGCAAACGGGGCTCAAGTTTATTCTACTGTAAGTACAAATTTATTTATTTAGAAGACATTTTGCTGGCTCTTGAGTTTCAATAGCATTTTATTTTTCTTAATAGATGTTGGCGTTATCTGAAATGCCTACTGTTTCTGTAGGGAGAAGAGAAATACTCCGAACAGATTTATCCCTGCCAGATAAACAGAAACAGTTTCCTGGGTAGTGTTGGTGGGGTTTTCTTTTGTGTGGTGTTTTTTTGTGTTTGGTTCTTTGTTTGGTTTTTTTCTTTCCTATTAAGGCAGAGAATCCATATAAGATTATTTATTATTCTTCTTGTGAAGTGTAAAATTATTTAATGTTTGACTTTTGTCATCACAGTACTCTCCAAATATTGCTCTTGAGGCTTATGTAATAAAAGCTGCTGGTTTCACTGGGATGACATGCACCGTATTTCAGAAAGTGGCTACATCAGACCGTACAGGACTCAGTGATTATGGGAGAAGAGATCCAGATGGAAATCTAGATAAACAATTAAGCTTTAAGTGCAACGTTTCAAATACACTGTCAAGTCTGGCTCTAAAGGTTGGGTACTCATTGTTTCACTACTGTCGTAATATCTTAGATATGAATCATTTAGAAAGCAAGCTTATATTATTAACTTTTAATGTTAATGTAGCATTTTTACGTAATCCAGAACGGCTGTGACGAAAGATAATTAAAGTGACAAGGAATAATAAAGTTTGATTATATAATATCTTTTTTAATGGGCACAATTTTTAATGAGTGGGTGTGGTTTTCTTTATTAAAACTTCCTAACTTGAAAGATGCTTTCAGATCTTTTCATAAGTGTGGAAATTGGAATACTCCCTACTTCATAATGATACTCAGCTTTATTTTGCTGCATATTCATCTTCATTACATATTAAATCAGGTATTACCAGTCTCCTTAAAGATCTGAAATACTCTGCTTAGTGATACTGTAATTAAGCGTGAAGTAGAAAATAGACCTGAAAGGTTAAGTTGATTTGCGTGTATATGTGTGTGTGTGAGTGTGTATGGAATGGAAACTCTTCCTCATATTCTATAGAAGTATTTGTTCAGTTACATTCCATAATGTACCAATTTGCTTTTATCACTTCTTTTGCCTGAACATCACTGCAGGGTGTATATTTGAAATTATATTTATGTAATTCTGTGAAATCACATGCCGGCTTCCCTACTCTAGCATAATTTATATACAAGTTATTAAAACCTGTTTGTATACAGTGTTTCATTTTGAATGGTACTAATGCACAATTACAGCATTTCTCTTTGTCTGCTTATCTTGGTTACTGCTTCTAGTTGCCAGTAGTTTAATCTGGAAAACTCTTGAAATACTTTACTGTTATCAACTTCAGCTTTACTCTCTGTAACAAGTAAGGTAACTGCAGATTCTTAGCTTTTTTTTTTTTCTTTTAAAGAAAGTGTCAAGACTTTAATAACCCAATTGAACTATTTTATCGTGGATTACTTGGAAACACTGTCAAATAAGTTTGTTACGATATGTAATTTGCTAAATGTGTTAATCTCTGATGCTGTTCAGTTGGAGGAATTGCTAATTTAATCTCTGTAAAGAATTTCATTTTCTCTTTGAAACGTTAAAAATCTGTTTGTTTGTAGAACACAATTGTAGAGGCTTCTATCCAGTTGCCAGCTTCCCTTTTCACCCAAAAGCAAAAAAGAGAAATCAAACCGGCAGATGAATCTGTCTACAAGCTTCAGCTTATTGCATTTCGCAATGGAAAGCTTTTTCCAGCAACAGGGAATTCGACAAATCTGGCCGATGATGGGAAACGTCGTACAGTTGTAACACCAGTTATTCTTACCAAGATAGGTTTGTTTTTTATTGCTACTTTTTAATGATCTTTAAAAATCAGAAACATTTTTGACTCCTTTGTTTCTACTACTGTATATCTAATAGAAGTTTTTTAGCATCTGATGTGTTATATGTTGAGAAATTTATGTGCAAACGCATTTCTTTTGTAACAGATGGTTTAAACCTAGCCAGTCACCACGTTCCTGTGAATGTGACACTGCGGCGCATTGCACATGGAGCAGATGCTGTTGCAGCTCAGTGGGACTTTGATCTACTGAATGGACAAGGGGGATGGAAATCTGATGGTTGTCGCATTCTTCTGTCCGATGAAAATATTACTACCATTCAGTGCTATTCCCTCAGCAACTACGCTGTTTTGATGGTATGAGACTTAAATTTACATGTCTCTTTCTGGAACTTAAAAATATGCAAAATACGATTCTGTTTCTTTTTTTTCTTGCATTAAAGAAAACGAGCATTCCCATATTCCATTTCATGTAAAACTAGGCGCAAGATATAAATGTTGATGTTAAGATGAAGTTTAAGTGGAAATCTGTCAAAGTGGAATTAATTGCTGAGTATACTAGGCACAAAAGAATTTTCATATAAAAAGTACTATAGTATAGGAAGCCATTTTAATGAGCTAGTTAATCAAATGGGCTTTTATGAACTCTAATCTAACAATGACAGTTTAAAATAGAGAAAGGTAACAGTCAAAAGATAATCCTTTCTGTGTTAGATAAAATTTGTTAGCTTTGTCTCTTGGCAGGGCTGTTTTCCAGGTATTTTTTTCTATGATCTGTAACCAGAGATTTGCTATTTCACTGCAAATTAGCTATTCATTCACTAGTATGTAGGTCTGTTACCAGAAGATAGCAATTGAAAAAGGAAAATAAAATCAAAGCGCTTGATTACCATCCAACGTGTTTTTGAAATATTGCTTAAAAAAATAGAATCTGAACTTTAGTCTTAGTATGTTGATGGCAATAAAATGGTTAACCAGTTCTGAAATATAGTGGTCATCAAAGAAGGGAGTGAGACACCTTCTTTCAGTGCACTTCAGTTATGAAGTAGGTTTTCTTATTTGTCTGTTCCCAGAGCTCTTCATTTCAGAATTTGGCCTGTGAAGCTTCCCTTTTTACAGATGGTGACGGCTACTCTGCTCGTCAGTCGTCACCACAGATGCTAAATGATAAAATGCGATATGCAAGAATGGTAGGCTAGTACGAAGCTGAGCGAAATAGTAGCAGGTTTAGGAAATCTTGTTAGCTTAAGTGTAAATTTGGTACGGGTTTTGTTGTAGGTAATGTGCTCTGTGTGGAATTAAACAGATATTTTAATGTAATTGTACATGGAAGAAAGCAGATTAGTTTATGATGACCAGTGCATGAAATGTTGCTATTTTTCAAAAATCTTCCTCCTAAGAGAATTAAATAGTAGGATACCAAAAAGCTAAACATAAATAAAATTAAGATTTACATGCCAAGCTTTTTAAAAGAGTTCAAAGAAAGCAACTTCTCACTTTACCTCTGAAGGTACTGTTTTAAGTTACTTCAGATAGTTAAAATCCTATAGTTCCATTTGATATTTTTCAAATATATAATCCTTTCCTAAAACATAACAGCATTCTTTAAAACGGAATTAAACTTCATTTGTATGTGTAGTATGCATGTAAAGAGAGATTACGCTTTAAATTGGTCACATTTCTGCCATCTGGAGGAAGAAAAATGAAGAGCATATTCAATCTGCTGCCGTAAATGACTATTTCTAAATTAATACGTGGTAAGATTGTATCAGTATCTTATTGTGAGTTCTATAGAGAACTGTTGACAATCGGAAGTCAAAAAGGTTAGAGGGAGAGGCAGCTTTCTTTTCTGCCAGTGGCTCTCATTCTATGCTTGCTGAAAACTGGTGTTCCTTAAATATTTAGCTATTTCCCAGAATGCTGGACTGCAGGGACTGGAGCGGAGGGGCTAGGTGGAAGAGGACAGAATAACATTCATTTGTTAGATCAGGGGTGTCAAACTTGTTTTCACTGGGGGCCACATCAGCCTCACGGTTGCCTTCAAAGGGCTGAATGTAATTTTAGGACTGTATAAATGTAGGAGTAGTCCTAAAATTACATTCAGCCCTCTGAAGGCAACCGTGAGGCTGATGTGGCCCTTGGTGAGAATGAGTTTGACACCCCTGTGTTAGATGGTCCTTGCACATAGTTAATACACTGCAAAAGCTCTGGCTGTCTAAGTGGCTGTTGAAACAGGTTTTCATAATGTCTATCCATATATTAACTAAGAAAAGCCATAGTAGCCTGTTTCATTTGTGAACTCTCACAGTGTTGTGAAGGTCTGGATTCTGGTCTCAGGCTCACAGGAAATTCTTTTGGCTTCAGTTTTAGAAGTTTGGCTTCTAATTCAGCAGTTGTCATTAACATCAAATACATGAACAGTAGTGGCAGCAGGGACTGGGATGCAATATTCCATCGTCCTGACTGGATGGTGTATGACTTAAACAGCGTTATTTCACTCTTTTTCAGTCTACTTTGCCTTAGTACATATGTGTGTTGAAGAAAGCAGGTTGTAATATACTGACTTCATACATTTCAGAACTTAATGTAAAGTCCTCCCTGACAAGGAAACCCATAATTGAGTGCCTAGTTTTCTAATCTCAGTAACTTCAGAAGATACAGTTATAAAATTTTGTATTTATTTGGAAGTTATTTTAACCACTGTTTAATAATACAAGACATAACCAGGAAGCTCAGCTGAAATCTCATTAGTATAGGCCTGCAGCAGAGATTAAATAAAACTAACAATGGTAGTTGAGAAGAAACAGAGTTCTGCTAGTTGGCCATAAATGCCCTAATGTTCTTCTTAATGTTATCTCTATGGTTACTTTACTGTCATTCTTTTTTACTAAATTATTATTTAAGATCAGTTTAGCTCAGAAATAACATCATTAGCTCCCTGTACTCCTTTTAGCAGATCTGATTAAAAATGTCAGTGCAATTGCTAGGAATTCCATTGACTTAGTGAGTGTTGGGGCAAGGCCTTTGCCAACTAGGCTAGGCATACTGACTTTTCTCAGAAGTTTTAGAAGTTTATTGTAAATCCTGCCATTTTCGTAGCCCTTGTTCTCAACGTTTACACAAATACATGCAGACATCGTGTTACCTGTCACCAATCTCGAAGCAGCAACCGGAATTCTCCTACAGTTCCTGTTCTCTGATACTTACCAGCTGTGGCTGCCAGTGTGTTTGCTCATGCTTGTAGCAGCACTGAGTTGCTAGGGATCTGCAGCTGGAGATCGACCAGGCCATGGGGAGTGTTGAAATCGGATAACACTGCCTGCCTGAGGAGTAAGATTTTGTGATCTTTCTCCAAGTGTTTTTTCTAAGTGCCAAAGAAAAACAAATACATAAAAATCAAACTGACAATCTGATTAAATTAGTTTGAAATGAGGTAGGTGAGTTAGTTAAAAATACCAAATTTATATTCTGATGAAAGAACAATTGAACGAGTGTTGAAGAGACTGCTGACTCTAATTTAATTGTAAGCCTCAATTCAAGAACTCTTCTTCTGTCCATGAAATCAGATTGCCCATCTTAACCTTAAAAACAGATTGTATATCACTGTGGTTTTTCTCACAACAAACTGAAGCTTCCTCCTAATGTTCTACTGTTCTTTGTGAATGCCAGATTTGTGCTCCTTTCCCCCAGCACACTTTTGAACTTTGCCAACTCTAGAAGTTTAGGAGTGACTCAGAGGTGAGAGACATTTCTGTATCCTGGCCCTTCTGGAAAATTAGAAGAGTTTTTCCAGTGATCTTAGTTAAACAAATTTATTTTATTTCGTGCTGGAAGGGACTGATGTTATGTTGATTTGGGGTTTGTTGATTTGTGTGGGTTCTTTCCCCCGTGCCCCCAGCATTCATTAACATAATGGAAATGGAACTCTAGTAAGTTGTAACTGCATCCGAACAGAATTATTTCTTCTTGCTGTTCTCATTAATAAATGAAAATGTCACTCCTTAAATGTCATTTGAAATACTGCCATGCTTTAACAGTCCAAGGTCCCATTTCATGCTTACTCCTTCAGTAACATTTTGAAGGGTGGGTTCAGAAGACTTGAATGATGCTAAAGAGCCGTTGAGTTCTTTTTGGGTTGTCAACTATATATTCCAGTCAAACAGTACTCACAGAATAGCAGTCTGGTAGGGAGAACATCTGGATGTCATTTGGTCCAATTACCTGCTTGAAGTTTGATCAGCTTCAAAGTCAGATCATATTCCTTCAGGTCATACTCAGTCAAGCTTTGAGTATCTCTGAGGACAGAATCTCTCTGGCCAGTATGTGCCCACTGCCATTACAATTTTTTTCCTATATCTGATCAGAACTTTCCATGTTGCTGATAATGTCCATTGCTTATCATTATTTCATGGTTCAGCTCCAAGAAGAGTTTGACTCAGTCTTCTTTATACCATCCCAGTAGTTCAAGATAGTAATGAGATTTCTCCTGTCTTCCTTTTCTTCCTAAAGATGAACAAACTCAGCCATTCAGCCTCAGACATCGTGCGCTTCAGCCCGCTAATCGTCCCGGTGCCGTGTTAGACTTGCTCCATCCAGTGTGTCAGTGCCTCTCTTGTACTGGGGAGCCTCAGATTGAAGGCAGTTCTGAGGAGATGGTGTCACAGTACTGAACAGAAGGGAATAACCACTTCACCCACTTGCTGTGTTTTTGTTAGTACAGTGAAGTCTGGCCTTGGGCTGCAGGCTGCACTGCTGACTTGGGGTCAGCTTTTGTCTGCCAGTACCCTCAAGTGGTTCTTTGGTTGCTTTCTAATAAGGCAGGTGCCCAGCCTGTATTTTTGCACGCATGAAGTCATTACATCCCAGATGCAGATCTTTTAGCGTTTACCTTCGCTAAACTTCATGATATTTTATCAGCCCATTTCTCTGGCTCACGAACATTCCTCTGAATATCCTCCAATCTATTGATCAGTCCCCAGTCTATAGCATCATCTGCAGACTTGCTGGGGGCCCTTCCTGTAATGTTTGGGTTATTGCAGAAGATAATAATGATAACTGAAACACACAGTTGTTCTACATGCTATACACATAAATATTTTAGGAAGAAGAAAATGGTGTCTATGAGCTGCTATCTTCTCTCTGTATTAAAGTGTGTATGAAGTTTAAGTGTTCTGTAAGATGGGTGACTGCATTTATAAAGGTCAGCCAGAATAGCAGGTAATAGTGGAAGAAAGCCAGAAACATCAAATAATAAATAAAGTTGGAGGGTCGGCTTTAGGGTAGGGTGGGGGGAAGACATTTCATCTAGAAGGTTCCTGTTACTACTTAATTTGCGTTTCCTTTTCCATTCCCCACCCTTACAAAATGAAGAGATAAGGTGGACTAATGTTAATTTTGTTTTTGTCAGGACTTGACAGGAGCTGAATTATATACGCAGCCAGCTGATCTTTTGCATCCAGTAATTTATGCCACTGCCATGGTTTTGCTAATGTGCCTGTTGATGATCATAGTCAGTTACATATACCATCACAGGTATGAATCAAAGTTACTAGACTTAAAAAATTAGTTTCATAGTGCTTAGACTACTTTTTCTTTTTGATAATACAGTGATCTGCATTTGTGAGGGGTTTTTTCCCCTATAAAATTTGTTGATGCAAATTAATAGCTAAGCATGTGTTCTTGAGTATGACAATTTAGCTCTCCTAAGCATGTATCTCTTTAATTTCTCATTTTTCACTTTTGCTTCATGGTGAAAGAGTCCACTCAAGCACAATGGTAGAATTTAACAAACTCTTCAGCCTTTTACGCTTCTGTTGATGTGAAAGCTCGAAGCCTAAATTTTTGAATCAGGCCCCAAATAGTTGTATAAAGCGAGTTAATAGGAGGGTGTTTTAATTTCTTGTGATGAAGACCAGAGATTATATTTGATTACAAAGTGCATGATAGTCAAACAATCATTAACAGTAATTATATCTCGTTTATCACAAGTGTATCATGCTAGTTTCTGAAAGACAATAATGCAGCTGTGTTTTATGTCGTCTAATTTGTTTCTTTTAACAGTGTGATCAGGATCAGTGTAAAAAGCTGGCATATGCTAGTTAACCTGAGCTTTCATATTTTCCTGACATGTGTGATGTTTATTGGAGGCATAACTCAGACCAGGAACGCCAGCATTTGCCAAGCAGTAAGTAGACATGCAAACACTTTAAAAAATTAGTTACCAGTCTCATACTCTTATATATGTATACACCCCCTTGCCTCCTACAGAACTGTCGTGCAGTACAGATATTTTCATCAGAATGTAAAGTTTAGACAAATAAATGATCTATTTTTTTTTACTTTTGAGATTTCTCTTGTATTTTCATCCAACCGTGAAGGTAAAACTAGTTTGTTACTTGAAAACTGGAAAAATATTTCAGAAGTGCAACAGAAATATTTTTTGTCCAAAATGCTATTACAAAGAAATGTGATACCTGTCTGTTTTATTTTTGAGACTGACTTGTTATGGAATTGTTTTATAGGCCTGTATGTGGCCTTTACAGACCTTGAGAAAACTGATTTCCAGAGGTATTAAAAGAGTTATTTCTATTTGCTCAGTACAACCTAAAGGGATGGAGGGAGTTTCAAGTCAGAGACCAATGCTTTCTCTAAACAAACATCCCTGGCTTTATTGAGACTGCTCTTTTATATTGATTTGGTTTTTTAAGATTTGGCCGTCACTAATTCAGTTGCAGTGTTTCAGTATAATAACAATTGCTGCTTTGGAATGATATCAGTGAAATTTTTGTTTTCTTTTTTTTCCATCCAGTGCTTCCTAAGTTTCTAGTCCCTCAGCATAATATTCCATAATGCTGCTTTTTGAATTTACGGTAGTTATTAGGTTGACAGTTCAAAGTGTTGTAATAAAATGTCTCTGATCCTTCTCTTACAAATATAAAGAGAATGCCTGTCTATGTGCGCACACACACACATATATGTGGAGATGAGGAAATAGTTTGACAAACTGTAATCTTTTTTCTTGCGTTCTTGGAGACAGTCATCCTCCAGGAGAAATTCTGTGATATGGAGGGGTTGTTTAACAGTTCTGCTTTCACTGGTGCTTGAAACTTGCAAGGTAACCACCTCCAGTCATCTTAACAGAAACTGAAGCGTCACCTCTTCTATGCGTGTGCTGTCGTTTAAGGGACATATGAAACCTACTTCTTGCAGTGACTTCATCTGAGTGTTGGCTTTTAAGTAGGAAATACAGGACAGAAACCCCATGGACTTAAAAGATGTTCTGGGAACTCCCAAGAAAGAATGTTCGCTTCAAAAAAATAATGCAGATGCAAATGGATCTGTCAGACAACCATTTTCTTAACAGTAGTGCCCAGTCAGTCTGGTTGAATATCCAAAGTATGACACTTGTATTATATTAAAATCACTGGGTGTTAGCAGTCTGTATTTTACCACCTGCTACATAGTTACCATAATATCGTTGGTTTGTTGTTCCCTTTTTTCAATTTGAATAATATCTGTAACACAAGATATTTTAAAGTGTTTCACGAAGTGTATGATTGATATGTAATCTTAATGTTGGCCAGCAAAGTGGTTCCCACGTTACTAAGTTTTCCTTCCACTAGAAGCAACTGCAGATATGTAGCATTTCCAGATTCAGCTGATTGGAAGATGGATTTGCATAACATTTTGCTTTTTTGAAACCCACAATGAACAGTCGTAATAAAATAAGAGGGTTTTTTTTTTTTCTCTTGAACTGAGCTTTTGAAAATTCAGGCTCTATGCGAGTTGTGTGGTAAATTATTAATTATTTAACTTGTAGAAAGGAAATGTTTGGGGCTTAATTTTTTTTTTTTCCTTAAGGTTGGGATAATTCTCCATTATTCCACTCTTGCGACAGTACTGTGGCTGGGAGTGACATCTCGTAATATTTACAAGCAAGTAACCAAAAAAGTAAAAAGATGTCAAGATCCTGATGAGCCACCTCCTCCACCCAGACCAATGCTGAGGTGAGCTTATTGTTAGTTTCTGGAGCTCATTATTTCCCAGCTTACTGTGCTTGTGTTCTGACCAAAAAATGTAACAGGTCATTACTGTGTTTTTGAAAGTGCATTTGATAAAATACTTTCTTTCCAGATCCATAAAGTCGTTTCTCAGCATTATGTTAAGGAGAGTGAGGTGAAGGATGATGGGTCTTGGCATATTACTGTTGCAATGTTGTGTTCATGATTTGTAAACTAAGAAATGGGTGGTGTTTCAGCATCACCACTGGAACTTTGATTAGGAATTCAGAGAGCAACACTTCCTATTAAGTTATCATAGAAGAAAGAATATGGAGAACTGTGTTATCACACAATTAACAAACACTGCAATTTAAATAAATAAAGTTTAATATGTTTTCCAAAGGTTGGTTGCAAAATAATTTGAAAAATAAGTATCACTCGTTATCAAACGAAAATTTGATAATGTTGATAAGTTCTTTGTGAAGCATTCCTCTTAGAATGTTTGTTTCTGAACTCATTGAAATGAGACAAACTGATTGTCTGTGAAATTCTGATGTGAAATACTTTTTAAAAGAAAACATCAACATACTTTGTTCATGGATCTTACTGAGCCTCTGGATATTAATTAAAAACTGCTAAGCTGAAATTCTCCACAAGGTGGCAGAAGTTGATTAACTTCGATTAGTTATAGGCAAATACTTGGAAAGCTTGATTTTAAGGTACAGAGACTGCAGAAAATCAGAAATGCTTTTCTGAATATCATCAACTATGTCCAAGCATATAGAAATATTTGACTGATAAATTAGACAGTAGATGGTTAATATGTATATCGCTGAAGTGTTGTCTTTGCTTTCCTTTTATTATTTTTCTTTTAAGAAAAAGTGAAAAAAAGTAAATCTGTTGTATTGACTGTATGATGTCGTGCCCGTCACCAACTGTGTGCCTTCCAGCAGGGCACTGAGGAGCCTTTTTAACATCTGTTGTGACTATTTTTTTCATCATAGAATACTTGCTTTGGAAAATGTTGCAGTAAAATTACCGGCCTCACAGGTGCAGTTCTGCATAGACATACACATGTACATACCATTTCATATCTGGACGCCTCATCTGTGGCAGTGGCACTAACTCTGGAGACAAGTATCAGAACAGAGCAAACTTACTTCATGTTTTTCAGATTTACTCAATGGCCAACTTGTTGCAGATCAGGGATTTCCTTAGTTGTATGCTGCTTTTGCATGGAATAGCCATAGAAGGTTCTTTTTTGTTTATCAGTTGTCTTTTAAGCTTCTGTTCAAACCAAAACTTCCTATAGTGGCACAGCACAGGGAGTTGTGTGCAAGAGTTTCATGCTTGCTTGGAACTGGTCACCTACTGTTATCATGCCCCTTGTTACTGGAATTTAGAGAGACAAACCAACTGATTCTTTGTTGGTCTCCACACTGTTGATATTCCTCCTCCATGTGCCTTTTCAGAATTATAAAGGGTCTTTTGGAACAGAAAAAAAAGCACTGATATATGTATGTAGGTGCACATTTTTCTCCTTATTTTCCGTATGTAAATTATGCTGCCTTATGTTTTTTGGGTTTAAAGAAGTCTGCCTTACAGGTGATAGGTGGACATGATATTTACACTGATCTTCAGTTCCCATAGGTATTTTCTGAGGGTGGACTTCATACCTGTTAAACTTCCTTCTCCTCTAGCATAGATAAGATGTATTCTTAGATTTATCATAGAATAGATTTATTCTTTATTTGGGAAAATTCGTTGCTTGCAAGGCAGTTTTGTTGGTGATGATGATCTTCATTTTGTATTAGATGGAACTTTGTCACAGGTCATGAACAAGCTGGGAAAAGACTTTGAAATGGATCTGGGGTTCTTCAGAAAGCTGCTGTAGGCGTTAGAGGGGAGATTTTTTGTGGCTCACGGTAGCTGTGTTGAGAAGAGAGTGCAACACTTGGCACTGGCTGGAGTTTCTTAACTGGGAAGAACTTTGTGCCAAGTATATTTTATTGCCGTGCCAGGCAAGAGAGTGTAAAAATAACTGAGGTCCTCAGCTGCCAGTCACAAGAAGGAAATGGAGTTTGTTGTGCAGAAGCTGTATTTTGTTCAGCAGGCTACAACCAAGACAAAAGGAAACCGTTTCAATTTTTTTTTACGTAAAAGAACTGCTTTACAAAGAACCTTGCTGAAGATCTTAATGGGATACTTCATGTACAGCATAAAATAAAAGTACAAATATTTGTGGTTTTTAAATAAATACAAATATTTTTATTACTGTAATACAAGTACTGGGTGACTGCTCTACTTAGAAACACAACATTTCACTATTTACATTTTTTTGTTGTTTTTACTGTCCTAACACCTCTTTTGTACCCGTCATTAATTTGTTTTTCTCTTTTTGACCCAACTTAAGGAAAAGTTGTAGCTTATACAGCATTCAGCCCCAAAATCCAAATATTACTGCATGCATCCTCTAGCATTCTTTGTGTGTGTTTTTTTAATTACTATTTTGTTCATATAGCTCCTTGTTGCATGACAGGTTTGGTTTGTAACTTGGACTCTTAGGAATTGCTGAAGAGTTAGACACTGCAACACACAACCATGCACTTTTGTTTGGTGTTGGTGCTTGGTGTCTCGGTGTGGTTCAAGGCTGGTTGTAAAGATGTTCCTTCAATGCAGCAACCTGAACTATGGATGCAAACAATCCATGTTGCTTCACGCTCTCATCGATAACAATTTGCCTTGTTTAGAACCGGCATCACCTGTCTGTTCATGTTTGAGTAGTGGTGCCTCTTTGAGGCAGTGATTTGGTAACTTGCAGTGAAAGATAAGTAGAGTAAAATCTGCCACAACAATTTTCTTTATCTGGCCAGCTTCTGGTTGCTACATCGAGATACGGAATAAACCAATGCCATAGGATTCAGCATCTAAGAAATATACTTAGTGTACCTAGACTTCCAAGAGATTTAATTTATTTTAGAATGTTGGTTTGTGTCTTAAGTGAGACAGCAGAAACTTCTGGTAAGTAATCTAAAATGCAGTGGAAAGGTCCAGGAACATTGGAATAGGTGTCTTCTCTTGAAAAAGCAAACTGCCCATCCACATGTCACAGTAGTAGTTTTCGCTGCATGTTCTAATCTGAATTTGGACTGGATTAGCATAAGATACAGGACAGCGTCCTATCAGAATGATTAACAGTAGTTATTGACCTGCCACTAATGAATTCAATGTGAATTTATGGAAATTGGAATGAAAAGTTAGATACTCAAACAGCACATGCCCTTGTCCTTGTGAAGGCTTAAGATTTATTAACACCAGCCCAGGTAAGCAGGAGGTATATACTATGAGATTACAGAGTCCATTAAAAATAAATAAATAAAACCAACGCCACCCCCCCTGGCCCATCCACACACATACACACCCCACCACCCACAAGTAACAGGACTCCTGCACTCAGTGTCCGTAATATTAGGCAAGTTCATCTGTGGAACAAGAGACAAACCACTTACTGCTTTCTTTCCAAGCTTCTGTATTCTCTTCCATCAGTTTACAACTTTTGACTGCCAGCTTTTGCTTCTTCCTTCTGTATATACTTTAATTCAGTGCCTGCAAGGGAGGCGAGGAGTTGAGAGGTGGTTTACAACTGGAGGAAAAATATTGTAGCAAGGAAGACTTAAAAATAAATTATATTGCAAAAGCCCAAACCTGATTTACCCTATTTATTTTCTTAAAGAACTTGCATATTTCCAGAATCCTGGAAAGCTCACATTTCCATCATGGTGACTGAATAAAATCCACTGCCATTAAGCAGCCACTGATATAATGGCTTTACTTTTTAGGTTCTACCTCATTGGTGGAGGGATCCCTATCATTGTTTGTGGAATAACAGCAGCAGCAAACATCCGAAATTATGGCAGCAGACCTAACGCTCCTTAGTAAGTACCATATAACAGAGAGTGCTGTCTTAAGATTTCATGGATTTCCTTTTCTAAGTACTTGTTGCAATTAATTCTGATTCTTCCAAAAGATGTAACACAGCCAAAGTACGATTATGAACTGATAAAGCATAAGAGACTTGTGAGAAGATGTCCATTTTGATCCTTTGGTTTGTTTGTTTTCCAGTTGCTGGATGACTTGGGAGCCCAGCTTGGGAGCATTTTATGGACCAGCTAGCTTTATAATTTTCATAAACTGTATGTATTTTCTCAGCATATTCATACAACTAAAACGTCACCCTGAACGTAAATATGAACTTAAAGAACCTGTTGAGGAACAGCAGCGTCTGGCATCCAGTGAACATGGGGAACTGGCTCATCAAGATTCGTTGTCTGTGTCTCTGGTTTCCACATCTGCTTTGGAGAACGAGCACAGTTTTCAAGCCCAGCTGCTGGGAGTAGGCCTTACTTTGCTTTTGTACGTCGCGCTGTGGATCTTTGGAGCTCTGTCGGTTTCCCTGTATTATCCCATGGACCTGATCTTCAGCTGTTTTTTTGGGGCAACGTGTTTAAGCTTCAGTGCCTTTCTTATGGTGCACCATTGCATTAACAGGGAAGATGTCAGGCATGCGTGGATAATGACTTGCTGCCCTGGAAGGAGCACGTATTCGGTGCAAGTAAACGTGCAGCCCTCCACTTCCAGTGGAACCAATGGAGAGGCCCCCAAGTGCACCAACAGTAGCGCAGAATCTTCATGCACAAATAAAAGTGCGTCAAGCCTAAAAAATTCTTCTCAAGGCTGTAAACTAACAAACTTACAAGCCGCAGCAGCTCAGTGCCACCCTGCTTCGCTGCCATTGAACACAGGTCCTCAGCTTGATAACAGCCTCACTGAACATTCAGTGGATAACGATATCAAAATGCACGTGGCTCCCTTAGAGGTACAGTTTCGGACAAACGGACACACAAGTCGGCATCATAAGAACAGAAGCAAGGGACATCGTGCTAGCAGGCTTGCAGTATTGAGGGAATATGCCTATGATGTCCCCACAAGCGTGGAAGGAAGCGTGCAGAACGGCTTACCTAAAAGTCGGCAGAGCAACAGCGAAGGGCATTCAAGGAGCCGAAGAGCCTATTTGGCATATAGAGAACGTCAGTATAACCAGTCCCAACAGGATAGCAGCGATGCTTGCAGTACGCTTCCAAAAAGCAGCAGAAATACTGAAAAAACAATAGCTTCCAACAACAAAAAAGATATTCTAAGGAAACCAATAGCAGTTGAACTTGAAAACCAACAAAAATCTTATGGCTTAAATTTAGCCATTCAGAATGGACCACTTAAAAGCAGTGGACAGGATGGACCCTTGCTCACTGCAGACAGTACTGGTAATATTAGAACTGGGTTGTGGAAACACGAAACTACTGTGTAGCGTTATAATTCATTGTGGGAAGAATCCATGTGAACTGTGATTACACATTCCTGAAAGCTGGTAACAGTTTTAAAGACTGTTTACAAACTAGGTACTTTATGCAGGGAGAGAACAAAGATAATCTGCCAAGCGAAAGATTGTATCTGTTACTATCTTTGCTGTTCTTACAAAGACGAACTTTTGGTATTTTGTGAAATGTTTTTTTGAAGCGTCGGTCTTGGGAGATGCAGAACATAACTTTGTACATTTTAATTTTTTACCTGTAACCCTGCAGATGTGTCCACAACACATTTCAAATTTGTATTTAAATGTATAATAAATAGTATTTTCTACAGCAGTGCGATGTTACACTTATTTGTTGGGGGGTTTTTTAAAGATTATTGCGCTGAATGTCATCTTGATTTTATTACTTCGTTATCTGAAACTTAGGAGTTTCAGTTACTAAATAAATTTTTTGGTGTCTGAAATAGACAATGCCAATAGCTCGATTAATTGCATAAGACCTAGAATTTGTTTGAAATGAAGAAGCTGCATCTTAAAGAGATTTTTAGTGTGGAGGCAACTTGCTTACTCCAAAATCATTGTCTTGTATTGCTGCATAAGTTAGTTATATTTTCAAATGGCTGTGGATTATTTTAAAGCACTTCCACAAAGTGTTAGTTTACTTGGTAACATTTTTGGATAATACGGTGTTTTACCTTCATAATTATTTGACTGGGATTTTTCTTTTAATTTGTTTTAATCATTTATAATTGAGAAGGTTATGAATGTTCACAGACAATAGGTGCCGATTTGCAAAGGTTGCCAGTACATATCTGTGAAAACCCAATCAGCTCTAATAGTGTGGAGGAATAATAGTGCAGGTGGTTTGATAGGTGGTAATGTGATAATCTGTGAAGACTATGACCAGGATGCATAATCAGGGTCTTCAGGTTTGGTGGCACCATAGAAGCTGCCTCTGGAAAGAGCGTTAAGTTGTGAGTTCACTGTTACTCACCTGTATGTGACAATTTGCAGAATAATCTTCTCCAGTGCTGTACAGCATCTGTGGGTTTCTTTTGGAAAAAAAAAAGTTACAGTAGCAGAGCTATATTAATAAGGATATAAATTTTCAAAAGCATGTAAATTCCTGCAGTAGAAGTAGCTAAAACATGCCATCCTTTCCAATAATGTAAATACTGAAAAACAAAAGTTTTTTGTTAAATTAACCCCCAGTTTAAAGGTAATTGCAGTATAATTACAGGAATTAGAGTCATGGTCAAAATATTTCATGTGAAATGACATATTATAGAACAGATTGTTAGAGTTGTGTGTAGTCTTCTGTACTTAAATCGTTGACAGCTCAGTGTGAACAAGATATTTTGTGTCATCGTGCTGCTGTGGCAAGTTTGAGGTTGCAGTTGCAGAGTAATGCTTGGGGCTTTACCTGTTGCGGGTACTGAGCCCCTTTTTGCTAAAACCGCAAGTACATTAAATCGTAAAAAAGGATTCTGGGTGATTGAGTACCGATAACACAACTCAACTTGTAAGAAACAAATGGAATTGGATTGTATATACTTGGCTACTTGATCACCTAATTCAGACTTGTCACTGTTGAATGTTTTAGTTAAGTGTATCTGTTTGAATACAGATACAGGTCTAACATTCTCAGTTCTCAAATGTTAAATAATTTATGATGTAAGGACTCAGGTATGTTTAATTATTGCTTGCCGGGTTTACTGCACCCTCTACTAATTGGTTTGATAGTCTCAGCTAATCTTGGATGTGTTGTATTAACGCAAACCTCTGCAGTAGGACAGTGTTGTTAGGATTTGGGTTCTGGTTTAGTGTCTTGTGAGTAGTTGCCGTTTAGGAATTCTTAAAGCAACACTTTGACAAGGGGGTGACTCAGTTTTGATTGCTATTCTGTTTTACTGGCTTCAGGAGAGGTGGCTTTTAGCTTGTAACCAACCTTCAGCTAATGTATGGATAGGTGCTCAAAACCAAGAGAATTGTATAGGTGTTACCAAATAAGGGAATTTAAATGTCCAAATATATGTAGAATATTTACACTTCAAACTGTTGGACAAGATACTTAAGCATCTTGGACAACTTGTTGCCTTGTAATTGGAAAAAAAAAAAAAAAAGTTGTATGTGGGCTGTTATTTGGTGGCAAAAATACATTTCAGACCTAAAGTGAAAAGCAGTGACTTGATCCTATTCCATTCCAAATGCTACAGGTCTGTCTCTCGATTTAGTGATGGATTGAATGAAAACTGAATTGCAGACAGTAAATGTAAGGGCGTGTGCTAACAGAAACACCTCTCTGAGCTGAATTTTATATAAAACATAAGTAGCAGCAGTTCCTTCGTACACAGTTTGCAGCCTCAAACCTAGGTATTTTTAGATAATATTTCATCTGAATCTTAAACTATGCTGTTTTTAATACATAGTAACAGATATATGTATTAATGCAAATAATTTAATCTTACTTTGTGTTTTATTTGAAATAATAGATCTAGAAAAATATAATCCATATATAATATGGAAAAATGTCAAGACAGTCCATAGATTATTTCTTATTATCTGAACAAGGTATGATGGGGACTTAGGATAAGATCAGTTATTCTTTAGAATCTGCTTGCCCTTTGCTTCTAGCACTTGGCACCTTTTGCACAGGTTTGGAATTGAACATCAGTTCAGTCTGTTGAAGCCGGTCTTAAGAATGCCTTTAAAATTAGTTCCATATGTAATACTTCTGCATAGCTTGGTAGCCTGCCTTAAGTTTTGATGAGATAAAAAAACCCCAACTCTTTGCGAAGAACCTCATATATTATGAATAGCCTTCGTACATATAGGGGTTGTTAATGTAAAAATATTTCTTAAATCTTCGCACTAATAAACATGGTTACTCCGCTTTATAGCTATGTATACAGCTACATTCGCTTTTAATCTAACAAGTTCTTTTCCTCAGATGATGACAAACTAAGACATTGTTCTCAGATATAGTCTTGAAAAATACTGAAGAATACACTCCTGTGTGGAAAGCAGCTTATTAGACTCTGAAAAAGTGGAGTTATTAAGTACAGTATCTTATAAGGAAATTGGAAACAGAAAATCTTCAAGGTTTTTCATATGTGCTTTCCTAATAGTGTAAAGCAAGCTTATTTTCAGAGTTGTAATTAAACTTGGCATGAAAAACCACCTAAATCACTCTAGTGGAAAAAAAACACCATACAAATACTCATTTTTGCCTGTTTGTGGAACAATGAGAAAGTAGCCACAATCATTAATCAGACATATAAAGGAGAGTGGATAACACAAAGTGGAGTGAGTTTGTGATATCTACAAACAAAAAAAAAGGAAAAGGGAAAGATTAGAAAGAGCAGCAGTTAGTGCTGGTCATCATTGTGATAAAAGCCAGTGTATTTGTCCATTCATAACAGTGACAAATTTCTGTAAGTTAAGAAGTAGTTCAGGTGTTGGGAGGAAGAAACAATTATTTAAGGGGCTTTTTTTACATATTTTTTATTATTCCAGTTTGGCCTGTTCTGTGTTAACATCGTGTTGCTTGCTGAAGCTGTTTGTTTTATGTGTTGTATTGCTGCTTTTTCACAGCCCTGAGCAAACTGAGGATCAGGTTGTAATTGGAAAATGTTTTGGTTTTTTTTGGTTTGGTTTGGTTTTTTTTGCTGTTTTTTATTGGGGGGAGAGGTCACAGTTTCTAGATATAGAAAGGTTAATAGCATAGAGGTCTGTGAGAAATACTGTTGTCCTGATAGTTGAAGATTAACATATAGAAGATGGAGAAAACTTCTAATTTAAAGAAACGCACTGATTTATTTTTTTTTTTTTTTATCCCTCCTTTCAAAAATGGGGACCTGTTCTATTGTAGGAGTTTGGGTTTAGTTTAAATTGGGTTTATATACCTTTTCTGGTTCCCAGATTGGTTGAACATGGACATTGGGGGAGATGGAGGAGGAAACGAAGTGGTGGTATCTGTGAATACAGATGTAAAATTTGATTTATGTGCAAGACAACTTTTGAAAAATATCAGGTTAGTAACATCAGAAGTCTGACAAACAAATAAATCCCAAAATACATGATTGAGTATACAAATGAAGTGCTTGGTTAAACACTATATTTTCTTTGAAGTCAGCATTTACTCGGTGTGATAGTGCTTATGAATCTGACATTCTTTGAGAATGTATGAAATAGAGGAGGTAATACTTAAGATACTGGTGGGATAAAATTGAGGGGAAATTTTTAGTTTCTATTGGATGAAGATTCTTGAAATTTTGCACTTGATAGTGCTGAATACAGTAAAAGTTTCATACAACTCTTCCAATGGGACATCATAAAAAAGCCTCAAACCTACGTGAATGAAATACTAAATGTTAACGTAAATAGATTAATATTTAAGTGTGTAGGGATTGTTTCAGAGGACACACTTTTTGTAAAATGTGTAGAGACATAGAAGACAAAAATATTTATACAAAAGAAAAAACAATCCTAAGTGTAAATTTTGGTTTTCACTTGGAGGTGTTCAGCCCACCCGCAAAGCCTGAAGGGCTCGCTGTGTGCAATCACCGTCTAATTCTTGATGTGATGACCTCTGTTTCGTATAATACATACCTGCCCTTTTCACTTCATCCACTTGAAGTTCTGTTTGCTGACTATGGTTTCCTTCAACATCAAATATTCCTTCTCTGCCCTTTTTCCTAATCTCTGATCAGCTACAAATTAACACATTGTTTGCTGCAGTGTCCAACACCCTTCCATGTTGTTGAGCTGTAGAGCAGCTTCCTGGATTGTTGGTAGCAATTTCCCTTTAAATCACAAATGAATGAGGAGTTCTCTGTCAGAGTCCAAATCTGAGTAGTGGAAAGGTACAGAAACTTTATTTCATCTGTTCACTGATGACATTTCCACTGGATGCAACTGGTGAAACGGAAACTTGCAGGAAGGACAGGTTTCCTCCTGGGCGAGGAGGGATCCCTGGTAACATCCACGGCTGCTGAGCAAGATATTTAAAATGAGAATGAATAGTCAGATGTAGTGTGCACCTTATCATTAGCAGCTTTATCTCCAAAGGTGCCGGACATGTGACTTCTACAGGCTCTCACAGGAGCTGTAATACAGGAACTTGTCGATTCCGTTGACACAGAATGCTTAACCACATCAGACCACAGCTTAATCTTCAGCTCAAATGGCCTGAAGATATACTACTATTACACTCAAGTACAGTTTTACTTGAAAATGTGTAGTCGTGGCTTGGCGACTACAAGGCCGATAGTGTTTGCAGAGGAGAAGAGTTTGATGTGAAGCGGAAAAGGATGGTTGAAAGGCTATCTCTATTTAATATGGTTTTAGATGTAAAAATAACTATACTTGGGCCATTACAGCCTCAAGGTTTGACAAACCAAAATGGATGCGATCACCTCGTTCATTCCACCTACAGATAATGAACAACCCATCAAATTGCCCTAAACTGCACCGTGCTGGAGTGACGTGCACTGTTGGCCATCTTTCTGTTATATAAGTTGGTTTTATCTTCCACACTGAGCTACCTGGCAAGTTTCATTCATTAAAGGTATCGGCTCAGCTGGTGTGATTTCCTTGTTACGTTTGCCACCTTCTATTTAGTGTTCCTGGATTCAAGAACGGGAAAAAGACGACAGCTTGTATCTCGGTCATTAGTTCTGTAATGAACTAATTAATGTCATATATAAAAGAAAGCTTGAGGAATCTGAGGAGAATTTGCGAATCCTCACCACTATTTCTGATAAAGGAGATGGCAGAAGCTCTAACCCAATGCTGGGGTGGCAGGGGTTAGGGAGAGCAGGGCAGGGTGGGAAAGAAAAAAACCACCAAGCTGGCAAACAAGGAAAAAGCCTTCTTGGACAAGGAAAACAGACTGATTTCTGATGCGGATCCCAAAAGAAACGAGAGCAAAATTTTAATACTGCTTGATAGGTAAATATGTGTTCACTGTGGCAAAGCTGCTCCTTGCACTGAGGTGCCCTTAGAGTGCCCAGTGCCTAGACATGGTGATAATGCTGGAGTTTAATTGCTGAGATCTGATGGTGCTAATTCAGCTCCTGCGGGCTTAGTGCTGAAGTTTTTGTCAGAAAACAGGCAGGCAGACCCAGGAGTGTCCTGAAAAAATTACTTGGAGTAGGATTATGTGCTAGAAATACCACAGCAATTAATGGTCAGAGCTATCCAAGGGGTGATCTGTGTTCCCAAAACATCTTGTTTTAGAACAGTGTAATTACCGGAGTCCTAGTACTGGAGTAAAGTTATTTCCTCCCTGCTGTCAAACAGCTTATACTTGACTTAAATAGGCACCTGTTTGGGTTTATTTTCCCTCCACCCCCATGAAGTTAACAAGTAACAGCTGTTAACTCAGCAAGTTGGTAGCTCAGCTTGTCCAACATGTATGTCAAGTATCTTCCCTCTCCTAACAGGGTCCATCTAATTTTCTCATTTCCCAAAATACATTTTCTGCTAAAGATGCGTACTGTAATGAGCAAAACCCCAAAAAGCCCAGCCCATGTCCCCAGCACACACATCCCTTTTCCTCCAAGAATACTGGCATCTGCTGCAGGCTGTCTTTATTTAACTGGGAAGCATTTTTTTAAAAATTTTGTTCAACATTATTGAAATTAAAGCAGAGATGCTAAATTTCTGCAAGGCCACTGGGTTTCTTGTGTGAGACAACTGTTTACCTATGTAAGGTTAATGTGCCCTATAGTAGTAGCACAGTATCATTACTAGTCTGGATCAGAAATTTGAAAGATTACCTGGAAGTCTTTCTAAGAGCTGCTATATTATTCCTGTTAATTTCCTTAGAGTTTCTGCTTTTCAACAAGTATCACGTGAGCCTTGTCTTCTCTTAATGCACAGGAGAAAGCTTAAGAAAATAAAAAGCCCAGCCCTTTTATTTCTGAAGGCACAGGATTCTAAATTTATGCCTATTTGCCAAACTATCTTTAATCAGGCTGTTTAATATATCTCTATTAAAAAAAAAAAAAATGGACATACAAACCTCCTCAAGGGAATGAGTTTTTCTTTTCCAGCTGTGCCTACTGAAAAGATCCAGGTTACTGTTACGGTGTATTTTTACATTAAGACAAGTTCTTCAATTACAGGATAGGTGTCCAGAACCACAAAGCTATAGCGAATGCTTATTAACGCTCACACATCGTCCCCCGTGCTCTGCCATTTCCATCGCAAGTTCCCTACAGACAAAATCAAAGCCGGGTGCTGTCAGGCAGGCATTTTAGAGCGAAGCTGCCGGTACCGTGTGCCTTGCGGTAATGAGGCCCTGACTCCCCGTTTCTGCAGATGTAGAATCTCTGAATTGATGCTCTCACACTAGCAATGATCAAATCCAGCTTCGGCAGCCAGAGCTGCCTGCTAACTGGGAGTTATTGCTCACCCAAAATACCGTTCTACATAAAAATTCCACAGGAAGAAAAGGCCTTGCCCTTTCCAAAACCTCACCCGCGCAACTGACCCCCCCATATGAGACCTGCAAGCAACGAGCCTGGTTTTCACTCTGGAAAAGCTGTCCCTTGAGAGCCACCTCTATAGCACATCATCTGGCAGCTCTCAGCCCACAGAGGAATTCAAGACACACTTCATTTGAACTTATTTGACCTGTGGGCAATAAACATCAGGAGAAAGAATCTGTGCAGGCTGGATATCAACCAAACGCCTTACAGAAAGTGGAAGTCTCCTGTCAAAAACAAAATTGTTGATCTCTTTTATATACCGTGAGCATAAGATGCAGAGTACTGTACTCCATCTGCTTCAACTCTCACTCTCCTGTTTTCATGCAGGAATATAAGCTTCAGTGGTTGTGTGCGAAGAGAGAGAACTGCCCATATCCACTGACTTTTTTTCCACGTTTCGGTGGGCTTTGGATGTCAACAGCTAATTACTGACCTGGGGAGGCAACTGGAAAGTACAGGAAGTCAGAAGAGCCAATGTTCTAGGTATAGTACTTCTGAAGAGCAAGAAATTCAACCGAGAGTACTGGGGAAATGTTTAGTTCTCTAAGTATTGCCTTTGTTTAAAGGAAATTCGCTATTTAAAAAACAGCCTTTGATCATGCAAATATTCCCTCCTTCATTTCAAGGACAAAAGTAAAGCTGGTATGTTGCAAGTTACAACTTTTGCAACATTTCCTTTGTTCAGATTTACATAAAGTACACACTTTTCAGCAGCATTACAACCAAATCTAGATGGTGAGGAGACAAAAATTCCCAAGATCAGTGCCCCACTTATGAATACAAAAGTGAGCAGGAAAGAAAAGGAACAGAAAAGGTAGATGGAAGGAGAGTGGAAATGGTAATGGAAAAAGTAAATATGAAACAAAAGGTGGTTCATAGCAGGATTTTACATCTAGGCCAGGCTGGCGGAGCTACAGCAGCCAGGCTTGGTTGGTGCCAGCAGGCCTGGACTCCACTGCTGCTTCTGCCGCCCAGCGCTCCCACACCACAGACCAGGCCGTGACTGCGGGGATAACTGCAAGGGCCTGAAGGGAGCATAGGAAGGTTTGATAAGGAGGAATAGAGGAGAAAAATTGTTAAAACAAAGGTATAAATACGTTGTAATGCTGCTAGTGACATGCTGCTTGTACCAGTGTTGTGCAAAATAAAGGAATGGGAACTCATCACATACAGAAGGGCGAAATAACAATGTGAGTAATAGCAGCATGGTAAGGAGGCAGTGCAAGCCTGTCACAGTACATGGCTTCAGTCACAGAGAGAGTGTTGCCATGGGTTTCAGCAGGGAGCAGACTTTCAAAGGTGCCTGCAGTCACATTAAATGGAAAAAGTTCCCACATGAGAGCACACTCAAGATCACCTCCAGAAATGAAAGCCTACTTCAGTTATAGTGGTGGCAGAGAAAACAGGGCACAGTGCGGCTGCGGTAAGAAACAGAAAATGCAGAAGACTGGCAGGTAATACTGAATTCAAAAATAGATACTTCTATTGTTTTTACTTTTCCTAATGTGCATTAGAAGTGTATAATTGTTCTCTAGTCCTTATATTGTTATTAGCTCTTCAAAATCTTGCACTACCAACTGCTGAACATCTATTCTGAACTTGATGCAACGGAAGAAAAAAAATGCTCCAAATAAACCAACGTCCCACACCCAAAACCTCAAAGTCTTTGCTTTTGGGTTCTTTATAGCAATCCTTCTAGAACAACACTGTACATGCATTATTTTGTAGGCAATCTATTAAATTACTCTGATGCTTTCATTGATCTCCTATGAAGAGAGCGAACAATAAAATCCAAATACTTAAAAGGTCTAGTTACGAAACCCAGATGCCAAAAACAACCTTGCTTGCCCAGCCCTGGCCAATGTAATCATTGCATTAAGGAAACGGATTTATGGTAAGTGACGTCTGGCTGTTGCGTGTGCATCTTATGTGTTAAGAACTGAGCCAGAGAATTAAATAAATTAAGGTGATTCACAGTCAGTAAAAACCAGCACTCCCTAAACATGTACGAAAATACTGAAGTTAAAGCTGTAGGGAAACAGATAACAGCTGGGCTTGGTATTAAAGCTTAAGTTTGGTTCTAATGTTAATACCAGCAAAATGCAGAATTACTTCTCACATGCTATGCTTGTATTATCAGCTAGTAATGAAAATCAAAGCTTTCACACAAAATCGCAGTGTGCATAACTGGTATTTTTGCTATACTGCTCCTGCATTAAGAAGCTATTCTAACACTCACTGTATTACGTGAGGAGTTTAATCAAAGAACAGCAGGCTCTCATGTCCGCTCAGCAAAGCATTCTGACTCTCATGGCTACATAGATTTGTAAGGTGCAACAGAAGTTAATGCACAAAGTGATCCTTCTGGAGAGTTTATGTGCCAGTTTACTGTAAGCCGTAAATTGCTTTTGGAGATGAAAGACATTATTTTCTGTTAACAACTACAACATAATGACACATACTGATTCTGAAATAGTTTTGAAGGCGGGACAGGAATATACTCATCTCGGTGCCACCCAGCACTCCTGAAAGAGTATAGTGCTGAAATATTCACCTTTCAGTGTCAGAAGACAAATATATATGGACACAACCATAACAAAACCTGTGCCATAACATCCATGCCATTACAAGTTTGGTCTTCTGGATTTTTCACAGTCATTTTTACATAAGTGTAGTTCATTAAGACTCTGTCTAAAATGACAGAGAAATTATCATAAAGGTACCAAGAAACACCAGAAATCAAGAGTTGCCATAGAAAATACCAGCAAACCAGTGGAATTTAACCTATAAGCACACATCTTGCTTGAGCTAAGAGGCAATTTTAAATGCTGGTTGGTAATATGGGACTTGAGTTGTCCTGCCAATTTTCATGGGATTATTTGTTGGTGAAGGTGCCAGTGAAACCAAGCAACGTTACCTCTAAACCCATGCAGTCAGAAAATTACTGCAATTTTTACCTCATAAAGTTCTTTCACTATCAAGATACAAAATGTATTATCAACTGATATTAAGTTGCCTAAAGCATGAAAACAGGAATTTCAAGTATCCTTTGGATGAATACAACAAAGAGCAATTTTGCGACATAGCTTACGAATGCAAAAGCTACACATATGTTCAGCATATCCTTCAGAGGTGAGCCATGACAAACTTGTCCATGTGGTGGACTCCAGTGGTTCCCCAGGTTGAGGGTAGTGATGAAAGTTTACCCAGCTACGCTTAAAGCCACTGAAACTTAGGACAGAAAATAAGAAAGGAAACACAGAGATAAGAGGAAAAATTAAACCAGCCACCAATATCAAGGAAATGTTTGCTGGTTTTGTTGTTTGCCAAACAGAGGCTTTATTTAGGCTAAGAACAAACAACAGAAATTTGGGTGCAGTCTAAAAAAAAACCTATGTTTGTGTCAGAACTGAACCCAAATCCTTTGAGTAATTCTGCTCATGGATATTTCTAACTTCTTAGGATTTGTTGCAAATCAAAAGAGAGGTGTTGTGTGTGTGCATGTATGTGTGTGGGCGGGTGTATAAAATATATCAGCTTCACCCTCTTCCAAATATCCCCTGGTAGCTAATTAATGAATGTACAATTTCCTATGGATATTTTCAGAAGATCCCAGGTGACTAAGGAGCTAATAAATTTATTTCACAGAGATCTTTTCTTCTGCATCAAAACGCGTACTATAAAATCCCATCTCACATTCTCGTGTTTTGAATTTGTTTAAATAATCGTCATGGTTTTATTTGCTGCTGTTGTTTTTTTTCTTTTTTACAAAACACAACTCACTACATTGGCAAATGTCCATTTCTTCCCCAGAAGATGGCTCTGAAGACTAGGTTGCAAGGTGCACGTTTTTCTGTACTGCAGTATAAAATCCTTTCACGTGCAATATATTAGAGGCAGCTGAGCCAGAGGAATTTGTAGCCAATATGCAAATATTTCCCAGAGTAAGTACTTTATTTTGCCCTAGGACCCTTACTCCAAAACCCATAGTTTATGAATCTTTGCATCTATTTGTGAGCGACCTCTGTGGCAAGAGGAGCCCTGCTCATCCCAGAATCACTTACTTAGCTTGCCTTTCCACCGCTATAACATGGTAGAAAGAGGAGCTCTCTCTCCCAAGTGAGTGCTAATTCTTAAAAATACTGTAAAGCTTCAGATTAATCTTCATCAGAGAAGGAATAAGTTCTATTGAAAATTAGATTCTTTGTTAAATTAAAATCTTTTTATACCTCTCACCTTTAAACGATTAATAAAGTGTGAATTCTATTACTTGCCTAAGCAAAAGTGGCAATAAGAAGGAGAAAAACTTAATTTACCTTGGGAAAACTGATTTTTCTCTCTCTTCTAACCCATGCCCAAGAAGACAAAAATACGATCTCATGCTGTGATTGTCTCAAATTGAATTGCTTCAAGAAAAGAGCTGGCACTGAGCAAGCTGAACCATTGTACTAGGTCAGAGCATACGTGAATTAAAGTAAACCAGCAACAGTTAACTCACTATTTCCAAAACTTTGCCTCAAATTCATTGGTTTCTTAGTGGGTCTGAGGTTACCATTTCAATTTCCTGTTCATTTTAATTTTCCTAGGAACAGCAATGGCAAGTCTAGGATTTATTACCAGTATGAAAAATGTTTTGAAAGAAACCAGGTGATGGATTCATCCATTAAAACTGCTGCAGCTTTACTTTGTGTTGTGAAAATCAGGGTGGTAATGGTTTGGCATCACAATGTATAAAGTAGCATGAAATTCCTTGAATATGAGTTTCCATCTCATTGCACTCCAATAATAAAAAAAAAAAATAATGAGCATTTTGCATCTAGGCTAATGATTAGACTGTTCTGCAGGCAAATAAATATCATACTCCCACTGAGGAAAGAGCTCTTAGAACTCAGCAGGCAAGTTCACCAATGAATTATAACACTAAAGCCCTCTTTGCTGTCTGTAAGTCAGTGGCAATGGGCTATTAGCTTCATGAGAAGGTTCAGCAGACTGACGTAGAACCAGATATACCTTTAGAGGTTTTCCCTGCCACCTGTTGCGGCGGGGATGTCGCAGCGGTGGCTCTCCTCGGCCACTAGCACCTGAGCAGGTGTGACATTGTCCCGTTACAGAGTAGTGACTGAAGCCCCCTCATCAGATTGAGACTGAGACCTGCTTGCTGGAACAGCCTGACTGCGGCTGTCCTCTGTCGAAACTCAGCAATACTTTTGTACAGTTAATATCATCACCTCATAAAAATCACGTTTTCTGTGCACAAGACCAGTGTGATGAGCAGCAGGAGGATATTGCACCTTTTTCTCTGCCGTTGCCAATGCTCTCACCCTGCTGCCCAAGCTGTCCTCAGCCGGAGGCAGACCTGCTTCACTGGTGGTCTGTGCAGGAAGATCCTCACAAAAATTAGCAATTTTCATACGAGTTTCTTGTCTGGTGTTGCAAGGATCTTTCTCCTGCTCCCTTCAGTTGCACAGTACTAGGTACTCCATACTAGATATCAGCTTGTAATGACCCTGTAGCATCCTGGAAGCAGCATCAGAATAGAGAATTGGATATTTTCCTCACTGATTCTTTAATTTTCCTGTCTCTCAGTTTTACTTTTGTAAACTCGGTTATTAGTTCTTCTTTAATTTTGAGGACCATTACGGAAAATGGCTGCATTACAAACAATTTTAGTTTTTCCTTGTTTCAACACCTGGGAGGAAGAGAGACAAATTGATTTCAAATCCAGACACTGGAATATTAACCAAAAGTGTCCTTAGAAAGAAGTGTGAATTGCATACTAATTAACATACCGAGATAGATTTTGGTATGTGGTTTGTATTGCTGGAAGACATCTTCATGAGCCCTTCAAAACAGGGTAAGGCTTGTGATGAATCACGTGAATAAATGCACAGAACTAACACTTATTGATAGTTTAAGCAGAATATTTCAAGTTGATCTCATACTTAAACATGATTTTAACTATTTTGCTCTAAAAATCTTGGCTTTGTCTTGTAAAGCCAGTTGGATATATAATCTTCTAATTTAATTACTGAAACATGAAGAAGTTTGGAAGATAAATTGAAAGATTTGGAATTGCACTTTTCTCATAAAACTGTACAGGGTAATAAAAAAATGGCTATACTGAGTAGTTTTATAGACTTTCCTTTCAATGCGCAAAATGAAAACAAACTTCTATGATAGTGGTGAACTGTAAGTGATAAGATATGAAAGGGAAAAGTAGATCATAAGTTCCCAGTAAATATTTAAAGCAGGTTCTGCCAACTAGAATTTGACTCAGAAGGCAGCTGCTTCCAGGAGTTGTATTTTAAAGCAGCAGCCACAGGGAGTTGCGCTTACGGGGTGCAGCCACACCACAAAACGGAACGTAGTGGTTGGACTTCCGAGGTAGTTCCAGCCACAATGGTGTACCCACATCACTTGTGCGGGGCAGTGCGGCTCAGAGATGACATCCGGCTGGACGGGGCTCTGAGCAACCTCATCTGGTTGCAGATGTCCCCCTCATTGCAGGGGGTTGGACCAGATTAACTTTAAAGGTCCCTCCCAACCCAAACTATTCTAAGATTGTAATGACTACAACACAGCCGTGCTACATCAATGTGATGCTGGGCTTCAGCTGGCAAGTCCTGCCTCTGAGCAAGACCAAGCAGTGCCACCGTAGCACTGTTTCACCATGATTACCAGTGTCCTACCCTGCAGCAATATCCCATTCAATGCCTCACCCTTTTACTTCAATGACCTGAGTTCAGCAGGCACATTTCAAGAGTAACTATGAAAGAGTGAGCCGATGACTTTTGAAATGAGCTTTAAGATTACTAGATGAATCTCTGAGCTATGTCAAATTAATAAAGCACTCCTAAATGTTCCATGACACAGGATCAGCTGTAGTATGTTCAGAGAGGTTATCGGGTCACAGCAGGCACAAAAAGTGTATTTGCAACCAGTGGAACCACCAAACTTCAGTTGTGGATACGGCAAAATGTTGTTGTCTTTCTCCCTTTCCTGCTAACGGTGCCCGACAAGCCCAGAGAAGAGTCATGATGCATTTAACTAAGCGTGATGCTTGCAGTAAGCAGGCAGCATCAGGGAAGGCACTCTCCTATTCTGTAGGTGTGGAACTCGTTTGAGGGATATGACCTGTGGATATGCCATAACCCTTCATATCAGGAAAATTGACTGCAAGCATCCAAAGCAATTTTTCACTTGAGAAGGGTAAAGAAAGTCTGTCTTCATTCTTTCTGCCTGTTGAACTCCCCTTATAATTTTCTGTATCATGAACCTCCCTACTTTTTAGAAAAGCAGAAGGAAAAAAGATCCATTTGAGGCACGCTACTTTCAGATAAGTATCTACCTTCACCTATTTCAGTTTGTATGAAACATTTTTGACTTATCCTGGTAATGTCAGGTTTTCACACACAAGTACTTGCTAAACAAGTTTGTCTTATACTCAGGCAAGTTTGTATTCAAAACAGCTACACATTTTTACCAGACAATAATTCCCTATGGTTGCACTAATTATCTTATCTTTGCAGTCTGCACCATTATTTGAGCCAACTGAGCAATTCTTCCTTTTGCATCACACTTACATAGAGAATTAGGAGGTCAGTACAATACATCTAATGACACTAATTTTTGCTTGCTTGTTGTTCCATACACAGTTATATGAGTAGAGAAACAAATGATCACAAATGTAACTTTCATGGTTATGTTTGTATAAGTAGGCAGCTGGATGGATTAGAACCAAGATGTTTCCCAGGGCGATCAAAAAAAGGAATTATTCCCACCAATGTACAACTACAGGGGATGAGACAGAGGAAAAGACTGAAACATGCTGATACTGGCCTAGATGAGATTTGACGTCTATTATTATTCTCCTTTTACAAAAGAGAGAGGCAAAATAAACTGCTGTTATTTGCAGTAGGCATTTGGGGGACAGAAAAAAAAAAAATTCATAGGACCCAAATCCATAAGAGATAAAAAAAAAGGTTGGGTTTATTTTGTTCTGGCTTATAAATATCGTTCCATTATTCCATTATATCAAGTTAATTCACCTTTCTCTATCACTTTCTAGATATAGTGAGACTCTTAAGTAACTAAAAAATAAGAGGTTTAAGTTCTTGACTTAATGAAGTAGATGATCCATAGACTATTGTCTATCAGAAAAATTTGATGACAAACTGAAAAACACTCAGAACAAAAATGAGCAGACGCACAATGAGTTTGAATCCTCCCCCGCGGGTGCAGTGGTTGATGCCAAGGTTTCCGTAAGCCTGCTGAAGTGCCCACTGAACTGCTTTGAGGCAACAGTGCTGCAGTTCAGTAGAAGCAGATCCGTGGCACTCAAATAATCGCAAACCACACTTAAAAGCACACGCAGAACAAACAGCACATATTATCAAGAGAGAGAATAGAGCTGTGCAAGATATCCACAGCAAAACAGAATTTGAGCAGAAGCTCTCGAAATTCTGGTTGTAATACATTTGAAGACTTCAGCCTGGGCTTGTTGAAAATGTTTGTGAGCCTTTCAGATAAGCCTGACTTCAATCCAGAGTGAAATTGGGATGATAGGTAAGCCTGATCTAAAAGAAAACAACAGAAAATAGACAAAAGGTATCTTTAGCCTGGTTTCCTTGAGCAATGTGTCTTACACAATTGCTTTGTCTGTTTCTCCTTTCCAAAAACTTTTTAACACCCTTGGCTGTTTCAGCCAAGGCATAAATATCTCAAGAGATGGTAAGTTTTTGTCTTGTGTGAGTATAGATGAAATCAGCCAGCTTAATGAAGGTACTGAGGAGCGACTGTCCGTCTAGCTAAACCTAGAAATATCCCAACAACTTGAAAACCTGTCCAGAACTTCCATTTTGTAATTGGACTAATACATGTCCAATGAGAAACAAATCCTCTGAAGCATGTTTAAGCTTCGTTGCTTTGGTTTTCAAGTTAACAGCAAAAACTCTGTAGAATCATATACTTGTTTTTTATGAGCTGGCAAACATCCATTGAGACCAGCAGATTGATTGGGTGGGTGGTATTGTTGAAGGTTTTGTAAAGTCCCATCAGCTGAGTGAAAAAATCATGTTCCAAGAAAAGTTAAACAAAAAAGCAAAACACCACCTCTTCCATACACCTTGAAAAAAATCCCACCTTTGTCTAATTTAAATGTGTGTGAAATCACAGAGAAGAAGAAAAGATGACCACAGCTGTTGTGTCAACAAGGGAGAGAGGAGTCACAAATTTGCCACTTTGGGCAAAGCAGTTGGGCTGAGACCTGCCGAGGTCTGTTCTGCAGCTCTCCCTCCTCCACTGAGCCTCGAAACCAGATCACAAGCGTTCCCCTGCTTTGCTTCAGTGGAAGTTGACTTGCAGTCGTTCTCTGCAAGGATTTCCATTGCATTTTCATACATATAGTGAACTAAAATATTCTGTTCCTCTACTCAGAGCATTTTTTTTTCTGTCTTCTCCTAATCTCCATTTCAGTATGCAGAGTTCTCCAAGTTTAAACTTTTGGGATACACTTTAAGGCAAAAAAAGATGTTTTAGTACTGAAATCTCTTTCTCATAATTTAGGCTCTAGAGAGACAGCCTTGCAAGACAAATTCTATTCTGCAACTCACTTCAACACTTCTCCTTAAGTCAATTTTGTTGAATTCAGACACTTGTCATTACGATGAACCACTGAGTAATGATTAAATCTGCAGTCTCCGGCTGTTAATTTCAGAAAAAATGCAGAAAATCTAATGTCAAAAATACAGAAAAAAGATCTGGAATGAGTGCTTGTTCTGTTCGTAACTTTCAGAAGACTCCTACACAATAAATTCCTGGTATGTGCGAAGAAGTCATCTTTAGCATATGTCATTTAGTAACCTTTAAGAACTGCTTCATAATCAGTAACTGGAGAGATTGAAACCTAGTGCTTTCGATTTTTAGCACAGCCTGATTTATTATGAGATTAACAGAAACTGCCATGTCCAGAGGAATCAGAGAGGACCAGACCAACCTAATTAGCCACAAGTATAGGTGAGGAACGGTGACAGAACACTGTTCAACTCACCACATGTGAAACCTGCAGGAGGTATGAAGATATCCTTTCACTGCCAGACCCTGCAGGGTAGTCAGTACAAAGAATGGCCAGTGGATATCAATCGTAAAAAAGCAAACAAACCTGAAGCTGATACCAAGGGAAGGCAGAGAGACGTATCAGGCACTTTCAGTCTGCACTGTGACAAAGTTGGTGACGGTCACCAACACCAGAGGCAACACTTGGGGCTCTTGACTTTTAAGTCTTCTAAATTTTGATGTTAATCTGCTTGAAATATTTTCAACAAGGATAATTTAGTCTTTGGGAAACTTGTTTATTACTCAAATGAAATTGTATGGATTATTTAAATCAAGTAAAAATGAATAGGTTTGTGGAAACAGAGGGGAATGAGATGGGAAAGGGAAACGTCGTGAACCATGAACCTATACACTTTGGATAATTTGAATGACTGTATAACTAAGTTGCCATTTATATAAAAATATCATTTGTTTTCATATTTGCAGAGATTTAGAGGGCCAGAAGAGCAACACAGGCTGAATAAAATTGGAATTAGTGCTGTGAAACACAAAAGGCAGAATTTAAGTCACTAATGGATTAGCTAGGCAGTATACTTTTCTGCTCAGAAAAAAGATTTAGATTTTTTTTCCAACCTACCAACTGACCTTTGATAATTCCTCATGATGAATTGCATAAAGGTATTTAACTTAATCTCTGCAAAACAAGCCAGAGTCTCAATGCACCTTTTGCTAAGTAATTATCTGAAAGGAAGCGAACTGACAGACACTGCTGTCCTGGGCCCTGCTCTAATAAACCCTTATGCTGAGTATTCATTAACTCAATAAATTTACTATTTTCTGAGACTATGAGAGAATGTGAATCAATATTAATAATTTTATATTAATTCTGTTCGGAACATCATAGTTCCTGTAGAGAGTAAACTTTGTAGTCATATACAAGATGATGTGTCCCAAAGACACTATGCTTCTGATATGGAAAAAAAAATCCAGGTTAAAGTAAAATATTTTCATATCAGGTTGCCTGGAGTGATGCACCCACGGGGGGAAAAAAAAAAAGGAAAGATATTTTGTGAAGAGAACAAAATATATGAGCTGTTCAGAGCATGATAAAAGGGGATTTTGTTTGTTAGTAAGCCTTGTACAAAAGCAAGTCCTCAAGTTATTAAGGAGTCAAAAGGTTGCCATGTGGCTGATCTGCTCGCTTAAATTCACCTCCCCCCCCCACTCTGTAATCCATGGCCTACTCTTTTAACGTCGGAGGGTTTTGGTACACGTCTTGCTCCTGCTTCTCTGATCCTCTTTCTTTCAGCTACTGTTTCAATAACAAATTGCAGTACTTGAAAGTTCCTTAAGTGCCTTGCCACTGTACCGGTCCATACCTAAAACTCGTTAAGACCAACCAGCAGGTGTTTTCGTGCTGGAGTATCAAATAATGTGTGTTCTCAGACTATGCATAATATTTACAAAGTCTGGTGACACACAGAAGGCAGCACTGGTGGTCATATTTCAGAAACAGCAATGTTCTGTGTCACAGCAGAGTGCGGGGAAGCAGGAATGCTGCGTTCAGCCCCCACTCTCAGGCCCAGTAGTTCAAATGCACACCACTTGGCGGGAGAAAGCTTCTGCACTCAGGGAGAGGAGAGCTTTCTCCTTCTCTGTGATTGAAGAAAAAGGAACCTAAGATCAACCAAGCACAATGGAATGGAGGAGAAAATACACAAGGGAGTGCAATATGATAGCGAGTGTTTGTCATTGCAGTGCTGGTTGGGAGAGGAATCATCCAGGGTTATGCTGTCATCACTGCTCCCAGGACCTCTGCACGGGCCAGGTGCACACAGTCCTTGCTGGTGTCTTCAGCCCTGCTCCACGAGCATGCTCTGAGCAGCAGAAGGAGGATCTCCAGGCTTCATCTTGCACATTGTGACCCACTCTGTCAGTGTGGGAATCCACAGTGACATCAGAGGTGGAGAATGGCTCACACTCAAAGTCTGGCATTACCAGCACTGTTTGAGGAGAAGGACGAGAGCCTGCTTCCTGCAGGCAGACCTGGAAAATTAACCTGTGCCTCCCAGTGACATGAAGAGCTCGAGAAATTTTGTTAAGAAATAATAAAAGAAGAAAACACTCACTTCTGCTGTCCTTTGCTTGACTTCATACATTCCTAGATTTTTTCTCTTTTTTTTTTTTTGAGATAAGCAAGTGCTGAATTATTTCTAGGAGCAATTATTTCTAAGGACAGAGATATTCCCTGGGACACCTGTGTCTAGCAGCTCGGTTCACAGAAAAGATAGCAATTCAGCCATTGCTGCATTCACGTCTCCTGTTCTGAAAGCTCTAGAAACTGACTGGTTTGGATCTTATTTCAAGGTGCCTTTCTCTTCCCCTGGAGTCTTCACAAGGGCCAGACGCTCAGGTCCAAGCACTGCAGTGTTGCGTTTGTGGGTGTAGAAGCTTTGCAGTACAGAGAAGGTACAGGGTTAAGTGGCATGTCCATATCTTCCATCCAATGGAAGGCAGAACATGGCCTTTACTAGTAAGAGGAAGGACAGAGTTGAGGTGTTTTTTTTGTATAGTTTTTGTACAAAATAAGTGTGGGGAAGCATGTGCACGGGCAAGGTGTGTGAAGAAGACAAAATTATTTAAGGAATACGATTTATCTGAGGTAGCTCTGAGACCACACATGGGAACAAGACTAGCACGGACATCAGCAACAGCAGGCTGATCTCCCTAATTCAGCTCAAACCCCTCCGCTTTTCCCTATCACAGTGCAGAAAAAAAGTCAGTTTCAGGGAACTCCAGTGAAGAGTAAATCTGGTGTTAAAGAAGCAAAATACTAATCCTTAATTTATAATAAGATTAACAATAAAGGCAAATCTTATCTAAAGTATATTCACCCCTTTCTTGGTTAATACAGGAACACATTGAGTTGAGGAAAAGGCATTGAATCAGCACTAGTTTAGTGCCTAGGCCATTCTTATAGAATTGTTAATGTTGAATTTTTGTTAGATGAACACAATTCACTTCCAAACAAAAGGAGCATTTTATTGACATGGTTATATCTCTGGTAGTTTAAAAAAGAAAAATCTGTCTTTGATTTTCACCTTGCCAAGAATCCACAATGAGTGTTAACAGGCAAAGTATGTCCTAGCGCGTAATTTCGATGTAAACAAAAAAAGTCATCAGATCTATCTAGCTTTTGAAGTACGTACTGTATAATGAACACATTTGAAATGAAACCCATTATTGCTTCAGAAACAGAGATGATTACATCCCCTGACTGTTCCAAGCATTACGAAGTGCACAAGACAATCATATGTAATCGGTATAAATTGAACACCCTGAACTGCCTGGAGCCTAAGTTGAGAAAATGGAGAACAAGACCAAAGATCCATAAAATGTTAATGTTTTCTTGAATAGAACACCGAATTTATATTGTATGCTTCAGTTTTAATTCCAAAACTTATTAAAGCTTTCCTTCCTGCTGGCTGACACATACTGTTACACCAGCTCCAAACACATACAACATGACTTAAGATTTGCTTTTGAAATTTGGTGGTCTCTTCATACAGGATGAAATGTATCCAGTATTTGTGTGTGTTGTGTTTATAGCTAGGTGCTAATACCAGTATGGTAAGGGTGGAGCATAAATATAATTCATAAATTTAAAATCACCTGTACTGAAGAGAAACACATTTTGTTGTCAGACAGCAATGGGACTTTGTATTTTTTTCAAAAGATCACTTTCCTGCTGCTGTTATATTTTCCTACAAGATGAATGAGCCATTGTTATTAATAATGTGGTCTAATAAGGGAAATATTAGAAAACCTTTATTTCAGTATTGCTACTTCTGTTACAGTTTAAATTCTATTGTTTGTTCCATCTAAAGATTAAAAGTAGTATTTTCCCCATTATTCTTAATTATGATTTCTCCAGCTGGATGTATAAAAAAAATAGCACAGAAATCTGGTGGGATGGTAGCCAGTCAGGATTCTGAGAGGGAAGCAGGGAGAAGGAAATAGGAGGCAGGTCCTGAAGATATTTCAGCTGGTGTAATTAAGTGATGACAGCTTCAGAGTCTCTGTGATCCTCAGTCAGTCCTAACCTGGCTAGGAAAGGTGTCTTTCCTGTATAATGCTTTTTCTGGAATATCAGAAGGAAAACTGAACACTCTATTGTGTCCGAATTGGGAAACTCTTTCAAACTTTTCCTTCATAGTATTTTTAGATGTCATTCACTGTTACTGTACTTTGAGAGGTGCTCTAAATTATGCGTAATGATATTGGCATGAAGAAGGAAGTTTCACCACGACTGAAAGAGAGAATAGTTTTGAGGTATCTTTTAGAGCTTTTGATATTCATCAAGTCGATTTGCAGATTTAGTTGTATTCCTTGTGCAGGAGTTCCATAAGCCTGAATAACACAGTCAATTTCTTTTGTAAAATTTGAGTTCTAGGCAGTAAAAACATTAAGTAAGTCACATGCTCTCTACCAATATAGTAAGATTAGTGTACATTGTCACTCCTTCACTAAACGGGCACAGAAATCCATTACTGAGAGGACAATGATTTCTGTTCTCAGCAACAAGGATTTTGATTAACAGAGCACATGCTGTAATTTTAAAAAGTCTCAGAGGAGAACCAAGAGATTTCTGTACTGGAACCTGATTAAACATTATATCATTTTTATGGATTCCAAATACTATTTAGAGATCATGGACGGGAAAATCAGTTTCAGTTGGAAAGTGATGAGATTGTTTTATGACATTATCTTTTGTTAGCCATTAAAGTTTATTAAAGATACCGTAAGCTACATTATTCCTCCTCTATTTGCAATTTATAGTGGATGTTCCAGCAGAATACACTACAGCAGGAAATGTTATTTGAAGTAAGCTAGCTATAAATGGATAAAGTCCATGCAGAAACGAATACTAATCTTGGTTGCTGTTTAATATCTCTCAACACTTCTATACAGACAGTATTTGGTATTATAGTTCCAAAAATGAACTTAGTTCCTTGAAGATAACTTTTACTACTTCTACCAATTAATCTATGAGCAATGCAGCTTCAGTTTCTGAAACTGCCATACTATTGCACATAGTACAAAACCGAAGCTCCGAAACCTTTTCCAGTACTGATATTCCTGTGCCTTGTTGGGATCCACACAGATGAAACGTTTCCCAATGTTACTTTAGCTACCTCATCCTATGGGATTCTCCACACTCGAATCAACCACACTGGAAGAAATCCCAAAAGACTCTGTTCCTTCTCTTCAGAAATCGACCTTGGTTACAAAGAAGTCCTTTTGTGCAGTGAGTGACTGTACGAAACACTTGACATCACAGAATCACAGAATTATTTAGGTTTGAAAAGACCTTTAAGATCATCAAATCCAACTATTAACCTAGGTCTGGTAGGATGGAGCCCCGCTCAGCCCGGCTGCAGCTCCCCAGGGTTTGCTTGATGTGTGCATGGGTATATTTGCCCTGTTCATCATGCTGCAATGGCTCCTCAAAAAAGGAGCTCACATGAGTTGTATGGCCACTAAACAGACAAACAAACAAGCTTAATAAGAAAGAAGCTTTAAAAAAAAAGGTGGAAACGTAAGCACAGCCCAGATTTAGAAGGGGGCTTGGTGAGGAGATGTAGCAAAACTCTTTCATTCCCTCATGTCTATAGCAAGGCAAAACATACACTCCTGATTTCTAGTGCATGTATTAATGGGTGCCTCAGATAGATATAAACATTGAAGGGAAATAAGATGAAACTGGAAGAAGCAAAGAGAGATATTGATGAATTAAGTCACTGCACTTTGAGATTTATACAGTGGTATGATGTCTCAAATGTGACCATCCCTAAACAGAAACTGTAATTTAGACCTCATGTCAACACATTCAGACATCACAAGGAGGGGAGAACAGTGCCTCATGTCTAATTTGAAATATTTTAGTACCTGACATCCACTTTGGCTGATGAGGTCTAAAATGCATCTACACTACATCCTGTAATTACATGCAAACATTTTAATAATGGAGCCAGAGTATACTTCCAGGGTATTCGTCTCTCTCCTCTTTCTCTCTGTCTGTCTAACTTGTCTCTCTCCAGGGGCTTTTATGTTTAGGGCTCCTCTGTACTCCTCATATAACAGATCCACAATTTGTTGTTTCATTCAGAAATATACAAAGAATTAAGTCAAATGTTATCGTGGTGCATATTTCATTTTGTAAGCTACACATATTCAATAACACATTCACTGTTAGAGCTTGCAATAATGATACAAGGCGTATGAAAAGCTTTTGACCTTTATGATTCAAAACCTGCGATGATAGATAGGTTTTGATTAAGTGAAAAATGTCATAATGCCATCAGTTATTTGTTCAAGGGCAGAAAATTCCCTCAATCAACAGAAAAATTCTTGTAGCTAAGACTCAGACTCAGGAGGCCTTTGCTCAATTTACAGTAGTAGCACAGAATTTCTGTTTGATCACTGTACAAGGCACTTGGGATAATTCTCAGAAGTAGTTAGCCTTTGCAGTGTCTAGGGCCATGCACCAGAGTCAAGTTCAGAACTGAGATTTCATGCTCAATCCACAACCTGAGTAAGATGTGTAAGGAAAGGATATTCATGACCATGGAGGAGTAAAGTACAGAAAGGGCACTTGCTAGGTATGCCAATAGGGTGTCTCCTTTGTCACCTATAAAAGGCAGCTGAGCTGCAATAAAAGCAGGTGATGATCATCAGGCCAATGGTTTAGCTGTGTGATGCCGCAAGCATTTACTTCAGATATGCCCGCTCATGACATGCGGGTACCTGCAGTTCAAATGCCTTGTTTGGCTTCTGGTTTGAGAAGTCACTGACATGTGAAAGGATCATGGATACTCTCAGGGCTGGTTCAAAACTTCATGAAGTTGATGAAATCTTTCCACAGACTTCAGTTAACGTTTGATCAGTAACATAACTCTCAAGAGCATCAAGTCCTTTTCAGTACTTCTTGTTTAAGTAATACTTCCCAGAGGCTGTCGAGAAAAGTGAAGGTGTCCACATCTATATACATTCGGTAACTATAAAAATACCACATGGGTCATATTAATTTGAATGAGTGACAAGCTACTATTGCTTATACTATACTTAGTTGGATAAACAAGTAGTGAAGTTGCCCTAGTAATGATTTACATTGTTTCTTGTTCTAATGAGCAGTATCATCTTATCTTCACCACTTGTTTATTGGATCCAATAAGGCAATTCAGTTGTAAAGATTCAAGGGACAGGGATCTCTGACCTCAAAGTCTTTTAGAGAGACCGTGGTGAACTTCAGTCAACTGGCAGGACAGAAGCAGAACTAGCATACCCAGGCTGTTCAGCCCATGTGATAGAACTTCTCCTCACATTAAGAAGCAACAAAACAAGTTTTCTTGAAAAACAGACATTATTTTCCCTCTCACTATTCAGTATTCAGGTAATTTCCTGGTTTTTATGACCCTATAGGTATATTCATTCACACATTATACAGGGAGCCATTAACCAGCTGAACTCTTAGTTAAATGCTTATTTCATGCATTTGTAAGCTGAGATTAAAATGCCACTGATTCTCATGCCAGCTGTTATCTTTCTCAACTGCACAGCTACTTGTTTTCTAATGGAAAGAAAATATTCTAATATGTTTTGAAAGCATTAATTCTTCTTTTAAAAATTGTCGAACTGTTGTTCTTTAAAAGTTGTCTAGTGAATATTCAAAGTGTCAAGTCCTTCTGTTTTATATAATCTTCCTTGCATTTCTTAATATTCAACTTCCTTTCGAATGGAACTTTGTAAAGTAGAACTTTTGTACCCAACAAGCCCCTTCCCTTTGTGCAGTCAATTTTTTCTTTGACATTTTGAACAACCATTTTTCCCATTGAAGCCATTATAATTAAAAAAAAAAGTGCAGCTGAGGGCAAATTCTCTCATAATGATCAATTTTGTTGAAATGCTTTTCAGATATGTTTTTCAAGTTATCCTCAGGCATAGATGTTTATAAGAACAGACTCTTTATGCCAGCTGATAAGGAAGAAAGGGGAGGGAAAAAAAGTCATGGTGTGATTGCCATATCCCAGGCTGAGTATGCAGATTGGCAGTTACAGAACAGCTTACCTCTAGATGTGAGCTGGAATTCACAGAGCAACAGTGAGCACGGAACTTGCACAAGTCATTTGTTCAAAATAAATACATTACCTTACTTAAATGCTACCTTTTTATTCACCCACAGCATGGATGACTCTGAGGTACAGCACTACAAATCAAATACTAGATACATAGGGGTGTAACATGGAAGGGGCAGACCTCTAAAGAAGGCATGAAGTTGGATAAAAGTATTCAGGTGAAATGGCTAACTTCAGCTCATTAGCAGATGAACTCATTCCATGGCTGCTTCATCCAGCAGAACTCAGGATAATTACCACTCCTCAAATGCCAATGGTCATCCTCTATGTTTCAGCAAAACGTTAGCCCTTTCCTTTAATGTCTAGCTGTAAAACTACCATTAGATCTCTGCTAGAGATTTTACTCTGAAAAGCCATTAATTTTAGATATAGATTTGTAATGTTTTTCTTACTTTAACAACTTGCCCACATGCTCCAGACTCCCTGTATTTCCTCTCCCCTTTGAAACACGAAGCATGTTATTAACAAAATCTCACAAACAATTTAGCTCACCTGTTGCCACCTATTAAGCTCTTCCCAAACACATACATTTTTCGAAACACATTGTTAAAACAAATATGATTGTTGGCTTTCGTGGCATAACTCTCCAAAAAGATAATCCCTTTCCTTTAAGGTAAAAAACACCTGGGTCCTCCTGACCAGACAGTGTCCTTCCCACCAGGTACAATTACAACATCGTAGTTTACTGTTCTGCAAGTGCATGTCCCTTCCCCATTTTTGCTTAAAGAACTTCATCATTACTCCCAGCCTCATCCTCCTGGTTTCTACTCACCCATCCATTTGCAGGTAGCTTCTCACATGTGGTTTTCATTCCCTCTTATTATCTATGTATGTGACAGCAAAGCCCTGGCTGTTCTCCCCTTTCTAGCTTTATCAACTTTCAGCAAGCTTTTTCAAATAACAGCCTTTTCACTCAGTGCCCTGGTCAATATTTTTCTCTTCCTAACAGCATCCTATTTGAACACAAAATAAGCCATTACTGTAAATACTTAATACTTGCACAACACCAGTTCACTGAGACTGACACATCCAGCATTGCCTCTACAGAGCATTTGCTGCTGCATCATAAACGTTCTTTCAAATGCTGGGGTCGTTGCAGGTGGTTAAGTCAAAAGTCAAGAGATATTTGCCAAAGATTATTTCATCTTTTAAAACTTCAGTGCTTTTAAAAAAATGCTAAATTACCTTCAAAATTAGAACAATTAAGTGATTGTAAAACATATTTTGCCATTTATGTAATTGCTTTCAGCCACATTTCTTGGACATTTTGTATTTGACAGAAAGAAGGAAGAAATCGTGCCAATTTGTTTTATGAAAGTGATGAACTTGATGAACTCAGCCAATTACATGATAGCCTTGATCTATTTGTACCAGAGGAGAAGTGAATCATAAGTTTTTATCTGGAATGAATTATCAGAGGAGAAAGATAAAATGTTGACATTAATCTTCGTCATGCTAAATAGTGTAGCCATTACTTACTACTGTTAGATTGTCCTCCAGGTTACACAGACGTGTACTGAGGCATTGTTCACTGCAAACAACTTCAAATGGGGGCATTTTTCATTTTTTTCGTTGTGTAGGGCAGCCACATGTCTCAAAACACCATACGGCAGTAGTATACCTCAGAACCTCATGGCATATGATGAGCTCCAGAGAGACTGTAGCAAAATGAGTCTAATGATTTTCGTCATCCTCCTCTAACCACCCACGAGCCATTTACTGCTTGATTTCCTCTCTCTCAAGTTCACCACAGTAGTGAAGTAGCACAATTAACTGAACAGTTAGCCTAGTTATACCTAGCTATGGTACACAACCCTCTTAAAATCTTTTCCAAAACCAAGCCAAGTCCTGCAATTCAAAACACATTTCTTCCTTCATTCTATGCCAGGTGGTTTTCAGCCCCCTCAGCTGGTCCCTCATTTGGCCTTTGTCTCTCAGAGTTCATCTCAGACACCAGGGAACCAGAGGCACAGTTCAATCATAGTCACTTATCAATGTACCCACTCGGCACAGTGAGACCAATTCCAGCTAGCACATTATTTTTGAGTCTCTCTTCAGTTCTCATCTACAGCAGACAATTCCACCTCATGCCTGTTGATTACAAAACATACCTCTCAAGTTCTTTCTGTAGAGTTGGCACCCATGAAAGGTGTCTACAAATTCAAAGCCCATTTTCCCTGCTGATTGCTGACTTACAACTTTTTCTGTTTCCTCCTTTGCTGTCAAGCATTTTCTGCCACACTCCACAATAGTCTGCTTTCAAAATTACCTTCTTAAATGAAGGGAAAGTTTGTTACTCTTCTGTTCTATCTTTGCTTCATTTTCTCTGCATGTTAATTTAGAAGGGCTCATGGTCCCAGTTTTGCTTCCTAACCTACTCTGACTGCTAGAAAAGATATTTCTCCTGCTCTTTGTCCTTCTGCCAGCAGCTTTTAGCACTTTCCCAGTATTGAAGACACTGATGTTATGACCAGCTTTATGAATTCTGTATTCTGCAGAGTTTCTGCTTGCCCATTATTCTTATCAATGTGTCGCATTTTTTTGCGTCCATCTTGGTGACCACATTCCCTTCCACAGCCATTTCCTGCTTGCAGCTTCCAAATCTCCTTCTGCTTTTTAAACACCACAAAGTTTGTTTTCCCAGCTGCCACCTTTCCCTGACCCCTCAGCATCAAAAACCCCAAACCCATTGTAAGAAATCAAGAATAAAACCATCTTCAGCAACTAACCGCTCATTTGGTCATTGCAGTCAACACAACTGGCTCGTTTCCATCTTCAAATCATAGTCTGCCAGCCCTGATTTCACCCAGTTTCTCATAGGAGCAAACTACCTTCTTCCTCTGAAAACACACACCGGTTAGACGGGGCAGCTGAACAGGGCTGTTTAACTTAGAGCTTTTGGAACTTATGAGGCAGACAACCCTGTCACAGGCAAGTAGACTGTAATTTGATTAGGATGAGACTTATCAGAGAATACACACATTTATGGTGCTTGTAGCTAGATAATCAAATTTGTATAAATTAGAATCCCTTTACATTCTGTTTTATCTAACACTTTACTCATCTTTGAGTATAATGAAGCCTTCTGTTGGGATATGAGAAAAAATGTTTGGTTTTGGCTCCTGCTCAGAAGCAGAACAGAATATACCAATTTTTTTCAAGCTAACCTAAGATTTAAGGCACCACATTTCTAATATAAATTTTAGCTTAGCATTGAGTGACCTTTCCTATATTTGCATTCTTTGTGTACATATAACTCACAACTTCCCCAAAGCATATATAGTATGTTCTGAAAATGTATTAAGACAGTTTCATTCTAACCTGTTTATAACCCTTCATTACGTCCAATAGATAGAAAGCAATAAAACTGAACAATAGCGTCTTACCAAATCTTTCTTAATGGTAGATTTTGCTATTAAACTCTCAGAATTTTAAAAAATCTGCCTAAGTGTCAATACATTTTAATTTATTCTTCCATCAGAATATCTCTTGCTGCTAGCCATCAGGAAACTCCATTCTTTAACCAGATATTTCGTGTAGCACTCTAGCAACCTATTGTAAAGTAACTGCTGATGGAAGGAGGGTAGCTGCAAACAGCCATTAAGCTCAAACAGTAGATGTCACTATTGTTAGTGAGGTGAGATCTTGCCAATAGGGGATATGAGATCTTGCCAATATGGGAGATGAGATCTTGCCAGGGATAGCTGAGAGCATTGATCCGTAAGCATAGGGTGTATTATGAGAAAAAAATCCAGGTTAATATGTTAGTGTGGTTCTTGTACTTACACTGGGGAAGAGGGCATATATATACTACAACTATACTTGGGACTGGACCTTTATTTCTCATCTGGCTTAGTGCCATTTGGAAAAGCATTCATGAACTTTTTTTGTCCCCCAATGTATGTTTAAAAAAAGATCATCAACTTTTTTGCTTTGGAAAGATATTATTCTCAGTAACATTGATGCTCATGAGAACCGAGAGTGTTCAGGACATTGGTTTGTCTGCTGGAAGAAGAAAACAAACAGAAAACCCTGTCCAAAATTAACGTAAGCTGCTTAAAAATTGATTTAGTTTTAAGCTCATCCTCTTATATGACACTTCACACCAGCAGTCTTTTGGACAGAGTTAAAACAGGACAAGTTTGTTGGACAGAATATGGCTAAGTTAGCTTGAATATCCTGTATCCTGTTGGTTATATCTGGAGAAATCCTTGAATACAACACCACCAGCAGTTCAACTCAAGAAGTAAATACATGAATAATTATAAAAGAAACTGGCCCTGAGCTTCTAGTTAAGCATTAATTTGGTAAAATATAATGCATTTATAAAATAGTTTTGTAACAGTCCTCTCTTTGCAGTTCTTACATGGAAATGGCTAATTAATTTCACTATCTCTGGTTCGAGCTGTTATGTTCATGTTTCTTCAAACAACAGTGTCAATATTTTACAATTTTGTGCCCTGTGCAGGTACACAGAAAACCACCTCATTCTTCTAATTATTTTGATGAGTGTTAGAGGAAACACAGCTTTCTTCATGGTGCTCTGTCAATATTTCCTTAGCAACTTTTTTTTCACTAAACAGTAGCACAAGTAAAGGAAAGTCTTCCCATAAGTCTGAAAGCTGTGTATTCTAGTAACAGATTTATTTTTTTTTTAAGCAATTCCCTTAATAAGATGAAATGTCACCATCCTGGAACTAAACATGACACAAAGTTTCTAAGATCTTCCAAGATTTATATTTGACCTTTGAAAGAACAGAAGAGTTCTAAAAAACGATTTCTCTCAGGGGCAGCCCTTTGGGTGTTCTGAGCAATAAAATCATCACAGCCATTTTTAACTTTCCTTTTGTTGCAGGAAAAAAGTTTTGCCCCACAGCTCCATTAAATAGGTCTATCTATTACTAAGCATGATACATACAATACTAACTGTAGGTTATGATGTGCTCAGATGTGTTCACTTCATTTAAAGCATCTCATGAGGTAAAGCTGACCTAACTTTAAGATTTTATCAATATGCTTTTCCTACCTATTATGCCCAAACGCCTTCTCTCCATGTCCATTTTTTCTCTTTTCAGAAAAGCTTTAAATGCTGTACAACACATTTTTACCTTTCTGATAGCCTGCTGGTGCCCTTGCAATAAGATAAAGATTATTAATTCATGTTACGAGAGCATCTTGCAGACTATAATCAGGGCCTGAGATACCATTTTGCTAGCTGATGGATAAAAACAATACAACATACTGATTTTTATTTTTTTTTCTGTCTGGAGAAGATAAAATTCTAACCCTTTACAACCTGCAGTGGAGTTTCTTTTTATCTTTCTGTGATTCCTGATATATGTACTAGTGGTCACATCCTCAGTTGATCTAAACCAGCATGTTTCTATTAGCTCCATACGTGATCAGTCAAGTGAACATTGTATCATCTGAAAAACTGGTGCTTTTAAAAAAATTCTGTATTCACACTCAAAGCATTTAGTTTTATTTTAAATAATAGGAAACAAACAAAGCAATTACCTTATAAATGGGCTGTTCATGTGTGGACAGAACACTGAGACTGGCCAGCTATATGTACTACCCACCTACAGTCTGTCAGCTGCATTTGTTCCAAAATACATTGCACAGCCACCATCTGTCAGTCATAAACTCTGTGGCCAAAGAGCAACTTATTAGTTTAGAAATACTGAAAAACACTGTTGTTCATGTAAATGCTAACAAACGTTATTAGACATGTTGATCAGCATTATAAACAAATATTAATTGTTTTTACTTGCTTGGATTTTTTTTTGTAATCTGCTCCACACATATTTTAATAAGTAAGGAATTAATTGATAATTTGGCACAGGGACAAGGTGCTGCTTTACTCAATTAATTCAGTAATTTTGATGTGTTATTTCTTGCCTTAGAAAAAAAACGTGCATTTTGATAGATAATCTTTCTTTTCTATTTAAAAATTAAAATAGTTTTAAGCAGAAACAGTTTCAGTAGAATAAAACAGTCACACTTAGGAGATTATAATTTCCTTTCTTATCAGGATGTTAATAAGAAAAAAAACCAAACTGTTGTCCCCTTTTCCTCCTTCTGAAATGTTTCTGTGCTGGTGGAGAATTGAGATTGCAGGGATATGCTTGAAAATAGATTCACATGAAGAGTAAGCAAAAGGTTTGGATAGCTGAGCGAGATCTGACCTATTGCTTGCTTTTTACAAATGTTCTACCTCATGTTCAGCATTTGCATTATTTGTATACTTCCCTGAACACATATAGTAAAGTAAAACACTGTCTTTCAATTATTTGGAACTTGTATCATAATAATAATTCACTTATTTTGGCATTTTAAAGTATTCACTTGACATCTAGAAGCACGACCTTGTTTTACATTTGATGATTCAGAGTTTCTAACCATAAAGCATTTCTTTGATCGAGACAACATACAGGTGTAATAAATGAATCTTGAGATTTTACTGTATTAAAATTAAACTTCTGGATCAAAAAATCCATCAATTTTATTTAATACCGAGATGAGGTATAGGAACATACTACCATATTAAGTATTTTAAAAAATCTCATAGTTGAAAAAAATAGGAAATTAAAACTAGGGAACTGAAATAAAGGAAGCTCACTGCTAAAATAGTCTAATACATAAACCACTAATAGTTCATAAGTAAATTCTCCACTGAAGCTGGAGTCTGTGTCTTGCTGATTCCTCTCAGAACTGATCATTATCTTAAGACATTTTAGAGTATATATTAAAGAAGGATTTGGGGTTCTTTGACCAAAGATTTACAAGGCAAACTTAATACTTCTTTGGGGAATATTTCCTTCTGTTTTGGTTTGTTTTGTTT
>VWYH01003170.1:179580-210850 GCA_013399365.1 Pampusana beccarii | reverse complement strand
TCATAATCTTCTGATCGAACACATTAAGCCATTTTAATATTTAAGCTGAAAACTGCTGTCCTTGTTATCCTCTGTTTCTGAAGGTCTTCTCCCACCCAGAGTTGCCATTTAATCAAGAGAGACTGAGAGGAATATTTGATGGGAAAATTTAGGTCCAGAGGTAGACATCCACTCTAGTACTTTCTGAAGGGCATGAAGGTACATATTTAATTATTTGGTTTTATGCAACTACTATTGTCAGTGTATTCGTCACATAGTAATCATCACTACAGCATGAAGTACCTGTGTTGCTCTGGGTTAATTAAGTAATATCACATTGTCCTTCTTTTCCTGCTTAATTAAATATCACTGGGAAGCCCTGCCTTTCATTTGTGATGCATGGTCCTGATTCACATTGGTTGACCAGGAACCCTGGATTTAATTAAAATACCTACCCCAATTTTCCCATGTAGCCTGTTAGCTCCTGGTTGTCTTTCTGAGCTGTTAAAAGATCCTCTGGACTTCCAAGGTAGCTGAAAGGTGATTTTAAAAATCAATTTTAATTTTAACCAAAAGGCAGAGTTCTAAGCAGAAAAGGCTGGAGATAGTTGCACTTCATCCTCCAGACTCACCTCTAGACTGCTCGGGCCGTGTAAAACATAAAAAGGTAGTAAAATACATTTACAGTAATATTCACAAGGCAAATATGGACAGCTGATTCCAGAGGGAGATTAAAATCACTGCCTAGAACCACTTATAATCTAACATTATTCTCATTGTCAAGCAAGCAAGAAAGAAAACCAACTAAGGCACAGCTTTGCTAATGCTTCCTTGGTGCTTGGATGTTACTAATGCTTTGAAGTGCAAAGGGAAAACCTGTGTCATAAGTGACAAAAAGTGGCAATAGAAAAGCCTCACCCCTTTTAAGTCACCTCATCCCACTTTTGCCAAATTCGTGGGGAAAAACTGTAAGGTTGTCCTCAGAGGTGCTGGTCAGAGAGGTGAGGCACAGGTGGAGCTTGGGAAGGAAGACAGCATAGTTGCTCCTGGGGTGGTGGAGCTGCTTGGCCAACCCATGCTGGACTCCTCCTGCCCAAGTTGCCTTTGCCTCCTGCAGGGAGCCCAAGAATGTTGAGTGCAACCAACCACCCTTGTGTAGCATCCAAGTGGTGGGAAGCTGCTGCACATGAGGGATGTGAGCGGAAAACTCTCTGGGCTGGATTCAAATGTATGGGTTGAGACATTCAGCCTAAAACAATCACCCCAGCACCTTTGGCAGCAAGGAAATGTTGGGTATCTTCAGCTTACCTATCTTGGGATGTGATTACTTGCTTCCAGGCTACCCCTCTCTTTCTCTGTGAATATTGAGAGAACGTAGGTGGAAAACATAGACTCATAGAACAGTTTGGGTTGAAAGGGACCTTCAAAGCTCATCCAGTCCAAACCACTGCCATGAGCAGGGACATCTTCAACCAGACCAGGTTATTCTGAGCCACATTAAGCCTGGCCTGGGATGTCTCCAGGGATGAGGCATCCATCACCTCTCTGGGCAACATGGGACAGTGTCTCACCACCCTCAGCGCAAAAAATTTCTTTCTCACATCCAGCCTGAATGTCCCCTCTTTTAGTTTAAAACCATCGCCTCTTCTCCACATTGAAGCTCATGGCTGCTTGAAGCTGGGTAGATGACCATGAGTGGCCAGGTAGCCACCTTCATTGTGGCCTCTGCACTCCCAGAAGCAATGAAGTGGTTTAGAGCTAAAAGGGTTATCACATCTTTTCAAGGTGGTGGACAAAAGAAGCCACAGTGCACAATGATGTTTCTGTAGGCAGTCTGAATGTGGTCACCTGGGCACAGCTGGTGTACAGACCACTAAGGCCTGCCCGTGCAGCACCTGGGGAAAGGCATGTTCTCCTGCTGCCTTTGCTGGTGCTGGTTCCTCATGTATCATACAGATACCAAGCAAAATCACCTCGAAGAAGAAGCTGGCTTTTAGATTTTTATTAACGAGAACACTGGAAGAGCTTTCATGCAAAAAAAAAAGAATTAAAGAGACAGAGAAGCAAAGAAATATATATATTAAGCAGTGGATAAGAATATATCAAAATATGGGATACTGTGATCAAGAGCAAATCCATCTGCTATGACGTGGATTATTGTGCTTGGTATTCTTTGTATTCTGGATAATTCAGAGACCTGTCTTATGAGTTTCTCACATCATCTGGGTGAATTTTGTTTCTGCTTTTGACTTCTTGCTATATTAGAAAAGGAAGTACTAGCAATGTTCTCCAGTACCATTTCCACATAGTGAGCACATGGTTAATTTTTATTCACACAGACGGAAGAAGTTAATCTTTATTCTTTCCGGTAGCCTGCCGGAGAGGCTGCTGGCAGCCTTGGAGTGTAAATAGCATTTACTCCTGGTGTAAATATAATTTGCTCCATCCCTCCTAGCCCCTGTCTCACAGCCACATCCTGAAAACTCTACAACCTGTCCAGAGCCTGACGGGCATTCGTGAGTATGTTCAAACTGGGAACGCTGCCAAGGAGACAGCCTTCTCAGTGCCGAGCGCAACTGCTATTGCGCTTAGGGTTCAGCAAGGCAGAGTCCCAATAAATGTGGCATGGTCCACGTTTCTCCGCTGCACACAGAGGAACAGTGCAGAGCATCCCACGGAGCTGCTGGCAGGCACAAGGTGGATGGGGCCAGCACGCAGGTCATGCAAACTCCTTCTGAGAAGAGAGTGGTCAGAGCAGAAAGGATCCCGCATTTGTACCAGCTGCTGCAAGTTTGCTTTGGAAAATCAAAACCTCGTTAAGATGTTGTCTATGGGGAACTTTTACCAGACATGTTGAAGTAAAGTTCACTCCACCCTCTTTTCAGCAGCTGTGGTGGAAGCCAAGTGCAAATGTTATACTAGGTGTGGACATAGCGACTGCAGCAGTGCGACTGGTCCTCAGGAATGGATATGTAAAGCAGAGTGCTCAAATGCCTGACATACATTGTAGAACGCTGGTATGGAACAAGCAAGGTGCTAAACTGAAGCAAATAATGTCCACCACATCTACACTTCTCCTGCGGTGATCTCTCTGTAACCACTGGTTAATTTTTCTTAATAGCTGGTGCAAGAGGCAGGTAGTAACCATCCTGTTATATGCATGACTGAGGATGAGTGAGCCATTTACCTCCCATTGTCCACAAAATTGTTTACGTGAGAGTGGAGGAAGCTCAGTGATGCAGAGCACCAGTCTTCTGCTCAGATCAGACCATCCCCACCTCGTTTACCCAGGGGATTGCAATATAGTGGTTTTAAATCAGGGAAAAGTAAAAATATAAATGCATGATGGCTATGAATCTTTCTGACTTGTGAGCGAGAGGCACGTGTTCCTGCATACTGTATTTTCAGCAAGACATCCTGTCTTAGGTCAACTTTCATTCGGTGGTCATGGTCAAGGCTTGCCTTGCTAACCACATTTCTTCCAAAGGCTGTGGTGGGTCTGCGGGAAAAAAAACAGCTGAGGGTCCGTTTCTGAGCAGCTTCTCGTCCCCTCATTAACCACACAGTGTGGTGTCATCGTGGCTGATACAGAAAAAAAAGACTGCATCCCGCTTCTTGTGTCTGTGGGTATTTTAGTTTTATGACTCCATCCTTCCTACAACAGAGCCAAAAACAAAGAGATGGGAAATAAAATCAGCTGTCTTGAAGCTGTACTAATAACTATCTATAAAAATAAGATTGAATTCCCAAGAACAAAAGAGCAATTGAGACATTTAACCTAAACATCCATAATAAACTAATCAGAGCAGATTTATGGCGAGAAATATTTTATGCTGCAGAGGCATGGAGGAAGTGAAATAATTTCTGCCTAATACTTGGCCTCTTGCAGCCTGTCTCATTCCTCCTCACGCAAGCTTTGGGAAGATGTGACAAACCTCCTCATGACAAATCCCAGGAATGTTGTGTGCTCCCCTTTGACTTCAGCTGAGCTGAGCAGCCAAACTGGAGGATGATTTATTGCAACTGCTCAATAATAAGCTGCAGTAAGCCCAGAATAAGCTGTTGTTTTGCGTNTGTTTTTTTTTTTTTTTTTAATCTTGATTTTGCTTTCAGTTTTGTATGAAGGAACAAGCCAGCAATTTTCTAGTTTTGCCTTCTTCTTTCTCCACCTGGAACTACTGTGAGGACCTTTCCTGTTGCTATCATCAATTTCAATGGATAGTTCTTCTGCCCTCAGGTCAGCTTTTAACAGGTGCATTTGCTTAATTAAATGCAATCAGGGGCACGTATTGGCATATGACTGGGCTTCAGACTACCAGAGGAGGTTGGATCAGTCAAAGGAAGGACTCAAGAAGGACTAGAGAGATTTCTTTTTTAATGGAGTGATTCACTCACATCAGAGTTGGAGACTGAGGTACCGTTCCCTACCGATTAGAGCTGCTCCCTTTTGCAAAGTTAATGGACAAACTTGCTTTTGTGACACCAGGACATACATGACCTGTCAGTAAGATTCACAGGAAAAGCGATGCTGTGTGAAGCTCCTCCTAAAGAGCAGGAGTCTACACCATGAAACCTGCAGATTTACTTAATGCAAGACATCTGCAGAGGGGTTGTCTCTGAAGTTCAAGTCCCCAGATTAGGCAGCTGAGGCCAAAGTTTTATGCATGAAAACCACTGGCAGTTCTCAAAACAATGGGATATGGGAGGATGACCCTGTTCTGTTTCATCACTCCAGTCAAGATCATAAAATGAGAACTGAAACTGAACTTGCACTAGAAGATACGTAAGCCAAAAAAACTGAAAGAAGCAGTCTCTGATTTCACAAAAGATATACATAGGTTTCACAATAACTTCTTCATATCCTTTCCCTTCTCCTCAGCACATAAGTGATTTTGAGAGAAATGAAAGTATCAGGCTAAAGTGTAGGCAGGCACATTCTGGGCAGCTTTTACTGTTTAATAGTGATTTCTTTTTCCCAGGTCAGGGGAAAATGTTCAAATTGATGTTCACATCTCTTTTGGGCTGATCTGAGGCTCTTTGTTCTCTTACTGCTTGTGATTGTAACACACTTGCCCTCCCTGTCACCGGGACTGCATTGCCAAATAGAAGTTACTCCACACCCAGCCCTGTGATTACAATTTGAATAGAAAACTGTCACAAAATAAAATCCCTTTGAGCGCCTCAAAAATGTCTCAATAAATTCTAGTGACAGTGGTGCTTTTTTTTTAATTTGCCTGGCTAGATTTTCACTTTAGCCCTTTTGTGAAGTATTGCTTTTCATTGTAGCATGTAATTACTTGACAGAGTTTTGCTAAGAGGGTCTGTGAGTCAAGTCTTCACCTCACTGCAGTCAACTCCAAACCTTACATGGACTTTGAGGAAGCAACACGTGACCCACGTGCTTAAGAAATGGGATCTCCCTTAGCTGTGCTTTGTAGAAACGGGGGGTAGTCATTGTTTGAGTTTTTGAAAAAAGAGAGGTTGAATTTTTTTATTTACAGGAGAGAATAGCCCAGGGTGCGGGCTGTGGTAGCACCAGTGGCCCCAGTCCTAAAGATGGGTGCAGTTTAAGAGGTGCTCCCTCTCTTCCTGTTCTCTCTGCTGAGGGATGGTGGGACTAGGAGCTTTTGTTAACTTCTGAATTAAACTCACACACCTAATGGTTTAACTGAGTATATCTACCCTGAGTATAGGATTTACTGAAGACCTGCAAGCCTGTGTGACCAAAACTACTTTTCTGTAAGATCTTTCATGGACTTTTTTTTGATTTGTCAAAATCCTGAGCCAAGATGCTGGGTTGCATTCCAGTATCTGCTGATGTTTGTAGTCTACAGAGGGCATGTAAAAGGGCTACAGCATAAATGCAAAGGGTGTGGAATGTAGCACAAGCCAGTGGGGAATCCTAGAGGGAGTAAATGACAGAGCTTCGAACGTAGCTAAAGAACTGACAAACAAACTAACAAACTAAAACAAACAAAAGGAAGCAGCTCTTCATGCAACCCCTGGAGCTTGTTGCTAAAAGACAGGGTGGATGCTGAAAGCTAACACAGCTCCAAGAGGAAACAGTTCAAGTGTTCTGGAAAAGGGTCACAAAATGTTGGCACAGGAAGTCTCCTGGACTGACAGTATCTGGGGCTGAGAGAGAGTACCAGAGGAGAAATATTATGTACATTACCCCCTTCCTACACGTTTCTAAGCAATTGCTTCTCACCACTGATGTGGAGAGATGCTGAACTGAGTAGACTTATGGTCTCAGCTAGCAGTTATTGTCCTTACGGATACAGATTATTAATGGGCTGTTGTGCATTTTGTCTGGCAAGTAAAGCAGTTGCACATGGGAAAATTCTTGCACATGGGAAATTCCCATACACATTGGTGTTGTATCGAACACAGAGCCTACCACCGGTGGATGGATCTATGAGGAAGGCAGGTTGTTATCTCCTCAGTGTTCCTCACTCCCATCTACATGTGTAGCCCTGCTCCATGTCACACAGCAGCACCAAACGTGATTGTTGTGTCCTTCCACCCAAAGTCAGAGCTGAGTTTGGTGCTGCACTAAATCATCTTCTCTTCAGCTTCCAGAGGTTAAAGCAACGGTTTGCCATGGTATCTGGTGCAACAAAGTGAGCTGCGTTTCAGCCGGTATCAGGAAATTTCCTCTTCAGGTATTTAGATGTTCCACTCTCAGGAGACCATATAATTGCTTTTTAAATAAGATGCGTATGTTTGCAACTGCTGCCACAGAAAAGCCTTTGATGTGCAAGTCAATATCTGGCCAGCTGTTCAGATATTAACCCATAAAGGAGTGATTTTAGGCACAGGTACAACTGCAGAGCATCCTTTGGCTTCTTATTGGTGGTCAGCGGTAAGAAAATGCAGTTTCTGTTCCAAGAGCAGAAGCTGTGACCTTAGAGCTGGACAAGATCTGACTTGCATTACAGCCGGTTGTCTGTCCATGTGTCTTCTTGTAAAACATCTGTGTCTCCCCTTTCTTTTCTACAAATTTGCATAGTGCTGCCCTGTATGAAAAACATGTCTTGTGTTTCAGCCTGAGAGACGTATTTTGATGCTTAATTATAGTGTTTGGTTTCCATGGCCAAGTGCTTTTGGATTAAAGTGCAGTGTTCTTCAGATACTGTTATTATGATTGTTTGATTTGATCATAAATGGATAATAACAGACCTGGTCGCAGGGAATCAGCCCCAGTAGCTGCTTGCTCCCTCCCTTCCTCTCCCTGCCAGCTGCATTTCTCAATGTGTTGGGAAGATCCTTCCAGAGCAATTGCTTTGTTAGCTGTCTCCATTAACACACCAGAACCAGCAGCTTAGGGAGGAGGACTGGTCACGGTGCCTCGTATCTCACACTGGTTCATTAGAATTATGAACATGCTGTGAAATTAATATAAATATAATTCAGGCTTATCCAGTGTAAAACTAGCTTAGTCATGCCGAGATAGTAGCTGTCTACATCTGTTAATTATATCTTGACAGGCCTCAGCTTGAGACTTTTAAGACACCACGGGATTTTCTGAGATCTCTTGATATAAACCTTTTCCCCTAAAGTGCAGGAACAAGTGCCAGATTTTATTTTATTTTATTTTTTTTTCTCCTAAAGACATCACCATGTTCAATCTGTCAGTCAAGCTGTGAGTTATACTTATTCTTCATTTATCTGGCACATAGGATTTGTCTTCAGAAAACCCATTGGCCATGTGCTCACATGCATATGACAGCATGGACTGCCCAGCACTGTCACACCGGGTGGCAAAGTTCTGCAATGACTAATTTCTTCGAGAGCCAACTTGACATCACTTTGCCTTTGTCAAGAAAATGTCTTCTCCTGCTCTCCCAGAGTGGTCTTAGCTTGAGGAGGAGCAGGCATCAGCTGGTACCCTGTGGATGCTGGAGGCTAATGTTCGCCAGTGTCTTCTCTGAAATATCTCCCCTCGGTGGTGGATCTGATAAAAGTCCACAACTGAGATCACACCTTCACTACAGAAATTCTGAAAAATGTCATAATATACTGCTTTAGGTGTTTTTTTTTTTCTGTTTTGAATTTTAAAATGCTGTAGAGAATCCAACAAGTAAGTGTTAAACCTTCTGTAAGAAACGCATATGGAAGAGGAGAGAGTTGCTAAGTACAAGCCAATGCTGGATACCTAAAGGCCAGAGAGAGAACAGATGTTTTACCACCTGCATTCTCTTTTCTACCAGAAAATAATTCAGATTTGGGTACTTCTTGCTGGATCAGTTTTTGTTTCTTTTTTAAAGCTGACTTCCCTTTTCCTTATATTTAAAGTGTAAGCAGGGAAAGGAAAAAAAAAAGGCCATTAATATTATACTTTAGGTTTGCATAGTGCTTACAGGAAAATGTTAAAATGAAGTTTGTGTCTCTGGGGGTTAATAATTTATGGTTGGTGTAGGGTTGTTATAAAAAGAACATAGTTACGGTGAGAGCATATGGCCAAATAAAAGAAGGAATCCAGCCTTTCAGAGATGCTGTTCTCATGGAAAGGGAAAGCCAAAGCTGACTGGAGCACAGACATGTTGTTAGCTGCAGCTAAGCCGCACATTTTCCTTCCAAAATATAAGGATATTGTTTCAAGACATGCAGTATGGCTCAATGGCGATTTTTGGTGAAGAACTGTATTTCAGTCATAGGGGTGGTGTTTTAGGGAGAGATCTGAGTGAGGTGCAAACACCGTAACACAAAATCACCAAGCACAGAAGGTGTGAGGAATTGCTTACATCGCAGTGAAATCCAGTAAACATGTCTTGCCTAAGGGGTAGAAGGTGGTGGAGGTGGTCCCTTGAGGACTCTCCTCTATGTACTAGTGGATCAGATACAACAGAGTACTAGGAAATCCAGCGAGAAAGAGACTGAATAAAGAGGTAATTTAAATTAACTCGGATACCATTTGTAAGTGTGGATCTCAGTAGATCTGAGCTAACACACTGAATTAATTTTACTTATCACAGAATCATAGAACATTTGGGGCTGGAAGGAACCTCTGAAGTTCACCTAGTCCAGCACCCCTACCATGGGCAAGGACATCTTTAACTAGATCGGACTGCTCAGAGCCCTGTCCAGCCTGACCTTGAATATTTCCAGGGATGGGGCATTTGAATTGCCTATGACTCTAAAGACCCAATGTCATTTCCGTCCACTGTCATCCACGCAGAACATCTCAGCTTCATACCGCAGTGATCATGCTGAAGACAACAGGAGTTTTACCCCCTGTTGTGCAGAGCTTGGCTTTCTAAGCCCTGCCTATAACCTAACGCTAGCTCACTGTCTGCCGTGAGCGGCAAAGTGCCTAGACACGACAGTGCAGAATACTTTCATTTCTAAACAACTAGAAGAGAGTTTACATTACTGACAGATAAAGATAAACAGGAGGAGGCAGCTGTGAAAAGAATTCCATTGACCACTGACCTGAAAACATGTAGCTTTCCATAAAATAAGCACAAACTAAATAAAAGCGAATATTTAGATTCTGCAAAAATACTTCCTACAGAACCAAGCCAGTAAATTTTAGAGGGTGGTATGAATAGAATATGTGAAAAGCGACCAAGCATCGTTTTCTAGGCTAAATTACCATACATTTCAATACTATTATGTGGACTTTACTCTCTTAAACAAGATCAGAGCAGATGCCCTGACTGTTTCTGACTGTACATGGACAGAAGATGAATTCTAACCCTGTCTTGACAAAACAAGCCCAAATCTACACCACGTAGGAAGCTCCTATTCCAATGCCTTCAATAATCTAAAGAAGAGAATTACTGGCACAGCACTATAAATAGCCCTGTTTTGTTGGTCCTTTATGTTTCAGGGTAGGCACTTTTGTGTGGTTTTGATCAAGTTTGGTATGCACCTTAAACAAATGTGTGTGTGAAGCAAGGTGGTGTGCATGGATGCCATCTTAGTCAATTCTCTTGTTCACTTGCAAAGGCCAGAAATAAATTTAGTGATAGCTGCAGTTAATATATGCAAAGTTAAATCACATAAGATAGAGGAACTTAGAGCAATTGGAAAACTGATCTGCAACCTTCCAGCAAATAAAAATACTGAGGTTTGGTTTTGGCTTTTTTTTATCCTCCCCATTTACCTTTTCCACAAGTACATGAATTGAAATCCAGTTGCACTTCTTAGCTGGGATAACAGTCTGATAAATGACAGATATCTCAGCGATTGGGCTGGCACCCCAAAATACAAGATATTTGTTTACCTGAATTTGCCTAAATACAGTTAAAATCTCTCAAGAACTCCAGTACCTGAGATGCCTGGGAAAGACGACCAAGCTCTGTACATGTTACCTTGATGTCATCTGCATTAAAGGTCAGAATGTCTAAGCATGAGGCTTACCTGCTACAAAGTTTAGACCCAAACCTGAACATCCACCAGGTCCTTCCAGGATGCTATCCCTGGTATCTAACTCCTGTCCAACCCCCAAACTTCATTGTCACACAACTACAGCTGGCTTAAGTCATAGTAAAAATCTTTGAGCTTCTATATAGTATTTCTCTCAGGTATCACCTGTGTTTACAGGCAGACTGAAGGTTCGAACCAGGTCTATTTTGGGAAAAACAACAACAACAAAGGAAAAAAAAAGAACAAAAATTATTCAATGTCAAGCCACTCATCACAGAATCACAGAATCACAGAATCACAGAATCATCTTCTAAACTAATACAACCACTTCTGTTCCTCATGGCAAATTTAGTGCATGACTGTTAGTCAACCACTGCAGATTGTCTTTCTTACCATGGTCAGACTGATAGGTCTGAAACAAGGAACAAAAACTCCTAAAGAAAAATGTAAGGAGTGAAAGAATCTAAGATCTATCAAATAAGTGGCTTAAACAAGTGGTTTCACAATGAAGATTGAAGTAAATGAATGGAAGTCCTTGGACTGGTAGAAAGCGCCTATAGAAACCACATAAAAACCACAGAGCCTGAAGCAGTAGTAGAAGATGGATACACCAGGTCAGGTTTGGTTAGAGCTGCATCTGATGAACGTGCAAGAGGAGTGACCACCATGACACATGTTGTTAAGCCACCTGCAAAGGCAAGCAAGTGGTTGCAAGTCAGCAGCAAGGTGGTAACACAGCCTTGGTGAGCAGCAAGAAGCGCAGCCTTTGTCCCTGAAACCACAGATCCTTGGGACACTCAACACAAACCATCTGATCCCAGGACGCTGTAGAGCATCAGCACCTTCTCACGTGCTGTTGAGCAGCACATTGGCAGTGCTGTTCGCCAGCATCAGCCTCTTCTCTTGACGCTGTAGCCACATCGAGGGTGAGCTCGTGGCACGGTGGCTTGGTAAGGGGTGGTGGACACCTGCACATGGGTTGCCACAGGGTTTGGATGTCTGAGCTGCTTATGGATCAGCTGCCAGCATGTCAAGCTTTGCAAAGTGGTATTTTAAGGCAAACAAAAGTTGGCTTTGCTTCCAGGTTCCTGCAGCTTTCCTTTTGGATGGCATGCCACATCTCTATGAATCCAATGAACTTGAAAATGGTAATTATAGAAGAGTGAAACACTGCTTGGAGAAGACACTGTCCTACAATTGAATATGGGAATTGTTTTTCTTTTCACTTCCAACTTATAGATGAGTTATTAACGGGAAATAACCACAATTCTGAGCTGTGTTTACCATGGTTGTCAGATGACAGTTCTGTCTAGTGGATTAGTTTGTTACAACTGACTAAAAAAATTTTCTATAAAACATACAAATATGGTGATACTATAAGATTTTAGAAATTCCAAGTCAACTTTTGCCAAGTTGTTTGTCCTGTAAACATTCCCAGAAAGTCCAGGAAAAACTGGAAATGAAAAGGAAACAAAAGTCCAAGCATTGCTTCAGATTATTTTGGGGATTTCCATCCAGGCTAGATTTTTGTTCCTCAGTTTTTCTAAGTTAAGAGTCTAAATCCAAAGCAAATTTATTTTTTAAGGATGAGAAAATATTGCTTGATCCCAAAGTAATTTTCGAGTTGACTAGAAGCAATTAATTTTGGATCAGCCTGAAATAAACAACTTATTTTCTATTTGTTCTTTATTTTGTTTGGTTTCAACTAAAAATTTAAAAAAAAAAAAAAAAATCTGTTCTCTCCCCAGCTCTGGTTATAGGTGAGAAGTGCCAACGAAGCTGCTGGGATTTATCCAAATGAAGCAGTGAAGAGAGTTTGACCTTTCCCCATCCTACCCAGGCAGCCTCTCTCTTCTGCCCTTGGGACCTACTGAATATATTCAGGAAAGGTGAAGGACAGAAACTGCCTCAGAGACAAGGTCATCTTTGATGAATAGTTGCTTTAGAAGTTTCATCTTGTGCCACCAGCATCAGTAAGTTTTTCACTATAAACTTTTCTTTTGTTGTTTTGATTGTTTGTTTGTTTGTTTTCTACTTGAAACAGTTTCTTTCAAATATTCTGGTGTATAACATGTATTGACTAACACCAGCTGGTGGATACTCCGTGCTTATTACACAAGTTAAAATGTGACCTGCTTGGGCACTTTCTTGGTGGCAAATTATCAGAATTTTATTACTTGACTTCTACCTAGTGGACATCTGCCAATTTGGCTTAGCAAGGGTCCCCTTGGGACATCCCCTTTTTCATACCGTTTGGACTTTCTGTGTCTGAGCAGAGCTATGGAGCATTTGCTGGCACTAAACATGACTTTTCCACTTAAGAAACAATATAGATAATATGTCATCGTGAAAACAAAAGAAAGGTGTTTTCCAACGCTATAATATTATCCAGAGGCATCGTTACCTTGTTAGTTGGGAAGACAAAGTTAGTTGGCTGACAAACATTATAGTTGCTTGCAAAATATGAAACAAATGGATCCTATAAACTTTGGCCAACAGCTACATTCTGGAATTTGTTTTGAATGCAAAAGAGACAAGTGTGAGCACAGAAATTAAATCCCATAAATCTATGCTGCGCACATTGCCAGTTTATTTCAGTGATACAGTGTTATGTTAGTTGAAGCGATTATAGGAGAGTGCTAATAGCAAGTGATCAGTTGTTAGGCATATTTATTTAAGGAATATAATAGATTAAAAGCCTTCTGGTCAGACTAGATACTCCATCATCTTTAAATAATTCCTGCAATATGTGACTTCCTTAGTCATAATTCAGATTTTAAAACCATGAATTACAACTGAATTGCTGTTGACTGGGCTGTAGGCAGAGACCTTTCTAATGACGATAAAAAGCAAGTGGAAATTTATGATTGCTGAAGTTATTTTCCTCTTCAGATAGGTTTGAAAAGAGAACGCTGAAAAGCTCATTTCTAATGTCCCCATGCCTCTGACATTTTCAACTTTAGAATGGCTCTTTAGGATCTGGAAGTGCTATCACATTATGTAATAAAAACATTTGCTTTACATTTGCATGATAGGTCAGTGGAAAATTATATGTGTTAAAAAGACAGCAATAACATTTCTGTGAGCACTATGAATTAAACTCTTCGTATTATTTATTGCATTGACATTCTACATAAGCATCACAAATGCGATACTTGAGTGTAAGTGGTGTGTGAGGCTGATTACAAAAACACAGCATAAAAAGGAGAAGAACAGAAACTTCAGCCGTGATGTGCTGGTGGCCTCAAAGCTTGCAGAAATGAGAACATTAAAGGCTGACTGAGCTCATCAGGACCAGAACTGTTTCACCTCTTTCATGGCAGCCTTCTGGTAGTTGTATTTCTGCACACCAGTGCCTTGCCTCTGGGCAGAAAACTACTTCTAGAATAAGTTGCTAAAGGAGAAAGAGCAGCAAGAGATGATGCATAATTTTAAAATCAAATTGGGGTGGGTCCGTTTCTCTATATACACGTCTGCTAACAAAATACAGCCTTTTCTGTGCGTCAAGGTATAGCCCAGCACTTGAACAGGAAAAAAGGCAACTGCCGCTCACCTACCAAAAGCTTACATGTTGGGTTTATTTTCTGGAATGGAGACTAGCTCGGTCTCGTGACCAAAAGATCTCGACTTGTTGCCATGACATGCAACGGCAGTGGCATCTCAGTAAGGTCGTGTCAGGTGTCTGTCATCTTTTTTTGGTATGACAAAGAATAAAGCTGGAATCACAGGTATTGTGCAAAGAGCGGTGCACGCTGGTTACGTGTGCTCAAATACAGCTGAAATGACCTCAATTCGATCTGCTGATCTCATCTCCCTCCTTGCAGATTTCCCCTCCAGATCACCGTGCGTCCTTGTAATTCATATAATGCCCCATATGCTACATGTGCCTTATGACTTTCGTTGGCCCATTCACCTTGTTTTCCAAAGACACAATCACTGTTCAGAGCTTGCTCACTATGAGTTCACACCATTACCTGACTCTCTCTTGCTTTCACTCTGGCTGTCTCATTACACTCAGGATGTACTTATTGCTGAAGGGTGCAAGAAATACAGTATTGCCACCCTACAGCAGTTGTGTGTCAGTGGGCCATCTCCCAGATGATTTAACGTACCTCTTACTCAGCACGAAAGTCCCTCCAGCTCCAAATACTTCTATTTGAAAAGTGATAATGTAGTGATATTTTACTGTGCACTTAGAGAATGAAAGAACAGATGCTGTGGGTTTGATTTCTTTATGCTAGAGTGGTGAGATGTATTTTATACCATACCCACTTCTGTGTTCTTACGACGCACAAAGATATTGAATATTTATAGTTTAGCATTTTGTCTGTGGAGATAGTGCACCTCTTTCATATTTGTACAGAAGTAGGTCAGGGATGGGTAATTGGGAAGGCTTCTGTGAATGAATGGTAAGATTTATTGGACAATGCCTCATGCTAAACTAGAAATGGCTACAATATTAAAATATCTGCTCTTTTTAGCTTGTCTGGCTGCTAATAGAGTATCTGTTGCTCTAAAAATAAGTGCTGGCTGTACAACTTTTAATCTGAATAGGTCATTGTGTGAGTCCTTTTCTGTAAGAGCTTTCATTTGCTATCTGGGACCCAATAATGGAATTGCTCAGTATGTGGGAGCACTTTTTCAAGTTAGTAATATGAAAAACATCCCTGTGTGACTTGCTTCATGGCAGCAGAAATGTTAATATATGGGTAATATGTAAGCAGAAGGTTTCTGATATCAAATCCTTCTGAAGGGCACGTGATCTGTGGTTGAACTAAAGCTCCTTTATGCTACACACCAGCAGGAGTTGTGGTATTGGTGCATTTAAGTCACAGCTTGTCAATTCAGAGCTCACATTTATTGGGCCAGTCCTTACACGAACAGTGTAGCTGGCCTTTTTGTATGTGTATGAGGAACCTGCTTGTATCTTTCTTCCAAGGAGATGATGGGTACATAGCCCAATCCCTCAGAGGGAAAATCAGCCTAAAATTGTGACTGTTTTCATCAATTGGTCATCAACATTGGCTGTGCCCATAAAAGAGCTGCAACTGCACTTACATTAGTTTCCTTCCATAATCCTTCATTCAAAAATACACTTCACCTGTACACATAAGAGTGTATTTGTATGAGTACCTACATCTAACTCTAGTAATACAAAATCATCGGGATTATCGAGAAATTATTGCATTGGGCTATATTAATCCATGTTTAAAGTTGGGGTTTTTTTTCTATCCTGGGGACAGGCTCAGAAAACAAAAAAAAAGCCAGCGTTCAGTTTCTGACCATTCTGTAGAGGCAGCGTTCAAAGATACCTCCTGCTCTTTCTGTCAGGCTATTGTACACATGGTATTAACACACTGATTTATGGACCGATAGGATGAATGCCCAGGTGGTCCCCAGGCTCCCAAAGGAGCTCACTCTCTCCCTCTCTCTGCCTCCAGGCAAAAAGAACCACTCACTTAGATTAGTGCTACCTTATCTTGCCTTTCTTCAAAGCTTACGTGAGTCAAATCAGGGCTCAGCTTTCAGCTTGCGAACTCAGAGTTGTGAACTAAGCCCCTGAACTCAATGTATTTTTCTTCTGAGGGTAATAAGCACACAAAAACAAAACCCAGGGAATGCTATTAGTCCTCTTGATAGGTGAAATGTGTGGTGTATGTGTGCATGGGCATGGGTGCATGAACTCACACAAACAGGGCATCCTATCCTAGTCTATTAAAATAGTTGCATTATTATGTGAAGAGCTTATTACAGTCATCTGGTGAGGCTTAAATGCCCAGCACTGAAAACATGCATTTTGGAAAGGTAGCATTTTTCTATTCAAATGCTTTCAGTTTCCTTTTATAGCCGCGTAAGCACAGTCAACATATTCCTTTTATTTAACCTTTTTACTGAACATAGTAGAGCATAAAGTTCCTTGATGTCAATAGAAGAATTCTGAGGAAATTCAAAAGACTTGGGATTAGGACTTGGATATATATTGTAAAAAGACATAAGTGACAAATGTACCTCCAATATTTTATTCTTTTAAAAAAATGGGCTAGTCTAGTAATAAAGTCTAAAAAATAACTAATACAATAGCAATAAAAATAATAAAAACTTAGTAAAAATATATGGATAAAATCTAACTATGCTGTTACATAGACACACCCCACAGGCAAAAAAAAAAAAATGCAGATTAGATCTTAAGAATCACTTTAATTCCCTGGGAAATCAGAAACTGTCAGAGGCAACACTGCAATGTCTCCTTAACTGTAGTTGTAGAAGTAACCTCCTATGACCAATTTATTTTGGTTTTGTGTTCACTCCTTGTAAATTATTCTCTGCTAGAGAGAGCCAATATCCGTTTCCTTTATCCAGAAATGGTTCCCTTCAAGGCTGTGATAGCCAAATATGTTTTAAGCTATAGAAGTCAAAATGTTGTCTTTAAGATGTAATGACCCATTATGTTTCAACAGAGATTCCGCACTCATGATTTTTCTTACTCCGCAACTGACACGTGTAAGTAAGCATGGCTTGCTTAGGTCCTTTCCCTGCATCTTCAGGTCCAGAATGTGGACAATTAAGCAACAAATATTAGCAAAATTATTTTTTTTAAAATGGCTGTATTTTTTTCCTTTCTTCTGCCAAGATGCCAAGAGAGAAGGTCAGACTCAGCCATACGCTGTACCATCAGCAGCAGTTGCACAGTACCCATGGTCATTTTCGTCTGCCACAAAATGAGATGCTAATGGGTGATTGCCTCCCCTGCATCCTCCCATGAAAACCCTTGTTCTCTCTCAGAACAAGGGAGCCAGAAATTATTTCACTCGTCCAGGCTGAAAAGCGTGTTACCATTAGTCGAGTACAACCTATCTTTCGACAAAATGAATACTGTAAATGAAAATTGAAACGCTACACCACATAAGAAAGAGCTAATATTTTATTGACTTAAATATTTTATGTTGCTTTGCTGCACAAACCGTTAACTCTTACGCAAAAGTTATGTAGAGACTTTCACATAAGGTATTTCTATCCGTGTTGTGCATGTTACTTTCAGTCTTAAAAGTCAATAAGTATCTTTGTAGCTTTTCAGCGCACAAGGATGACCTACATTCAGATAGTTAATACATTCCAACAGCACGACTTTGCTGAGGAGCTGCCTTGGGGATGATGCTTATAAATCCTGCAGGTATTTTATTGTGACCCTAACTATAGTGACTAGCTTATTACTACTTTATTTCTTAGGGGGCATTTTTGAGCTGGTTCTTTTATTTATCTTTACCTTTTATTATCTGTAAAAAAAAGAAGCAAAATCTATCAGTCTAAAGATCTCCTCAGCTTTCTTGTTTAAGAGAAGAGCTTTATTTGCTTAGCTTTGTTGTTGTTGTTGTGATGGAATTAACTCAATCCTCACGTCACAAGAAAAGCTTCTGCATAAAGCTTTAGCACTGAGCAATGAAAGTAAAAATCTTTTCTTCTTCTCTTTGCCCTGTTCTGGCCTCCCCTCTTCAGTTTCACAGTTGCTTAATTTGATTAAGAGGAACAGGGATTGTCAAGAAGATATGTGTAACAGGGGTATTAGCACCCATGATTCAGCCTTCCTTGTGCTGATGGAAGCGATTATGATTTCAGAAACAGAATTAGTGCTGCTGAATGCTCCTCGGACACAATCAGCTACTCTGCGGCACCGGGAATTTGAAGAACGATCCTGTGAAAATAGATGTTGACAAGACCTCAGATCCTGTTCTCCATCAGTGCCCTGAGATACTGTAAGCATTGGTGTGTGGGAACTCAAACACAAACCAAGACCCAGGATTCTCTCAGCTTTTAAGTCAAAATAGAAGGAGTGTTTGCCCAAGGAAAGTAGAGGACCTAGAAGGAAGCAAACATGTTATATGTTCAAGAAAGACATGTATGAACAGAAGACGTTGGGCAAACTTTGCAAGAAGAAGTGGAAAGATTTCTCCAGTTGCTACTGACAAGTACAGCAGTAGATTTACCAGGGGCTAAAAGGTCTCTAGGACGTCCACTGCCCCAAAAGTATCTCTCTATAGGGTCTCCTGGTGCAGTTCGGCATCTATACACCCTTCTCACATGCCCAGCAGTCCCACTGCCTGCCCAGGGAAAAAACACAGTCAATACAGCATCCACAACAATGAATAAATTCTAGTCTTCAGACACAGATCGCTTTCAAAGGACTTCACCACCATTAGAGCCCTTGGTTTCAGCTCTATATTCACAAATGGGAGCATGTTTTTTCCTGCCAGTTTTGAAATATTGTAGGTATAAAAACTCATCCACCTTTTATCCATTTTGTCCTGAGCATTTGTTCTTTTTTTTTTCCCCCACCTTGCATACCTTGTTGCATATAAAGCAGCTATTGTAGTGTGTGGCTGCAGTGACATAATTAGTATTTGTTAATAAGGCACTGAATTTGTAGCACAAAGTGGTGCACTGAAAGTCCAGTGTGATGCTGAAAGCAGCAGAATGGACTGGAATATGTTAGAAAGTTTTAAAAGGCATTAATCCTGAGGGATGCTCACAGGCAAGAACAATCCAGCCCTCTGTGAATCAGAGTGAAATAATTGTAGTAGTGCAGGGAGCGGAGTACGATCAGCAGAGGTTACACTGTGTAAAGGGTTTTGCTAGAAGCCACCCAGACTCTCATAGTGCAAAAACAAAATTTCAATTAAATGAGCAAATTCTGAGAAAAAGCATTGTTCAAGCCTTTGTTTGTGTTGCTTTAAGCCTATGAGAGCTTATTAAACCATTCCACTAATACAAAATTATGTTCTCATTCAGTTAAAAAAAAGTACAATATCTCAAGGCACTCCACAAAAAAGCGCACAGACCCTGCCCTGCAAACTGAGGTCTTAATCGTCATGTGACAGTAGTCCCATTAAACAGAGAGGAAAGTGGCTGAAAACAAAAAGTCATGCAAGACTTAGCAAAACTAAGGGCTTCAAGTTCACCAAAAAATAGAGCTAACACAGATGGATGGATAAACAGTGAAAGGGGCAATAGGAGTGTGCAGGTATGAATGGGTATCTGGTTGCATCACAGATGATACAGTATAAATACATCTGTGCACACATTTAAAAAAAAAAAAAGTATAAATCCCCTCATACCCTTTTCCCATTTGCATCCCACATGCTTCCGCCAAGCCACTCAGGACTGTGTAAAAGAGCCCACTGTTCGCCAGCGACCAGGGAGCTGGGGGCAGCTTCTGAGCCTGGAAAAAGCCACATTTCACTTATCTTTCCTCCTCTCCTTGCACCCAGATGCTTTGCAAAACAAACAAACTACATATCTACATATCGTAGCCAAAGCTACGTATCAGAATACATTCACTGAAAGCCATACTGTCTGGAGCCGTAAGATTCAGCAAACCTTGGCTGGGCTGTCCATAAGCCTGCTGCTTGATTTATGTTTTCAGATGGAAACTATATGAAGCTCTTAGTTATGCCTGGTTTTCTGCCAAAATCAGTTTGACCTAAACTAGGCTTTATAGAAACTTAAAGCACAAGGTGAAATGTCACATTATCCACAGCAAAACCTGTCNATAGCTAGTGCTGTCTCTTTTCTTTTTTTTTTTTTTTTTTAGAGAAAGTGTACATTTTCTCGGGACAAACTCTGAAGCCTTCACTCATTTTAAACTTTCTCTGTGGGAGTTATGAAAGGAGTAGCTGGAAGGCCCAAATTGGCTTTCCTGTCTTGTCTTCTTTTGCAGCACACTGGTTGAGTCTGATACCGGGGCAACAAAGAAGGAATGAATGTTGAATTGGGGCTGAAAGTTGTCCATTTTCAATAACAAGCACCACCTCTAGAGGAAAGGATCCAACTTTATACACGTGTAGGAGGCTGACAAGTTTAAACAAAACAAATGCAGAGGCAAAGAAATCATTGTGAGCTCTGAGCATCTGACAAGAAGCAGAGATAAGAAGCTGAAATGGAGAATATCTGCCAATCTTGTGTTTAAAAAAAAAAAAAAAAAGGACATCAGCTTCCACCCCTTTATCTGATTAAAAGCAGTGGGAAATGTTCATTAGTGGCATCAGACTTAATTACTGTAATTTGTAAGAAGGGAAGTGCCACCTAGTGGCACAGACGCTGTGGCTGCTCCAGCTGCAGGAGCTGAGTGAGTACGTGCTGCATTGCCAGAGGTCCCCACAAATTTGCTGAATACTCATAGACTAATACAGGCTATTAATTCATTATCGAGTGCCAATGGGAATCATGGCACCAGGCAAACACAAGGGGCCTCCTAGTCTAATTTAGATGGGACAATAGGACCCAGAGACCCAAGATGGATATCCCCAGTGCAGACGCATTCCTTTTAATTCTGTTTGGTTTACCAAATAGGAATTCCTCTAGGAAACCTCAACAAAGAAGTGGATTAATGAGAACCCTCGCAGAGAGTGTTTGCTATATAAGCAATTCCAAGCCTAAGTAAAGCAAGGGGCAAAGTCTGATCAGCGTTCAGTACCAAACTCAAATAAATTCTGACAGAAGTGGGTGAAAAATGCGCCAGCTGCAGGTCAGCAAGAAATGCTAACAACTCTCAAACACTGGCCTGCCTATTTTCATTAAAAAGCAAACAGAGAGCAAAACAAACACTTATTTTTCCTCTGCCTTTTTTTTGTTCTGTGGAGTTTGGACACTCATCCTCCTTCAGCTACACTGTCCTTTGGTTTCTTCCATTTTCATGGCATCCTGATGCTCCTCAACCCCCTTTACCTCTGCCTGGCTACAAGCAAGATACCCTGCTCCTGCAATGAGGCCACATTGTCCCCCAGTGTACTTTCAATTTGCTGTTGCCAGCTCCATTCTCTGCCTCTGCTGTTCCAACACCTCCTCAAATTCCGTGGTGCAAAAGTTTGCTTTTATGCCCAGAAGCTGCAAGACCCTCCCACCGTGAGCTGTTTACAGCTGCTCTCCTGTGGTATATCGGGAGGATCCTCTCCTCTTTTGGACTGACCTGAGTCTGCGGAGATGAAGACTTGCTTAATGCAAGAGAGGGAGGTTGCTGTACTCTGAAGTGCTTTGTTGTAGCAGCTTGGTCATAGCTGGCATACAGAAGCTGCGCCCAAGGACCAGCCAGCTTCTGCTTCACTCCGAGTTATTGCTTCCACGCTGTGGGATTTCCTCTAGCTTACACACTCTGTATTACTTTGCTTTCCTGATAGGCCCGACACGTTATGGAACTGTGGGGCAGTTGATGAGAACTAGCCAGAAGGCAGTCCGCAAGAAGCAAACTCTGCCAAAACTACAATCTCTCCTTCCATCCCATCACCAACATGGCCCCTGGTGTGGCTGATACCATCTACAAATAGTTAACTGCTTAATCCACTGGACACAAAGAAGTGTGATATCCTGCAATGCCAGTAACAGGCAAGACACAGAAGGTGTGAAACTGAGTGTGCTACTGGGTCCCATTACTACCGGTTTCAGTGGAAACACTTAAAACTCTTGTGCGTCCCTTATCCCTTGTGCATCTGAACCAGGAGAAGAAAAAGAAAAAAAGAGAAAGGTGATCAAACAGCTCCTTCTTACATATCTTATTTTGGAATACTCTGTGCAAGGATGTAGCTGAGGCCAAAGATGAGAAAAATAAATACATCCCTTTGCAGTCTGAACAGACCAGGCCCACCTCTCACCCTTCAAAATAAAATACCAGGCAGGTGGGGTCATCTACATTTATTGTACCATGGTCTCCCTCATTTCTTGGCTCACAGGACAATTACTGGTGGCAGGACCAGCAGGAAGGACCAGCAGTGATTATAAAATGTCCATATGGCAGCAGATTTCGGAGAGTCTCAGGGGAGCTTGTGCCCCCATCATGAGAGCTCCTTATCTGCTCTGGAGCACGTCACCAACCCCGTCTGCAAACTCACCACCTAGAAGAGATAGCATGAGCTGCTATCTAAGCACTTTGGGCATGGAAATGTCAACTGCTGGGGGGCTATTCTACTGAAGGTGTGTGCTTAGCCAGGTGTCCTGTTCAAAATAGAAAAGAGGACCCCTCTGTTGCACTGCTGCACCAGGCTAACTGCAGCAGTAGGTCCACTGACATCAGTACAGAGAAGTCTCACAAAGTTCACGGTACTTTTGTCTGATTTTATAACATAGGGGGCATTTTTAGCTTCTATATCCAATCTTACGAGTGCTAAAGTTGCTCCCCTTCTCCCTTATCCTGAGAGACCCCCTTACCACAACAGTGGAAACTTTTTGCTGAGTATCTGGATACCAGAAACACTTATTTCTACCCTTTCTTCAACATCTAGACCATAATAATGGGACGTATCTTCCAGATCTGGCCATTTCTACCAGAGTGGAAAAAATCAGTGAGCAAACCCTGATTATAACCAACCCCTGCTGATTCTTGCTCAGAATTAAGACCCAGGAATAAGGTGGAGGGGATGTGGTGCTTGAGGCTCCTTGGGCAGAGTGCCCCTATCTGGTTTGCAGAGGCATTTTTAGCAGCATTGGCCGATGCCTGGACTTCAGGGCTCGCCTGGGGAAGTGTCTTTGTTTGCTGTACCTGCCTGTTGCAGGTGCTGGAGAAGCTGTGAGCTGCACAGCATTGTGCTGGTGCTCATGGTGTACACCATGAATGGATTCTCACTTATGGACAGTTCCAGGCTTCCCAAAACACTGAGCCCATCTTCCTCTCGAACAATGAGATTGCGTTACAAAGCACAGTTTTTTTCTGTCTTTGATTATTTTTTATTTGCACATTGGGTCGTCAGGACAAAGTTGCTTCCTCTTTCGAAACTTTTCTTTGCTACCACCATGATTCATTTTCTGTGTTAAATGCAAAAGAGCTTCTTGAGTATTAAATTTCCTGCTTTGAGGCCCTAAAAAAAAAAAAAAAGCATTAAAAATCACAGAATATTGAACAAAGCAGGATAGTTTTCATCAGAGAGGGACTGCCCTGGTAGTATAAGGATCAGAGGCTGCATTGGGGGTTGGCAGTGGTGGGACCTGCAGCAGGAGGAGTGGAGAAGCCATCACAGCTGCTGGCAGGAGCCAAGACCGTGCACAGCCCTGCCTGCACCTCAGCACCAAAGGGAGATGGCTGTCCAGTGGAAGGACTGACCATTTCTTTCTGCTTTTACACACATCCTTTCCCCACTGAGGAAAAAAAAAAAAATCACTTAAAGATCACTTCCTACATAGAAACTGATACATTTTTTTGTGGGGGAATAGTTTGCAACAGTGTCAAGAATCTTACAAATCGTGCAGCACGTGTTTGCAGACCAACTTGCCCTTTTTATTTCTTTATTTTACAAGAAGGTATCACAGACATTATCCTCGCCATGTATGAGACCCAGCCAGAAGATGCGGGGTGCCAGCAATAGGCCTGGCTCAGCTCTTTCAACCTGGTTACAATCTCTTTTTCTCAAGGTGGTTTATGGCTCTTCTTGTAGATGTGAATCTTTTCATCTTTCCTTGCCTGCTAACAGTTACCAAAATTTCTATCTTTTTATTTTGATCTGCAAAAAAAGAGTCCCCAGGAAAGAAAAGCGGAGATTTTGCTGCATGATGGAGAACAAGGAAAAAGCCTGCAGCCTCCCATTCTTCCACTTTTTTGGATCTTCCTGGTCTATTTCATTTTTTTGCTCCCCTTCACAAATGGCAGAGGAGAAGAAACTACTGACTGACACTTGTGGAATCAGCTGGATCTTTCTAGTGACTTCAGCGGGTTTTGGATGAATTACATTGTGAATGTTTGTTGTTGCTTTAGCAAATGATGAGAATGCCCAGGAAAAAGAGATTAGTTAAGAAAATCTCTCTTAATCCATTTCAAGAGCTTGCCCTATCAGTGTGGAACCAGACCCAGTGAATTTATTCTTTGCACAATGGTGGTACCTTCATATCATAAAAAGAAGAAAGAAAAGAAAAAGAGAAGTTATGAAAGGCTCGTTTAATCTGGTAGCAGTAAGTGAACAAAACCACATTTGATTACCCAGGATTACTTCTACACTAAAGCTTATGATGCAGCCACAGAGTTATCAAAACAAAAATAATGTGTGTTCAGGATGGAGTTTATCAGAGGAAGCCCAGGACAGTATGGATTAGCACAACACTTGACTATGGCTCAGGCCGCCTTGTACTGATAACTTTCTTAAGATTCTTCCTCCTGTGGCTTGGCTTGTCCTGTGTTTGGTCCTCACAGGGAACAGAGTTGAGAAGGACCTCGGCAGTGACCTGCCCACCCTAACAGCTCCTCCCCAGAATTACAAAGCAACTATTCTTTAACAAGTCAGATCTGGCTGTATAAAGCAGACTGCTTTTTGAGCCTGACTTGAAGACAGAGCCTGATACTTTGGCTTACAACAGGCAGAACCGAACACCACCAGTATTCTGACGCAGATTTTGGTGGGACTAGCCATGGAAGCATAAGTAAAAACATCCCAGCCTGGCCCCTTGTCCTTGGTGTCAGGGCGGAAACGCTGAGGCAGAACAGAAGGCAGCATCAGTTGTCTTTGCCACCATCAAGTGCTGCTGAAAGCCTCCATGTCCTGGACCTCCTCCTGATAAACTTTGTCCTGGAAGCTGACTATCTTAGTGCAGATAATGCTGTGTCTGCATCATTACATTTAATGCAGAAGTAATAGCTAACCATCAATTGTGGCTTGTTCTGTTACCAAATGAAACACTCTATTCATCGTTTTTCATAGCTGAGTGCTCTCTCCTCCGCTGCAGAAATATGGAGTAAAAATAGGTGGAGAAAGGTTTTGCCACAAAAGAAACATTGACATAACCCATCAAGTGTTTCATTTGAGAAAGTGGTTGTATACACTACGGTTACCACTGCTGCTAAGGTTGATTCCTTTGAAGAGTTTTAATTTGGCTTTAAAAACATATTTGACTAGAAGCATCTGAAATAGAAGGACTGGGAAAAGCTTTTCTTTAATGCAGAATCTGAGAACTTGCAGAAGTCTATTGTTTCAAAAGATTTTGTGGTTTCTGAAAACACATGAGGTTTTAGATAACTGAATCACAGCACCATCAGGAAGAAGACTACAAATCTGCACCTTTAAGAGGAAAATTGGACCGATGGACTCATTTTCAGCACAGCTGGCATGGCACAGCCCTTTGCAAGTAGATGGGAAGGAGAAGTCAGACCTTAAGAGCTAGTGGCCAAGTGGAATAACTTTGCAAGGATCTCTGATTTGCCTGAAGTGACCTTAGTACTGCTGGCATCTAAATTACATGAGTTATTTCCTTGACTTTTACGTAAGACTTTTCACACGCAGCATCTCAGGAGAAAAGAAAAAAAAAGAAGGAAAGTAAAAAAAAGGCATAGGAAAAGATGAAGAAAAGGTGACTGTCAAGTCACAGAAGATGGCTTGAAAGAACCTATGCCAGACAAATTAGTTTTTTCTTGATAGACTGTATTTCAGATTCACAATATTCTTTCAAGTGATGGGAAGCTTTTTTTTCCACAGATGTTCAGTTTGATATTTGCACATTGGCTGTAGCCACGGCCTAATTAATTTCAGATATTCCAAAACAATGGTTTCTCATAAAGAACCATTTAGGGTCTGTGTTTCACATTTGAAATAATAATCATTGTCGAGCCAGTAACATAAAACCTGTGCTTAAAAAGTGTGTAATGAAAATAGTATTTTTCATCATCTCAGGACTAGGATGTAGCTAGCAGGATTTTTTTTTCCTCCAATGGTATTGCTTTAGGATTGAGACAAAGCCTAAACATTTTCCCTTTGTTGGGTTTTCTCACACAAATCTGAACATCTGAAAACAATGATTTGTCATGGGAGACATTTGGCAGCCTGAGCAAAGGTTTACTGTTTCTACTTTGCCTAAAATATTTACAAAGAAAAATATCTGACATTCACAGTAAATCAGACAATGTTTCAGGCCTCTGACATAACTCATGGAGAAAGTCTGCCTGGTCTCTTCGAGAGGAGAAAAGGAGATCCTGTTTCTGGATGTTTTTTGGTTCAGTGCAGAAACCTTAGCTCTTCAGGAATAAGGGGAGAATTAAATAAAGTGCGATGAAAATACCTAGGGGTTGCAGAGGTCTGTTTTTCTAGCTTGATCCGCTCCGCACTTTCCCCAGTCCTCTTCACCATTCTTAAAAGCCCTGAGGGTCCCCGGTGCAACCCACCCTCCTTTCCCCAGGGTTTTGTTTCTCTCCCGGGCTGAGGATGCCCAGGGTGGTTTCCTCTTCCTTCCTCCTGGCCCCACATTTCTGACGGGAGCACACCCCGCAGTGGGAAGAGGGGCCTCTGCGACCACCTTCACTATCTCCGCCTGTGCCTTTGTCTCATCAGCCTGAAATTCTCTCCCCCGTCCAGAAATCTCCCATCCCACCGCGGATGCAAGCAACCCCTTAGCGCTTAAAGGGGGGGNGCCGGGAGCTCCGCGCCGGGGGCGAACGGGGCCGGGCCGCGGGAGCCTCGGGCGGAGGAGACGGCGAAGAAGGAGGAGGAGGAAGAAGAGGAGGAGCGGGGTGGCGGGGGAAGGGGGTGGTTTCTGCATCCTCCGCTTTCTTCCCGGCTCCGTGAATGAGCGGCTTGGTCGTCCGGTTCCCATGACGGCTCCGGCGCTCGGGGGATGGCAGAAGAAAGGGGTGAGGTGGGAGGTCTTTTATTTAAAAATAATCTCTTTTCGTTCCCGCGGTGAAATAAAAAAGGGATGCAGGCAAGCAGACCTGAGGCTGAGTTAGCTGTGGGGTTTAACTCCCCGTTGCTTCTTGGTGGTGCCTGTAGGCAGAGCGGCACACACCGCTCCCCTCCCCCACCGCCCCAATTTCTGTTCATACCCAGGGTCTCCCCGTCCCCCGGAGGGTTGGCCAGCTCTTCAGTCGAAACCCCTGTACAGGCAGGTGCCCCAGTGGACACGGGCAGCTGCAACTTCCCATCTTGGGCTTGTCCCACTTGCTCCCAGGGCAGCCAAAGCTGCGAGAAGATGCTCGCAGCCCAGCTTCACAGGACAGCAAAGATCTCCAGATGGCAGGGACAGCAAAGTCATCTCCCTTTCTTTGCTAGGAGTAGTTGCTCTGTCTCCAGTGGCTGAGGGTCAAGAGGTGATGGAGAAGCAAGACCAGGGCTGTAGAAGTGGCTTCTATTTTGCTAAAGATCATCCCTCCTGTCAAGGCAGGGAGTGGAGTAAGGACAAATGAAGCTGGAAAGATGGGGTGGATGATGGAGGTTAGAGGGGACAACAGAGCTACTTTCAGTTTGACTGCAATGCCTGATCATCTATTTATTCCCCGTTTGTCCTGGAGTGTGGCCTGGAGAAGATGAGATGCCCTATGACACAGGGTATGACCTGTCCTCCTTTCCTGAGGCCTGGGATGGTGGCAGGAGTCCCACCACTTCATCCGGAAAAGGGAATGGGCCACTGGAACTGGTGCAAATTATGAGATTTGTCCAGAGGGATTTCCACCATACGCATGTGTCATCAAAGGATTTTGTCTGCAGCCTGAAAGGGGGCTGAGATTGAATGGAGCAAGAAAGCAGTGCCTTAGCTGTGCATCTCACACAACCCCCTTATGTCAGGGAGGACTGAAGAGGCTTGCCTGAACAAATGTTGGAGGTATTTGGTGTTAGCTTTTCCCTTTCTTCACAACATTGTGCAGAGGAAGTGTGCACAGCCTTAGCAGTAAGGGTTGCCATCTACACATGGGGAGGCAAGGAAGGCCGGGCCAGCAAAGAGCAGAGTCAACTCTCACAACCACCTTCTTGTGACGCAGCATGAACTGCGATGCCTTTGTGTGAATTTGCATCAAAAAGCCTCAAAAATATGCCTGCAACTCTTTATAGTGACAGTTTGAAAGCACAGAGTTGCATTTCTGGCAACTGTTCCACTGCACAAGGTTTAACGATTGAGAAACCCACAACCCAACGTGGAGCAGGTCCCTTCTGTTGGGATGGGGCATTGCCCAGGAGGAACTTGTGTTGTGTAGGGACCGACCCATGTATGAGCAGTTGAAGGGACTGGTGCCAGAGGGGTGGCAGTGAGAGAGAGGCTGGTGCACACCATGTTCACATGGGAGAAAGGGATTGACCTTTCTTCAACGCCCTTGCTAGCAAGCAAGCAGTTGTGGATTTGCCCTATTTAAGGAGGAAAGACCAACAAGCTCTGCAAAGGTGAGATAAGGATTTCACCCAGCTGTCCAGCTCCATTCATGCCCAGGCCACAGCTCACACAAATCTGATCTGGTTTAAGCCACCAGGTGTCCATTTTCCACTGCTTGGCTGTCATCTTTCCCATCTCCTGCTCCTCCAGCTTGGCACCAGGGGCTGTCTTCCAAAATGAGGCTTTGGGCTTTTCTCAAACATGCTGCCAGCATAACTCTGGCAATGTAGGAGCTGAAACAATAGTGAGAGGCACTGAAGGAAAGTATCTCCTGCCTCTTCCTCACAATCGTACCTGAGGCTGCCAAAAACGTGCCCAGAGCAGTGTGATCAGACACACCTATTTCTCCAGGCTTTTCTGGCTCAGGATTTATACCTTCCTGGAGGAGCGAGGGTTGTGGCACACGCTCCTCGCGGAGGAAACATGCCAAAGCACAGCTCTCGCCAGCATTTTGTGCCTGGTGAAGGGTGCCTTAAGTGTCTGCCACATACTAAGATAGGTACATTTTGCAAAAGGAGCTGCCCAAGGAACACAGCAGGCTCTTTATTAATTGGTGAAAGTCCCTTATAAAAGGGTCGTTTAGAGTGCTGCTTATGACTTCCTCTCTGAGAGGTTTGGACGGCAAATGCACAGTCCAATCTTAATAAAAAAAAAAAAAAGGAGAGAGAGAAAAAGAAAAGTGGCTGGAGATGTGTAAAACTAGGGTGGAGAAGCTTGGCTCAGGAGGCTGCTGATGCGAGGCTGCCTGTGAATTGGCACCGGCAGGAGAAGTTTGGAACAAGCAGCGATATATTCTTTCATTGCAACCTCCGCTGAGACTGGGGAGGCAAAAGGGAAAAAGGGATTTCGGTCCCAGTCACTTTCCCCGTGACTTCGCGGACCAGAGTGGAGGAGGTCTCTCCATTCTCTTCCCGGTTAATTGTTTAATTGGGAAACAATGCGCCTTTCGCACCCATCGGCCCTCTCTGGAGGGCTGATGCCGGGCGAGTGGAGAGACCCGTCCCGCCGCCCGGGCTGGGGCTCCACGGTACTTTCAGGGCCGCTGCTGGGCTGGGGTCTGGGGGCCCCCAGGGTTCACTGAGGGCTCTCCGANGCGCCCCTCCGCAGAGACAGGCGCTGGGGGCTCTCCTGCGCCCTAGCAGCTGCGGGAGCTTTACAAATTGCAAAGGAGGCTCTTGCAGAGCTTTGTGAACCCTCCTCTCCCCGAGCCAGCGCCCCTCCTCTGCAGCGCTGACGGTACAACGATATAATAATGATGGGTGGCTGAGCCTCGCATTTGAACTTGCAGGCAAGCTCCCTTTGCCCACAACTCGGTTCAGGCTCCGCAGCTCGGAGTCAGGTGCTCGCCGGTGGGGAGGGAGGGGAGACCGAGCTCTTGGAGAAGGGGCGACCCCGGAACCACCGTCTCCTTCCAGCATTAACGAGGGATTTACTCTTTCATGCGGCCGCTGGTATCTCTGGACTAGCTTAGCCACCACGTTGCGATTTTTTGCAATCTCTGCAACACGCTACCTTTTAAGGTAACTATAACTCTTTTAATGCGGGTTGTTTTTTCGTGTTTTCTTTTTTCTTTTTTTAAAAAATTTACATATGATTGCCAGAAAACACCCAGTGCAATATTTAAAACTATTGTTTCACTGCTGGTACCTGTAAGGACAAAGAGTTGAACTGCAAACCTTAAGCGGGAGAGAATAGCGATGATTGGTGAATTTAAACAACCTGAGGTAAGTTCAACGACACGCAGGGAGAGAGGAGAAGGGATGCTCGGGTACTCGCAAAAATCTCCTGGTGGAAAGAGGAGAACAAAGAAAACTTGGAAATAAACGGCCTCGGGGTGGGAGCTCTGACAGAAGTCTTTGGTACTGGTTGCTTGAATGGCCAGCAAGGTACAGATGCACCTTGGCGTGCGATGGGGCTCAGGAGGGAGAAAGGAGGAAGCTATTTCCTACGGGTGTTAAATACACAAAGCACTCGTGTGGCAAGCGTGACGAGAGTGGACCTTTCCTCCGGCCACCAGGTTTTCTTGCTCTGAGGAAACCGTGTATGCTTCGTCTCCTCCGCTCTTGTGTGTTCCCCTCTCCCCTCCATCGCCTTTTTTTTTTTTTTTTTTTTTTTTTTTTCCTTTTTATTCCCCCTTCCATTGATGTTCCTGGAAAGCTGCTCACAGGGCAGAGAGGGGCTGAGGTGCTCAGACAGCATCTCTCCCAAAGGAGACGGAGAGCAAGGCGTCCTCTGAGCCACATTCTCATTGCTGAAAGGGGGGCGCTGGGTGAAGACGAGGATCACAAGGTCAGTGGAGCAAAACGCCCCTTTTTACACCCACGGCCAGCTTCTCGGGCACGGGCACTGCCTTCCCCCGCCGTTCCTCGGGATTTCTCCTTTGTTTTACAAAGGAAAAGTGAGAACATCGTGGAAGGATAAGGGAGTTTCGACGGCGGGAAAAAGCCGGTGTGTGTGTGTTGGGGGGGTGGCATCGGCAGAGGGTCGGGATCGCTGCGGCAGGGATGGGGACCCGCGGGCAGCCCCCGTCCGCTCCCCGCCCGGGCGCCCCCCACGCACCGTCCCCACACAAAGGGGCAGCGGGGAGCGGGCGAGGGCCGGGGCCAGCCCTCATTGTCCCCCTTGTCACGTCCTCCTCGGCCACCCGGTACCGGCTTTCGGGATTAAGCCCGGATGGTTTTGTTTTTGTTTGTTTGTTTCTTTTTCTTCTTTAAAAAATAATGAGTGTTGAAACGTGTTGCAGAAGTCTGTCCCTGGACGGGAGAGTGTAAATGTTGGGTGGGTTTGGCTTTGCTGCTTTTTTTTTTTGTGTGTCTTTTTT